>JAQSEB010000050.1:2400000-3000000 GCA_030063045.1 Pratylenchus scribneri
TTTTTGGGACCAGAATTCTATAATCTACTGTATCTATACCGTTGCTGAAAGGAAGGAAAAATCAAAAAATGAGAAATATGAGGGACATTTATGCAACATTTTTGAATAGTAAATTTTATTCACATTTTTGTTTGAATAACCATTTGAAGTGCATGAAAATGAAGAATTTTGTGATGATTGGGCACTGGGGCTGATCAACATAATGAAAAAAATGTGCATTTTGCGCCCACATCACATTCCCTTGGGGCAATTCTGCCTTCTCCCCAACTAAACCAATTAATTAAAACAACCAAAAAATCGCCAACAATTCTCGCCTCTTTCCACATTAGCAATAAATAAAACACTACTCCAATCCAAATGGGAGGAACACAACGAAATTGGAGAAAAAATCGGCCGAAAAAAAACAATTCTTTGCGCTGATTCCGCTGACTGAGAATGATTGAATGAAGGAATTTGTGATTTGGATGGGAGATGGAATTGGTCCTGAAATCGGAGGGGATGGAAACGGGCAAAAGTGGGGGAACGAAAATGAATAAAAAAATTATTCCCGCATTCAATGCCCTTCAAATAATAAATATAAATCAAATTGGAAAATTAGCTAATGTGATGACTGATGAGCAATGGGCAACCAAATGACCAAAATGTTCGCTAAAAATAAGAAAAACGATTGAGATAATTATTCTTTTTTGGAACATACTATATAAATGAATGGGATAGTATTTATATTTAATTTGCCGAAAAAACATTGAAAATGCCGAAAAAGCTTATAACTATTTAGCGTTTTGTTCTACACCCTCAAACCATATATCCAATCGATAGATCTCGTCAAGATGCATCGAATGGGTATATAATAGGCCGAGTTTTAGCCAAAAATTAAAGGTATTAAACCGTTTAAACCCTTTTTATTTTTGGTTCAAAACTAAGTTAGAATTGGTTAAACTATGACAAATTATATACCAATCGACGCATCTTGACGAGATCTATTATCTATCGATTAAGTATATAGTTTGTGTGTCTAGGACAAACCAGTGAACCGTTAAAGCTTTTCGGCATTTTCAATAATCTTTTCGGCAATTTCAATGTTTTTTCGGCAAATAAAATATTTCCCTATATGAATTGGTGGACCGAATAAATAATTAAGAGCAAAATTAAATTTTGACTATTTCCAGCACAAAAATAAATCTAATAATTTTTTTTTTGCAATCTTAGAGTCCATTTTTTGTCAAACAATAAAGCAATGGTAATTTCGAATAAATTCCAAATTTTCTCGAAAAAATATTTTATTATAATTATAAATTGCTGATTTACAATAAATTAAGCTTCTTTATTAGAATTCATTTCCTTGTCAAACTTAATTGTTTTTAGTGTCTATGTTTAGCCTTCAATTAAAAAAGATCAGACGATAGACGATACTCATCAAAATGGAATACAAAAAAGTGTATTCATTATATTATTCAAAGTATTATCATTTCTTACTAAACTTTGTTTGCTCATTAAAATTTGTCGGAATTCATTAATAAATTGCAATTTCCATTTTTCAAGTATAAATGTGTTTAAAAAATTGTGCATTTATATAAAAATGAAAAAGTTGCCCTTTTATTTGGTAAAATTTAACAATATTTAATATATTCCAAACAAATAAAAATATATTTTCCAAAATCCCATGTCCTCCATTGACCCCATTATATATTGGACCACATTGGTTCAATTCATCGTTTGTTCCATTGGATTTATTTTGGTCTTTATTTGAAAAACAAATAAAGTTATTTATTTATTTATTTTCAGTTCTGATTATCGAAAAGCAATGCAGAAAGAATTGCTGAATATTTTCAAGTGTTGTACAACAATTAATAATGACAATAACACAAGAAATAATCAGCCAAATTCGAATTTTAAAACAAATTCTCAGCCAGTTATTGTGAATAATTTTGTGTATAATTCCACTTGATATTTAATTTATTCAATTGATTATTAATACCAATTCAACAAATATGCATTATTTGAGAATTTTAAAATAAAGTCATTTAAAAATTTTATTTATTTAAATTCTAAGTTGTTTTTTGGAGGCAATAATCCGTTTAGTATATTAGGATCTTTAGGCAGGTAAACAAATTTGATGAAATTTATTCAATTCTATCTTAATTTGAAGTCATTCGTATTAAATAAAAACCGACATGTAGGAAAGGGAATTAAAAATCTGAATAAACTGTAATAAAATCAGAACAGGCGGAATTATTAAAATCAGAACATGCGGAATTATTAAAATCAGAACAGGCGGAATTATTAAAATCAGAACAGGCGGAATTATTAAAAATCAGAACAGGCGGAATTATTAAAATCAGAACAGGCGGAATTATTAAAATCAGAACAGGCGGAATTATTAAAATCAGAACAGGCGGAATTATTAAAAATCAGAACAGGCGGAATTATTAAAATCAGAACAGGCGGAATTATTAAAAATCAGAACAGGCGGAATTATTAAAATCAGAACAGGCGGAATTATTAAAATCAGAACAGGCAGAATTATTAAAATCAGAACAGGCGGAATTATTAAAATCAGAACAGGCGGAATTATTAAAATCAGAACAGGCGGAATTATTAAAATCAGAACAGGCGGAATTATTAAAATCAGAACAGGCGGAATTATTAAAATCAGAACAGGTGGAATTAAAATCAGAACAAGTGGAATTATTAAAATCAGAACAAGTGGAATTATTAAAATCAGAACAAGCGGAATTATTAAAATCAGGAATGATCAGCTCATCGAGTCATAAAATAAGTTCTTCACCAATACGGGGACCCTCCACTTTTGTGATTTTCAAGAGTTCATAAATTTTTAACCAGCAGATTTGAGTGTATGATATAATTTTGGTACCATTTCACTCAGCAGGTCTAAAGAGGGAGGTGAATGATGTATAGGATTACCAGTAAATTTTACTTTCGCTATACTGTAGTTATGCCTTAATTTAAACTCAACACTAAATACTACAATTTATTTTCAAAATTCTTAATTGCCTTTATCGTCTCACTTTCATCAAAAATCAACTTCAAAATGGAATAGTAAAAGAGTAGAATACATTTTTTCTTTTAGTTATAGACAGTAATATTTTAATAATGAACGATTTTTGCTCGTTAAAATGTACCGGAATTCATTAATGAATGTGCGTCTCAATTTACACTCTTTCATTTTTGTATAAATTTGTGTTAAAATTGTGTCCACATTCATTTAAAAAATAAAAATTTTCTCTTTTATTTAGTAAAATTTAATAATATTTAATTTAATTCTCCATTCCAATGCCCTCCATTGATCCCATTCTATATTGGGCCACATTGGCCCAATTCATCATTTGTTCCATTGGATATATTTTTAACAGTTTCCTCGTCTTTGTCATCATCAAAAATAGGTAAATTAATTAATATATCCAAATACACATTAATAATTTCATTATTCCCTTATTAGGAAACTTCGTCAATCGTGTTGTGCCATTTTAATTTTGACTATGGCCATTTATGATTGTTTTACTGAATTTTCCGTCATTCTGCCAACAATTTTGACTATTTCCGATACAACAATTTCCCTTCAACTTTGTTTTTTCATCCAATCTTACAGCCCATTTTCCAATATGAATATGCAGAATTTGCTATTTTTAATAAGCATTGATCGATTCATTTCAATAATTTTTCCACTTCAGTAAGACAACGATTTTTTTTAGTAATTTTTAAATTTTCAGGTATAAATTTCTATCAAAAACAAATAAAAGACGTTATTTATTTGTTCTCATTGGCTCCGATGCATTTGTCTCATTTTTCTTCACACTTTTACCCTTTTATAATTATTCCATGGATGATACAAACAAATTAAAGTAAATTATTTTCATTTTTTTAATAGACTCAATTTCATTATAATTAAATATGCTTATCATTTTCCCACTTTTAAAAAGGGATGACCCAATTAACATAATTTAAATTAAACTAATTTTATAATGCAGGCAAGTCTATTGTCAGTCAACGGATATTATGGGCCCCTTGGCAATATTTTGGGGTTTAAATTTGGCTTTAGTCATGAATATAGGCACTGTGCTCATCTACACTTCACTCTGGCTTCTGATTCGATGCAAAAGTTGATAAAAATTTAATTTATTAAATTCAGAATTTTTTTAGTTTTCAATTTGGGCCAGGATAATGGCATTCTTCGTTCCCTTTATGTTTTGATGTTTGTCACCTTCTTTTGTTGGTTTCCAATGCCTTTGTTTGGCAATTTCCTCATCCCAAATTTGCCAATCAGTCCAATTCTCAAAAATTCATTATTTAGGGCATTACAACAATTGCCTAAAATTGGCCAAGCGTCCAACGCTCCAATTTTGTATTTTTGCAGGTTTGAAAAATATTTAGTAAATAAATAAAATATTTTTATATATTTTCAGTTCCGATTATCGAAATGTAATGCAGAAAGAATTTTTTAATATTTTCAAGTGTTGTAAAACAATTAAAAATGCCAATACAATCAGAATACATCATACAAATTCCAATTTCGCGGCAAATATTCGGCCAATTACTGTAAATAATTTTGTCAATTCCATTTGATATTTACATAATTGATTATTAATTTTACTAATTCTGCAATTATTAATTATATGTATTATTTATTAATTTTATAATTAATATTAAAATAAAGGCAATTGGAAATTTTATGCACAATATTAATGAATTTTAATGTGAATTGTAGGGATACTCATTTAATTTTATTTTATACTATATTATGTTTTTTTTTCTATTTTTTCTTTTTCCAAATTATATGAGCCATTTCATTGGGGTGAATTGGCTGAAAACATTTTCGTGGATTGCATTGTATTTTGCCTGAAAATAAATACTAAAAGCATAATATTTTAGTAATAGATTTCTCAATTTCATTTAAATTCATATTTTCTCGAAATGGTTATTATTTTATTATAAATTTATGAAATTTAAAATAAATTAAACTTTTAGTACAATTAGTTTGCTCGCCAAATTAATTGCCTTAGCCGCTCACCTTTCATTAAAAAGGATCAACCAATCATAGAAAAATTGTACTAATTTGTTAGATATTACCATTTCTTTACTTTTTTTCATTAAAATGTAGCGGAATTCATTAATGAATTTGCGTAGGCAATTTCCTTACTTTCATTTTGTACAAATTGTGTCTGCATATAAAAATGGAACTTTTGCCCTTCTTACTTAGAAATAAATATAATAAAATAAATATATTCTCCATTCCAATGTCGTCCATTGATCCCATTCTATATTGGGCCACATTGGCCCAATTCATCATATGTTCCATTGGATTTATTTTCAACAGTTTCCTCGTCTTTGTCATCATCAAAAATAAGTAAACTGAGATATCCGCCAAAATTCTCTTGAATAATTCATTATTCCCGCAACAGAACACTCCGTCATTCATGTTGTTCTATTTTTATTTTGACCATGGCCATTTATGATTGTTTTGCTGAATTTTCGCTCATTTCTCTACCAACAATTTTGACTATTTCCGACGTAACAATTTCCATTCAACTTTGTTTTTTCGTTGAATCTTATGGCCCATTTTTTCAAATGAATATGCAAACTTTGCTATTTTTAATCAGTCTAGATCGCTTAATTTCCACAATTTTCCCATTTCAGTAAGGCGATGCATGTTTTTAGTTTTTCAAATTTAATTTTCAGGTATAAATTTCTTTCAAAAACACATAAAAAAATATATTTGTTTGGCCTCATTGGCTCTGATGCAATTGTCTCATTTTTCTTCACACTTTTACCCTTTTATTATAATTCCATGGATGATACAAACAAATTAAAGTAAATTATTTACTTAATTTTGGTTTTTAAATAATTAAACCATCCGTTTTATCTACTTATTTAAAAATAAGACAAAAATTAATCTAGGATATAGGGCCCAAATGCTAGGTCAATTAAATAATTATATAAAAATATGAAAAAATTAAATGTTAGAAAAAAAAACTAAATGATTTGGAAAAAACATTGATTGTTTGGAAAAACACAAAAGATATTTTTATTTTTTATTATTATATGAAATTTAAATCAAAAATTCTTAATTTTTAATTTGTATGATTTAAGGAATCGCTCATATTTTCATTAATTTTTGTCTTTTGTGGAATTTACCCCAAACAATTGTATCAAACATTTTTAATGTAAAAAAATTCCAATAAAAAATTCAACAACATTTTAAAAATATTTTAAGGCAAGTCTATTGTCAGCCAACGGATATGATGAGCCCATTGGCATTATCTTTGGCTTTGGATTTAGTTTTAATCACAAATATTGGCACCGTTCTTGTCTACATTTCTTTGTGGCTGCTGATTCGATGCAAATGTTGGAAAAATTGGTTCTGAACTCCCAGACTCAAAATCAATCAAATGATATACCATTCGACAGAGCTCGTCGAGTTGAGTTAGAAAATGTAATTAGTTTCAGCGCGCTTGCATTTTTGGCCAAGTTATGGCCATATGAAAATCGTAAAAGTGAAGGGTCCCCCTTAGGGTCGAAAATTGTCAAAAATTTTTTTCGGGCAAATTATAGCTCAATCGACGCGTCTCGACGAGCTGGTTAAGAAAATGTCATCAGTTCCGCATAAAACGCAAAAATAAAAAAAATACAGTTGCGCAAAGGAAATACGGATTGGAACTGCTCCGGTGGGCATTTCAGAAAGGACTCCTACGTGTGCTCCGCCTTCGCTCCTCACGGCTCACTTAGCTCGCTAGCACTCGCTAAGCTCGCCGCCGGACCGCTCCGCGGTCCGGGTCGTCGCTACGGCTACGCCACTCCGGAGTCCCTTCTTACATTACCTCCGCAGTTCCAATACATTCCAGCGAGACAAAAATGGCCATAACTTTCATAATTATGGGTTTTAGGCGAAACTAGCCACAGATTCGGATTCTGCTCATCAAGCTGCGTCGATTGAGATATAATATGATCAGGAAAAAATTTCAAAAATTTTCGACCCATAGGGGGGACCAAGCACTTTTATGGGAAAATGTTTGAATGGCCATAACTTGGCCATAAGTGCAAGCGCGCTGAAATTTCTTGTATTTTCGGACACAGCTCGTCAAGACGCGTCCACTGGTATATCATTTGATTGATTTTGAGTCTGGGAGCTCAGAACCAATATTACCCAAATGTTGTTTAAAATTTATTTTTTCAAATTTCCGCAATTTTAAGTTGTCAATTTGGGCGAGGATAAAACTGATCATCGCATTTTTCGTTCCCTATATGTTTTGATGTTTGTAACATTCTTTTGCTGGTTTCCATTGCCTTTATTTGGCAATTATCTTATTCCAAATTTGTCGGTCAGTCCAATTCTCAAAAATTCATTATTTAGGGCATTAAATCAACTTAATAAATTTGCCCAAGCCTCCAATGCTCCAATTTTATATTTTTGCAGGTTTTTTTTAATTGAAAAATAAATAAATACTTATTTATTTTCAGTTCTGATTATCGAAATGCAATCAGGGGTGCCATCTCCAAAAGTCAAAACCCCGGCATTCAGTTTCAAAAACCCGGCAAAACCCCGGCAAAAATTTTCAAAACCCCGGTAAAAACCCGGCATCTTTTAAAACGTGTTAAAATGCAATTTAAAAGCTTGTAAAAATTTTCTACTTCAGATTTATATTTTTAATTGACTTTTTGAGTACATTTTTAATTGACTTTTTGAGCATGTGCCTTATGAAATAAAGATATCATAAGCTTTAAAAATCGGTCTGTCGTCAAAAAGTTTAGCCAGAAAAAGCCGCGAAGGAAGGAAAAAAATTAGCTAAAAATGGCCCTGATTGGAAGAAAAATTAGTTAAAAATGGCTGCGCACAGAAAAATTAAAACCAAAAATGGCCGCGCAGCGAAAAATTTGAACCAGAAATAGCCGCGCAGCGAAAAATTTGACCCAGAAATAGCCGCGCAGCGAAAAATTTGACCCAGAAATGGCCGCGCAGCGAAAAATTTGACCCAGAAATAGCCGCGCAGCGAAAAATTTAGCTAAAAATTTAAAAACCCGGCAAAAACACGGCAAATTATGAAAACCCCGGCAAAAACCCGGCATTCCCAAAACCCCGGCAAAACCCCGGCCAGGACATCAAAACCCCGGTAAATGCCGGGGAAACCCGGTATTATGGCAGCCCTGAATGCAATGCAAAAGGAATTTTGGAATATTTTCAAATGTAAAATCATTAAAAATGGCGATGCCAGCAGAATTCATCATACAAATTCCATTTTCCCGGCAAATAGAACAATTATTGTGAATAATTTTGTGATCAATTACATTTGATATTTTTACATAATTCTTATGTATATTTTAAAAAAGTTTAGTAAATCTCGGTTAAGTATCATTTTAGCGCATTGATATGTCGCCCGCTTTAATTAATGAGGATGGTTATCGAATTCGGTAATGCCTATCTTCCTGACAGAAAAGAATAAAAAGCGATATTTGTTTGGCTTCATTGACTTCAATGCTTTTGTCTTATTTTTCTTCAAAATTTATTTGTGAATAGAATGGATTCTGTACTTTTGAACCATAAATTTTCATCCATTTGAACAAAAAGTTTGATTAATTGGATTAATTGTTGCTCGATATAAATTTTACAAAATATATATTTATTGTCATTTTAAATCGAAGAAAAATAAATTTTATCAAGCGGAATTATTTAAATCAAAATAGGCGGAATTATTAAAATCAGAACAGGCGGAATTATTAAAATCAGAATAGGTGGAATTAAAATCAGAACAGGCGGAATTATTAAAATCAGAACAGGCGGAATTATTAAAATCAGAACAGGCGGAATTATTAAAATCAGAACAGGCGGAATTATTAAAATCAGAACAGGCGGAATTATTAAAATCAGAACAGGCGGAATTATTAAAATCAGAACAGGCGGAATTATTAAAAACAGAACAGGCGGAATTATTAAAATCAGAACAGGCGGAATTATTAAAATCAGAACAGGCGGAATTATTAAAATCAGAACAGGCGGAATTATTAAAAACAGAACAGGCGGAATTATTAAAATCAAAACAAGTATAATTAATATAGTATAAAAATAATGGGTTTGTCCTTTTTCGAACAAATTAATATTTTTCGAAATTATTGATAGATCAAATTAAGCTTTTACTACAATCTTATAAAAATTCACAAAAATATTGTAATTTTCTTTAGCTTCTCATTTCTCATTAAAAAAGATCAACCGAAACCGATCATTAAAAAAAATGTACTCATTCGTTGGACATTACCATTTCATAGCCATTTTACTTATTAAAATATGGCGTATTCACTAATGAATTTGCTTGCGCAATTTTTATTTTTTCATTTTGTTTAAATTTATTTTAGAATTATATCTAATTTTCACTTTTTATTTGCTAATTTGTTTTTGTAATTTTAATTTCATGTTAATTTTTTATAATTTCATTGACAAATTATATGAGCCTTCGAAATTTATTTGATCAAATATATTTGGATGCCCAAATAGTCCATATTCATAATCACTTTCATCAAATATTTTAATGACTATTTTCATCAAACATTATGTTCAAAATGAATAAACCAATTTGGAATTTTATGATTAAAATAAAAACAATTGTAAAATTTTATATGGTTAAAAATAGAATATTTATTTATTTTTATAACATATTATATTTTTTTTTCTAAATTCATTACCAAATTTTATTAGCGTGCAAAATTTTTTGTGATATAAAAGACCCTTGGGGGAAATTAGCTGCAAATCATGCTCATGGATTTAATTAATTGAATTTTGCCTATAATGAAAGTAAAGCATACAAAATGAGTTTGACAATTTCGAACAAATTCATATTTTTCTAAATTAAATTTACAATAAATTGAGCAAATTAATTGTGTATTCAAATTTGTTAGCCCATCAAAATTAATTTCCTTTATTAACGTCTCGGCTTTTAATTAAAAAAAGACCAGTGAGCAGGCAGACGATATTCATCATATTGTATATTATCATTTCCTTGTTTTCGACCTTTTTTGCTCATTAAAATTTGTCGGAATTCATTAATGAATTTATATGCGTAATTCCATTCTTCTTTCTTTTTTATAAAATATTCGTCAAAAATATCTATTAAAAAATTTTGCCATATTTATTTGGTAAAATATAATAATATTTAATAAATTCTCCATAACAAGCAATGCCCTCTATTGATCTCACAAAACATATTTGATCAAATATTTTAATCAAATTTCTGGAATCGAAAATTATAGACCAACCGTCAAATATTGTTTCCTAAAAAATGTTTATCAAAATATATTTGTTTTCAAATATATTTGATGCAATAAACTATGGATATAGCTTTGGGGTGAATTAGTTTACATAAAGAATGGTAGTGGATTGAATTGTAATTTGCCTGAAAATAAAGTCTAAATCCATATGATTATATGGATTTGTTATTTATATTATATTTAATTCATATCTTCTCAAAATAAATTTTTTGTTATAAAATTATGAAATTTAAGTTGAGCTTTCATTAAAATTTATTTCCTCAACAAAATTAATTGCTTTTAACCTCTCGCTTCTCATTAAAAAATCACTAGAGACGATCCTAATCAAAATGGAATACAAAAAGCCCACGCATCTTTACTAATTTTTGGATATTGACATTTCTTAAACCATCATTTTTTTTGTTCATTAAAATTTGCCGGAATCCATTAATGTATTTGTGTGCGCAATTCCATTTTTTTCATTTGTCAAAATTTACGTTAAAATTATTTCCATAGAAAAATTTAATATTTGCCCTTTTATTTAGTAAAATTAAAATAAAATAAAATATTTCCAATAAACTATTAAAATTCAAGCAATGTCCTCCATTGATCCAGTTCAATATTGGACCACATTGACCCAATTCACAGTTTGTTTCATTGGATTAGTTTTCAATTGCTTTCTTGTCTTCGTTATCATCAAAAATAAGTAAAAATAAACAATTCATTGAAATAATTTTATTATTCTCACAGGAAACTTCGTCATTCATGCTGTTCCATTTTGATTTTGACAATGGCCATTTATGATTGCATTTCTGAATTTTCGCTCATTTCCCTGCCACCAATTTTGACTATTTCCGACACAACAATTTCCATTCAACTATGTTTTTTATTCGGAACTTACGGCCCATTTTTCAATATGAATATGCAAATTTTGCTTTTTCTAATTAGCATTGATCGATTAATCTCCATAATTTTTCCAATTCAGTAAGGCAATGAATCTTAATTATTTTAAAATTTTCCTTTTTAGGTATAAATTCCTATCAAAAAAGCATAAAAATCGCTATTTATTTGGCCTAATTGGCTCCGATGCAATTGTCTCATTTTTCTTCACACTTTTACCCTTTTATAATTATTCCATGGATGATTCAAACAAATTAAAGTAAATTATTTTTAATTAAATGAAAAAATCTCATTTGACTAATTCTTTAATTTTTATAAAAAATGCCAATTAATCTAATAAAATCAAATTAAAACCAATACTCATTACATTCGCATTTTGTTGGGGAATCACACTTAGAAATTAGAATTAGATTGTATAAATAGGATATACCGAGATTTACGCAACTCTTATTAATAATATTAGAATTTAATTGGGGATATTGATCACCTAAAATGAGAAGAATCCTATTCCCATATTTCATATGTTTTTTAATGCAGGCAAGTCTATTGTCAGCCATCGGCAGATATGATGAGCCCATTGGCAATATCTTTAGCTCTTAATTTGATTTTAGTAACTAATATTGGCACAGTGATTGTCTACATTTCTTTGTGGCTGCTGATTCGATGCAAATGTTGTTTAAAATTTAATTTTTCAAATAAATTTCCGCAATTTTAAGTTGTCAATTTGACCCACCACCAGGAGCAGGATAAGATGGATCATCGAGTCCTTCGTTCCCTTTATGTTTTGATGTTTGTCACCTTCTTTTGCTGGTTTCCTTTTCCTTTGTTTGGCAATTACCTCATTCCTAATTTGCCGATCAGTCCAATTCTCAAAAACTCATTACTTAGAGCATTAAAACAATTGAATAAAATTGGCCAAGCGGCCAATGCCCCAATTTTGTATTTTTGCAGGTTTTTAATTGTAAAATAAATAAAACATTTTTATTTATTTTCAGTTCCGATTATCGAAATGTAATGCAGAAAGAATTTTTGAATATTTTCAAGTGTTGTAAAACAATTAAAAATGTCAATGCTAGCAGAATTCAGCATACAAATCCGAATTTTCCAGCAAATATTCGACCAACAAATCGACCAATTATTGTGAATAATTTTACAGTCAATTGATATTTTTACATAATTGATTATTAATTTTATCAATTCTACAATTATTAATAATCTGTATTTTTGTGGAATTTTATAATTAAAATAAAAATAAAGATAATTGGAAAATTTAGTTTAACTAAATTCGAATGTGATTTGTTCATAGCAAACTCTAATGATTATGTTGGGGGATACTTATTTATTTTTATTTTATTTCGTATTATACATTTTTTTCTAATTTTGTTCTTAAATGAGCCTTCAAAATTTTGTAAAAATTTGTTTGGATGGAAAAACATTTCTGATTTGTAAAAACATTGTAAAATATTTCTGATTTGTAAAAACATTTCTGATTTGTAAAAACATTTCTGATTTGTAAAATATTTCTGATTTGAAAAAACATTTCTGATTTGTAAAAATTTGTTCGAATCAAAATAGGCGGAATTATTAAAATCAGAACAGGCGGAATTATTAAAATCAGAACAGGCGGAATTATTAAAATCAGAACAGGCGGAATTATTAAAATCAGAACAGGCGGAATTATTAAAATCAGAACAGGCGGAATTATTAAAATCAGAACAGGCGGAATTATTAAAATCAGAACAGGCGGAATTATTAAAATCAGAACAGGCGGAATTATTAAAATCAGAACAAGCGGAATTATTAAAATCAGAACAGGCGGAATTATTAAAATCAGAATAGGCGGAATTCTTAAAATCAGAACAGGCGGAATTATTAAAATCAGAACAGGCGGAATTATTAAAATCAGAACAGGCGGAATTATTAAAATCAGAACAGGCGGAATTATTAAAATCAGAACAGGCGGAATTATTAAAATCAGAACAGGCGGAATTATTAAAATCAGAACAGGCGGAATTATTAAAATCAGAACAGGCGGAATTATTAAAATCAGAATAGGCGGAATTATTAAAATCAGAACAGGCGGAATTATTAAAATCAGAACAGGCGGAATTATTAAAATCAGAATAGGCGGAATTATTAAAATCAGAATAGGCGGAATTATTAAAATCAGAACAGGCGGAATTATTAAAATCAGAACAGACGGAATTATTAAAATCAGAACAGGCGGAATTAATAATCAGAATAGGCGTTATACATTTTTTTTCCAATTTCATTGCCAAATAATTTGAGCCTTCAATATTTGCGCAATTGAAATCATGGATTGAATTGTATTTTGACTGAAATTAAACCTAAAAGCATATGATTATAATTATAGATTTGTCAATTTTTAATAAATTCATATTTTCTCGGAATAAATATTTTAATAAAAATTTTTGAAATTTAGAATAAATTAAGCTTACATTTTTGTTCCTCAAAATTAAGTTTTCGCTTTCATTAGAAAATCACCGGACGATTCTCTTAAAAAATGGAATACAAAAAATGCCACTTCATTTGTACTCCTGTTTATCATTTAGTCTTAATAGAACATTTTTGCTCATTAAAAATTGTCGGAATCCATTAATGAATTTGTGTGCGCAATTCGACTTCTTCATTTGTCAAAATTTGGGTAAAAATTATTTCCTAAATATTTGCCCTTTTAGTTGGTAAAATAAAATATTAAATATTTCCAATCAAATTAAATAACATTCTCCAATGTCTTCCATTGATCCAATTCTCTATTGGGCCACATTGGCCTAATTCATCATTTGCTCAACTGGATTAGTTTTCAATTGTTTCCTCGTATTCGTGGTCATTAAAAATAAGTAAATTACTTAAAATATCCAAATTCAATTAATAATTAATTATTCCCACAGAAATCTTCGTCAAACATGTTGTTCCATTTTAATTTTGACATTGGCCATTTATGACTGTTTTAATGAATTTGCGCTAGCTTTTGTGCCAACAATTTTGACTATTTCCGACACAACAATTTCCCTTCGACTTTGTTTTTTCCTCATATCCTACAGCCCATTTTCCAATATGAATATGCAAATTTTGCTTTTCTTAATCAGCATTGATCGATTAATCTCCATAGTTTTTCCAATTCAGTAAATCAATGAATCTAAATTATTTTAAAATTTTATTTTTTAGGTATAAATTCGTGTCAAACACGCATAAAACTCTCTATTTGTTTGGCCTAATTTGCTCCGATGCAATTGTCTCATTTTTCTTAACAATTTATCCCCATTATTATTATACCATGGATGAATCAAATAAATTAAAGTAAATTATTTTTAATAAAAAATTATTCTAATTTGATTTTATTGTGGAATTAAATGAAATTCTTATTATCCACATAAATATTCATCTAAAAATTTGATTCAGGCAAGTCTATTGTCATCCAACGGAATTTTTCAACCCTTTTGTGTTGACTTTGACTCTATATTTGGTTCTCATCCTGAATTTTGGCATCGTAATCGTCTACTCATCATTGTGGCTGCTGATTCGATACAAATGTTCAACAGAATTAATTTTTTTAAGGATACTATTTAATTACTGAAAATGGTGGAAATTTTTCATATAAAAAATAATCTTTTTTGTGCATAAATTGGCCAAATCAAGCTAAGATTTCTATTTCTGTGCCCTTAGCTCTGATTCCTAATACTAGTGTTGGCAAAAAAAGATTATTTTTCGACAAGAAAATTTTCGCTATTTGCAACCTTTTTTCCGCTAAATTAAAATTTCTTATTTTTAAATTCATTCCCAACAATTCCAGTCGTCAATTTGAGCCAAAATAAGGCCGAAAATTGCATCCTTCGTTCCCTTTATGTTTTGATGTTTATTACATTCATTTGCTGGTTTCCTTTTCCTTTGTTTAGCAATTTCCTCAGTCCAAATTTGCCGATCAGTGCAATTCTCAAAAATTCAATATTTAAAGTATTACAACAAATGCCTAAAATTGGCCAAACATCCAATGCCCCAATTTTGTATTTTTGCAGGTTTTTATTTGAAAAATAAATAAAACATTTTTATTCATTTATTTTCAGTTCTGATTATCGAAAAGCAATGCAAAAAGAATTTTTGAATATTTTCAAGTGTTGTAAAACAATTGAAAATGTCCACCATAATAATAGAATTCATCCAAATTTGAATTACCCGGCAAATATTCGATCAATTAATGTGAATAATTTTATAGGCAATTCCAGTTGATATTTATATAACTAATTGTTTTTTTGCCAATTAAAAAATAATTTAATTAATCAATAATTATTTTTTTTTTATTATTTTGAAAAATAAAGCATTAGAATTGGATACTTTTCCTTTTTAATTTTTGATTTTTTTTCTTGTCAATCAAATATTTTCATTTTAATAAAAATCATTTGCAATTTTGCATCGCCTGCTAATTTTGTCATTTTTCTTTCCTTTATAAATGCGATATATTATTTAAATAATGTCTCTCATTCTTTTGTTGCCAAGGTAACCAAAATAATGTGTATTCATCAAATGAGAGGATTTCTATTTTTGTTTTCCTGCAAATAAAGTCGAATTTTTTCTTCCTTATTTTTTTCATTTTAATGCCTGAAACAATTTCCTCTGAAAATACCCAAAATGAGCCTTCAAATTCTTCACCGATTCAAAAAGAAAATGAAATTAATTCATCGCAATCCTCCAATCCAATTTTGAATAAAATTGGCCGATTTCACATTCATCAGGTTGAATATAATATATAAGAAAATTAACTTTCCGGAAAACTTAGTTTTTAATTAAATCTTTCCGGAAAACTTAGTTTTTAATTAAATCTTTCCGGAAAACTTAATTTTTAATTAAATCTTTCCGGAAAACTTAGTTTTTAATTAAATCTTTCCGGAAAACTTAATTTTTAATTTAATCTTTTCGGAAAACTTAGTTTTTAATTAAATTTTTCCGGAAAACTTAGTTTTTAATTAAATCTTTCTGGAAAACTTAGTTTTTAATTAAATCTTTCCGGAAAACTTAGTTTTTAATTAAATCTTTTCGGAAAACTTAATTTTTAATTAAATCTTTCCGGAAAACTTAGTTTTTAATTAAATCTTTCCGGAAAACTTAGTTTTTAATTAAATCTTTCTGGAAAACTTAGTTTTTAATTAAATTTTTCCGGAAAACTTAGTTTTTAATTAAATCTTTCTGGAAAACTTAGTTTTTAATTAAATTTTTCCGGAAAACTTAATTTTTAATTAAATCTTTCCGGAAAACTTAGTTTTTAATTAAATCTTTCCGGAAAACTTAGTTTTTAATTAAATCTTTCCGGAAAACTTAGTTTTTAATTAAATCTTTCCGGAAAACTTAGTTTTTAATTAAATTTTTCCGGAAAACTTAGTTTTTAATTAAATCTTTCTGGAAAACTTAGTTTTTAATTAAATCTTTCTGGAAAACTTAGTTTTTAATTAAATTTTTCCGGAAAACTTAGTTTTTAATTAAATCTTTCTGGAAAACTTAGTTTTTAATTAAATCTTTCCGGAAAACTTAATTTTTAATTAAATCTTTCCGGAAAACTTAGTTTTTAATTAAATCTTTCCGGAAAACTTAGTTTTTAATTAAATCTTTCTGGAAAACTTAGTTTTTAATTAAATCTTTCCGGAAAACTTAGTTTTTAATTAAATCTTTTCGGAAAACTTAGTTTTTAATTAAATCTTTCCGGAAAACTTAATTTTTAATTAAATCTTTCCGGAAAACTTAGTTTTTAATTAAATCTTTTCGGAAAACTTAATTTTTAATTAAATCTTTCCGGAAAACTTAGTTTTTAATTAAATCTTTCCGGAAAACTTAGTTTTTAATTAAATCTTTCTGGAAAACTTAGTTTTTAATTAAATTTTTCCGGAAAACTTAGTTTTTAATTAAATCTTTCTGGAAAACTTAGTTTTTAATTAAATCTTTCCGGAAAACTTAGTTTTTAATTAAATCTTTCCGGAAAACTTAGTTTTTAATTAAATCTTTTCGGAAAACTTAATTTTTAATTAAATCTTTCCGGAAAACTTAGTTTTTAATTAAATCTTTCCGGAAAACTTAGTTTTTAATTAAATCTTTCCGGAAAACTTAGTTTTTAATTAAATCTTTCCGGAAAACTTAGTTTTTAATTAAATCTTTCCGGAAAACTTAGTTTTTAATTAAATCTTTCCGGAAAACTTAGTTTTTTAATTAAATTTTTCCGGAAAACTTAGTTTTTTAATTAAATTTTTCCGGAAAACTTAGTTTTTTAATTAAATTTTTCCGGAAAACTTAGTTTTTTAATTAAATTTTTCCGGAAAACTATTTTAATTTAAAGCCATTTCGAGGCGCATTTGGCGGATTGACTTCATTTTTGGGCCGAGCTGGAAAAGGAAAAAATTCAAATGAAGACAGGGAAAAAACAATAGAAACAGAATTGCCAGAAAAAGAAGAAGAAAGGAATAAAGAAATAAATGAGGAAAGTGGAGAAGAAGCAAAAGAGCAAATTGTACGGTATAATGGGGAAATGGTGGAAGAAAAAGAAATAATAAATGGAAAAAATAATCAAAATGAAATTGTGGAGGAAGAAGAAGAAATTTTGCAACCAATTGAAATATTGCCTAATAAGGCAAATATTGAGGATGAAGGGAAAAGGAAAGAAAAACACAATGAAAATGGGGAGAAAATGGCATCGGCACCGCAGCCGAAACCAAGGTTTGAGATTTTAGTACATTCAAAATGGGAAGTACTTCCGAAACAGGACATTTCAGTGAGTATCTGGAACCTTTCTTTTTGCCATAGCTCCTCAACAAGAAAGCAACCAAATCATAGAAAGTATATTTCATTCGAAAGTCCTATATATTTCTTCTAAAATGATGCTTTTTCGAATATATTAAAAATTTATAAAACCCCATAGAAAAAGTGGCTTTTTTCCAAATATTGAAGTATATTATACTCAAAGGCATGTAAATATTTTTGTAAGTTTGAAATCTTAATAACATTTAAAAGACTAAAATTGTCGAAAACAGTTGATGCTTTTGAATTATGTATCGCCTTCCTAAATTGGGGGTTATTTCCTCGCTGATGACTGATGAGCTATGGGCCTTTTTCAAACTAATCTAAATTTTTAATGAAGGAGACGTTTGCGACGCGGTTCATCTGTTGTACATCCATCCACCGGGGATACTCCACCAGCTACCGAAGGAGAAGCGATTGCTCCAGCAATTCGGCCCAGATCTTTGAGTGCGCGAAAATTGCAGCGACCATTGGAGCCGAGCAAACAAAGCCAATGGATTTATGTGCAAATGCCGGATAGTAAGAGAATATTAATGAATTTAAATTTGAATATTTTAATTTATATTAAAGGAACATTCAAGCGAACAACTGAAGCCGAATTACAAAATCGACGGCAAACAATTGGTGGAGGTGATGGCCAAATTGATATGGGCAATTTGCCCGAATTTGCCTCCGCCAAAATGGCCATCGGCATTCAATCAACATTTCATGGAATTTCCATCATTTTGCAAGGTTATTCCTAAAAAATATTCCTCTTTGAATATATTCCATCATTTTTAAGGCTTCCTTTCGGGCCTCTCATTTGGGCATGCCATATTTGTTTGGATTTTATTCCCACAAAAAACAATGATCGAATTTTATGCCCCATTGGCCATTCCAATTCAAATATTTTTCTACATTTTCCTCAGTTTGGCCGCTGTGGATGCAATGGATCGGTTTGGGAATTTCAATTCAATAAATTCTATAAATAATTTGAAGGTATCATCTCCCAATTGTCCCCTCAATTGGTCAATTTATTCGCCAATCTTTCATTTCCTCTCAATTTTTTGTTGTTTTTTGTTGGATTTCTGCCTTTTTGGCCTCAATTTCGTGTGCACAAGTTGACGAATATTTGGCACAAAATGATTGGGAAATCATTGAAAAGTTAACCAATCGAATATACTAAAATTAATTTTAATTTATTTGAAGAAATAATTGGCTTTTATTAAAAATTTGGTGTTGGTCAAGTTCAATTCGGGCCATTTTTTGTATCATTGGTTGGCTTTTGGTTGCACAAAATCCATCAAAAAATGCGACTGGGGAAGAATTGCGCAAAATGATTCAAATTAGCAGGGTGATAATATTTTTGAGAATTTTTTTACATTAAATTTTTTAGGCAAATCAACAAAATGTTGAAGGAAAAATTTCCTCAAAAGAAGAAAAGAAAGAAGGGAATATTCAATCAAATGCATAAATAAATTAAATAATAAATAATAAAGTTATAATCCCATTATTTTAACTGTTTAAAAGAAATAAAAGAATTGCTTGATTTTGATATATTTCTGCATAAATATAATTTCAGATAATTATTATATTTAAATTGTTTTAAAAATCTAATTTTGAATAGAGGAATAGGGTAATAGATTCAAATGAGAAAATTTAACTAAATTTAATTTTAATTTAATGCAGTTAAGTTTATTGTGAAAATCATTTAAGCAACTACGAAGGAGCGGGTTAACAAATTAAAAAAGTTGGAATAGAAATATAGATTTTAAGAATTCCATATCCATTTGGGAATCATCTCATGAATTAGAATAAATCAATTGTTTATAAACGTATAATCTCCCAATTATTTACAAATTTACACTAGTCCTCCAAAATAAAAATATGATTATGAGAAGAATAGGAATTTTGATTTTCTCTTACTTTTATTATAAAGGCAGTTGACGCAATTGCAAATTGATTAAAAAATAATTACTATTTTTTTGTTACATTCAAATTCTTGTTTTTATTTTATATTGCATTTTTGACAATGAAATAAATTAGTAAATTTTAGTTGAGTAACAAACAAAGGCATGGCATTTCATACGAATATTAAATATACTTAATATCAATTGAATTAAATAAAAATATTCAATTTTTCAATTAATATTTATAGCAAAAACTTAAATGACTTTATTTATAATAATAATACACAAAATATTATAATATAATAAACAATTTATTATTTGATCAAAGATTTTATAACATTATCGGAAGGAATATCATCAAAATAATGTCTTCCCGCCAAGAACATTTCAATATAGGTCGACATCAATTCAAAATGCCGGACTGCTTGAAAAGCGCACTCAATGAGTTGTAAACATTCCGAATATCGTTGTGCACCTTTTGCTTGATTCCCAGCCTGCTGTTGGCAATATTTGAGAAGCAACTGGGAATATTTGCATTGTTCCTTATAGAGTAATTCTCTGGCATGCGAGGAGAGGCCAGAAATTGCTAAATTAATAGGAAATTTTACCAAAAATTATTCAAAAATGCAATACTTTTAATTGATTGTTACTCTTTTTATTTTATGGAAATGAGGTTTATATGTATTTCTAATCTTTTAAAATTATTAATTATTATATGTTTATTGGCAATCCTTCGGAATTGATGTCTAAAAAAATTTTTTTTAATTTTTCAAAAATTGTTTTCTGAATGTTTTCGGGGGCGTAAAACACGAAACTGACATCCTTTTGTCATATCTTACCATCTTGGTAAGATTGGTAAGATAATGCCGACTTTCGCCAAGAAAATGTCAAGATGGACCAAAGACAATTTTCAATATATTTGTAATATAAGCAAGCATATTATAGCTCAATCGACGCAGCTCAGTGAGCTGAATCTAATGGTATCATATCATATTTATTTCATAAATTGAGTTTCATTAAAGTTAGAAGTCTATAAATACCTTACCAAGATAAATTTTACTTTTGGTCATAACTTGGTTATATTATAGTAATATATAATAAAAATGGTACGATTAGATTCAGTTTTCTATGACCCTGAGAACCAAAGTAATTAAATTTTGAAAAAAAAATTTGGCACTATTATTCCAAATGATTACCTTGTATACCGTTGTGATGGCTTTTGGGATAAATTTTAATTATTTTATTTTGTAATTTTATTTCTATTAATTTTAATAAATAGAATATTCTTTTTAATGCATATTTGGTCTATTCTTTTCTATTTTGACCATTTTTCTCCTCTTATTTTTTGGAATTTTTTAAAGGATAAATTTTTCATCTGTATTATTTATTTTATTAAATATCAACAAAAGGATGTATGGTTTATGGTAAATCCTGGGTGGGAAAATATTTACGTAAGCGGAAATTTGGTCATGGTCGAAAAGGTAAATTGGGCAATGGAAGATCAATCAGTTGAAATTTTGGCCTGTCAATTAAATTTATATATATCAATTGATGTGTCTCACTCTGGATATGCTGCTGAATAAGACTATATAATAGGTTTCACACAACGAATAAAAAGTCAGCGCCGTCAAAATTGATCTTCGAATGAAGGTTTATCGCCACAGTGTCAATGTACGAAGTACGATACGATATGGTATTTGGAATATTGATATAGAGCAAATCGACGGCAATTAAACGGTGGCAATGAAATGAACCACACCGTCGAAAATAATTATTTCAATCATTTTCGATTTTGTCACTTTTCTTTATCATTTTTTGCATGACAAATACAATCAGCTGCGAAAAATTCTCATCAATCCAAATTTAAATTTATTAGCATTACAAGTTTTTATTTTTATCCCATTTTTCTATACCATACAGCATACACACATCCATATTTATCATCAGTAGCAGAATATAGGTAATTGGAATTTTAAAATTTATCTTATTGCAAATGGAAATAAATTATACAATACATTTTCATATAGGCTAAATGGGCTATAAATTTTCCGATTTCCGAATAATTTTACTCGTAGGATGTGGCACTGTCATTGAATGTTCAGCAGAATAATGTTGATTAAAAATTGGAATTGTTCCAATCAGCAATGGATTGAAGATTGAACGGATGCAAAATCGGAACAAAAGGAAGTGATCACAATTTTAACCTGAAATTTTGGTTAATTTTATGATGCAAAATTATTTTCTACATACCTCTATAAAATAATTGAGCCTAATCAATTAATGGACAATTGTTGGCTTCTGGACGTGTAGGAATTTAACCGTGAAACGTTTTAGAACATGCGCTGCATTCATTCCAATAATCAGCTAATAAAAATTAATTTTAACATTCAATCATTTATTTTATTTTACCCCTGATCCGATCAGTTTGTCGAAATGGCCGTTTTTTGAGAGAAAGAGATAATATGTTCCCCTGAATTGTCTGTGATGATTCTATCTTTTCCCGAATATTTGAATTATACAAGTACGGGCAGAAAAATGTATAATTCATTTTTTCTCGAAATGTCAACAAATTGCACTTTAAATTGGTAAATAAATCAATGAATGTAACATTAAAAACATCATACAAATACAAATTCTTTATTTTATATGAGTTTGAAATTTTATTTAATATTGATAAACCAAATCCTAAGCATAAAATAACATTGGTGGATGAAAATCAAATTTGTAAACAAAATAAAACAATCAAATGAGATATTATAGGCACTGTGCGCGGTGAAAATAGAGCATCAAAAAATCACAACAAAATGAGGCTATTTTCATCATTCATCTATTCTTATTTAATTTATGTCCAAAAGTCGGCCATCGTTGTTGGATGAAATCGGCGGCTGGCCGTTGATGTTGGGTCAACTGATTCGCTGATTTGCCGTAACCCATCGTCGAATTCATCCGCCAATTGGCCAATCACCCATTCCAAACCTTTTGGACCCTAAAATGATAAAAAAATTAGGACAAAATTTGGAATTGTTATGGGCAATCTTGGAAGCCATTTCCGGATTTTTCCACGCCTTTAGCTAGGCAATTCCGGAAATCTCTGTTTCTAAACATCTTACAGACTCGAGTTTAGGCTCATTCGTTTATCGTTTCGGCATAGTCGATTTAGTCAATGAAATTTCAATTTTAAACAGGTATGAGTTAGATTTAAAATGTTGAACCGTTGTTTAAACCCAAACCGGTTTAAATTTACTAACTTTTATCTAAGCCCTTATTTCGGGTTTGAAATTGAAATTTAATAGACTAAATCGACCCTTGCGAGTCGAATGAGACTATTTTCGAGCCTGTAGGTTGTAGGATGTCTGGAAACCGAGATTTCCAAAATTGCCAGCTCTAAATGCCTGTAAAATTCCGGAAATGCCCCAATTTTCAAGATTGACCGGACACCGGAACTGAATTTTTTGTGTAAGAACCTTTGTCGCAAAACTTTGATAAATGGACAGAAAATGTCGTTCACAATAGTCGGCCAAAACCGGCAAATTCACCGAAATTCGTGCCTCCTGCTTCATTGTTGTCCTAAAATTACGATTTCAATATTTAATTATTAAAATATTTTTGAAATACTTGTTTGGATCCTTTGGATGTGGCGTATAAACCAACTTTTCGTCCATTCGAATCAAATCGGCGCAATTCAACTAAAAAATTTGGGTTAAATTAAATTATTTGTAAACAAACATTTCTGGTCAACAATGTCATTTGCTTCTTTTTGGGATCAATTTCCGAATATTCCAACGAATATTGATGGCCTGAATAGCCGGAAATCTGGAAATGATTTGAAAAATTATTTAATCGTTTATTTATAAATAATGATGATTGATGAACTCAATTAGAACTAATTTTAAACATAAATTTGGCGAACAAACATTCATAGCATTATCAATTTCAATAGTGTCTTATTAGACCAGAGACCACCAAATCTTATATCCAATTGATAGATCTCGACAATACGGATCAGTTGGATAATGCTTGGTTTAAGGTTAACTAATTTAAGTTTTGAATCGAAAACGGAAAGACGGTTTAAATAGTTTAACACTCAAGTTTCGATCAAACATTGTACCTTGACAATACATTAATTGATGCGCATTGACGGGATCTATCGATTGGATATATGGCTGGTTTGGGGCTTAAGATAATCTTCTGAACTGTTATAATTTTTTCAACATTTTCTGTGTATTTTTCATCAATTCAAATACCCATTTTTACAAAATTAGTAAGAAATTAAAATTCCAAAGCCCAAACCTTGCTTGCCCATGCGGGAATGTTGAATTTGGATTTGAGTATTCGTTCATTCTGCAAAACCCCATCCGCTCGAACCCGTTGATCCAGCACATCGATGCCAATCACATTTTGGTTCTCCGGATTTGGGTATTTTTGCAGTGCCGCTTCGACCACTGTTTGCCAGGAATGTCTTGAAAAATAGATATTGTTGATTAATACTTTAATTTTAATATTTTAAAACTAACTCAAATTGATGTTCATTTGACCAATATTTCATTGTAATTGTATTTTGTTGAGTGTTCGTCGAAAGAAGAGAAGAATCGATGATTGGACTTTGGACTTTATTGACTCTGGTGGTTTTGAGCAATCCAAAAATAAATGGTGAAGAAAAAGACCCGGGTAGTAACAATAATGCAAAAAAAAATTATTGTGACTGAGAAGCTAAAATTGGAAAAAATTGATCAATTAAAATAAAAATTAATTGGGTTTTTAATTGAGTTTAACATTAGGAATTAATTACCTACTATTAAAATTGGAATGAATGAGCTTGCTACTTTACGTGCTAATAGAGCGCTTTTCACCGAAACGAAAAAGCTCGCGTTTTAGACATTTTATCTAAACTGGTTTTCGGCATTGGCTAACAGGGATTAAACCTAAAAACCAATAATGTTTTCGGGTTAAGCATGTTGGAAAACCCTTAAAACCGGTTTCAAACATGGATTTGTAAATATTAAACTATCAAAAACATGGTTTAATTGAAATGTTATACTTTTAAGTGAAAGCGCAAACACAAAAAAAAGTTTATTCAATTAATAAATACTCGAATTAATGAATAATGATACTTTAATCAAGAAAATTTAGGGAAAATTGATACAATTCTTGAAATGGAATTTGGGTTGAGGAATTCTTCCTTTTTTAGTGCACCAATATTGCTAATTTTTAATTATTTGCAAAAAAAATGTTAGATAAAAATCGAGGGAAAATGAAATTTTTAGATGTGAAATGGAAAAAATCACAAGTTCACAGCATAAAATAAAATCCCGGGTCTTGGTTCTCGGATGATCTTTCATTCTCTCTTCATTATCGATGGAAATTTGCTAGTCGGGTGTTCCCCAGCGGGGTTTGCGAAATTGGGAAAGAGAAAATTATTGACGAAATGTTTGGAGGGAGGGCAAACAACACAAAGTACGCCGAAACCCTCCACCCATTCCCGTGGATCGCAGTTGCCTTCAATTGGCCGGCACTGGCTGCATTTTTTATTGCTAGCCGATGACGTATTTGCTATTTGGCCTCGGCCCAATATACTTTTTTACTTTTTTTCTCCTTTTCCTAATTATTTTCCCTTTCATGAAAAATTTCTTGACAAGATCACAAAGTAAAATTAGACGGATTAGGTTGTGATTGTGATTGTGTATTTTTCATCGCCAGCCTCTTTGACGAGTCATTCATAACTCATCAGTAAAGAAGAGACAGACCATTTAATGTAATCTTAGTATCCATTGGATAGAGCTATTTAGGGCTCTATTGAATAAAGCTTATTTGATTAGTCTAAGCGACTTAAAGTCGAAAAATTATTAAGTCATTTTTCCGTATTTAGAGGTTGTAATTAAGAGAGAGCATATCGAAGTTTTCATATATAGCTATTAGCTATATATCATTAAATAAAGTTCGATTAGCTCTATCCAATGATACCAAGATTTAATCAAACGGTTTCTCTTTGCATAGTTATGATATGACTCGTTAAAATGGCTGTCGATGAAACGTTCCTCCTCCAAGAGATGGTGATTCTTTTTATGACCAAAAAATACAATTTAAAAACCAAAAAAGAGGCATAATAAATTAATCAAAAATTATCAAAATTTTTCCTCTTCCTCAAGTCTCAAGTGCCCATTTTCTTCAGCACTTCCATAATTCGAAATGCATTTCTCCTCTTTTTCATTTGAATATTCATTACGGCCATTTCCGTTGCAAACACCGCACTTGGATTGACTTTTTGTTTTGACTCATTTGATCCTCCTCCCAACTTTTGGACAATCCATTGGACTAATTTTCGGCCCAAAATCCATCGGATTACGGCATCACGATATGGACGAGTGAAAATGATCATAACCAGCGAATTTAGGGTGGAATGCATTGAAAAAATGAGTGCATAGATTTGGGCAAGATCTAATTAAAAATGTAATTTAAATATTTGCTAAATGAGATTCCACCTTGGACGACGGTAAGCTTGAAGAAGAGGGAAAGGGCCACAATGAAGAATGGAATATAGAGAGTGAGGCCAGGCACCAAAAGCTTAAAATTAACAATGTTTTCGACAATAATTTACTTCGGAATGTATTAATTTACCCAAAAAATGACTGAATTTACCCAAAATCTTTCCTGTCGAATAATATTTTTTGAGGCCATATAACTTGGCCAAAATAGACTTCATTGAGATTGCTACCAGCTACCCTCCTTAGTATAGTCCTAAACCCATCTTTGGCCCTAAGTCTAACCTTAAGCCCTTTTATCTGGCTATGGCCAAATTATGTCCTCAAAGATAATTATCATTCGGCAGGAAAAACATTGGGTAAATTCAGTCATTTTTTGATAAATTAATATTATCTCTTATTCAATTTACTTGGCACAAAAGTGAAAGACTCAATTGCCAATGCATTCGATAAAGTCGCTCGCTGAGTCGAGATCGACGCCGCCAAAGGCCAAAAAAGCCCGAAAAAACGATGGCACCCCCGACTAAGCCAATGATCATCAAAATGCCAATTCCAACATAAACAGCCAAACGCATATTGAATGAATCCTCCAACGGGGAGAAAACACAAATTTGGCTGGAATTGGACGTCAGAAATTCGCGAACATTTGGATATCGCTGAAAATAAATTGTGGATTAAAAAATTTAAATTCTTTTAAAATTTTTGTGGCAAATTAACCACAAATTCCCTAATAATAAAACTTTTTTAGGATTAGGGTTAAGTTCTATATACCGTTCGATAGGCCATATAAAAAGCTATTATTATAAGTTTAGATCATTTAATTGACTACTGAGTTTAGGCCACAAAACTATGGCCACAAAAATTGCTATTACTCCATAACTCTTATGGCCAAGTCCTAACCCTACTCTATCCCTAGAAAGTAGAAACTATACCGTCCCTACCCTAACCCTAAAGTCTAACTCTAAAATTTTCTAAAGAAATTCTTTTTTTGGTTAACCGATTTGGACATGCAATAATCTTTTTATATAATAATTACTTCATAGACATTTATTCGAATTTGTGTTTGATCGGAAATTTCATTGATCACAAATGCGGCCACAAATTGGAGAGGCGATGAAATGAGCAAATGAAGGGCAATCATGCCGAAAATGCCCAAAGGTGTAATCATTTTATGTTGCCAATTGTAAACGGACAAAAGTCGATAAATGGCGGCACAGAGTGCCGAAGCACCACAACCGCCCAGGAAAAAGAACATAATTAACTGGAAAGCACCAAAATTAATTCATTTTAAATAATATTTGTGCCCACAAGTCCAATGAATCCGCCAAAAAATGGTCCGGCCGATTTCATCATCCCCATAGTACAGTAGCCGGCCACTGGTAAAAGGGCAAAAGGCTGAAGGATGGCCATAAAATATAAATCCATCAGAAATGCTGATAACTTAAAATTATTTATATTTAATTTGGAATAATTTTAATTAAATTAGGAAAAAATTTTAATTTAAATTTAGAATTAATTTGGAATAATTTATAATTAAATATAGAAATTAATTTCAAAAAATTTAGAATAATATTAATTAAATTTGGAATAATTTTAATATTTTTAAAATTTTTTTTAAAAGATAGGTTAAATTCGTTTTTATTTTCTCTCATAAATGAAAGTTTGAAATTCATAATATATAAATAATTTCTGACCAAAATATCAAGCAAAAACCATCGATAAATGCGAATATGTTTTGGACTGGCCCAAATGATTAGCACAAAGCCAAGGGCATTAGCCCCAGTGGCAATACCCAAATTCAGGAATAATTTGAGCCGATAAAATGGAATATCGTCCACATGGAATACACGACCATTGGATGGTTGATTTTGTTGGGCATTTGAGAAATAATTTAAATTGGACATTTTTAATGGCTTAAGGGAAGAAATGAGGAAATAATTTAATTAAATTTGTTTTACTTCTAATATTTAATAGAATGGTGGAAAAAACCTTTCAACAAAAATTGGCACCTTTTTTCTATAATTATTATCTTTTGAGTACAATTTTATTTTCACCTTTGATGTCCTTTTGGCAAAACAACAATTTAATTAATTTTCAACAAAAATTTTGTTGATGTTGACTCATTTTCTCCTTAAATTGGGCAAAAAAAAGTAACAAAAAATATTTGTCTGGGGGAATAAGTACAACTGCCTTCAAACAACATTTATATTTTATTAATTCTATTTGAATTTTATTATTTAAAATAGAAATATTATTAATTTAGGGAAAAATTAACTGAATTTAATAATAAATTAGAAAAAAAATAATATTTTTAAAGCCATATATAGTAATTTGGACATAACAAAGTGAGATGAAAATTAGGGGTTAGTTTAGTTTTACGTTTACATTAGGGCTAAGCTTTAGGCAATAAAGAAATCTTAAATGGCCCGATTTGGCCAAGTTTTCTGCGTTGATTTTTCGACACAAATTTTTAGGCTATATTCGGACTTTTACATTAAATATTTTATTATTAAGCATTTTTTGATACAAATATTGGCTTAAATATATTCTGAAAAACAGAAAATAAAATGAAATTTTGCAAATGTCTAAAATGGAATACAATTCTTGAAATTAATTTTATTGAAGCAGATGATTTTATTTGGATCAGCAGCAGTAAAAATAACCGTAATTTAAATATGAAATTTAATTTTATGGAATAATGAATTAAATATACAATTTTGGCAAAATATATTTGTTGTGGTGCCATTCTTTTGCCTTTCCCCGAAGAAGCAGATGTTAAATTTTCTCTTTTGGCATATTTTTATATTCGATATTCAGAATTCCATCATTCCATCAATTTAAACCTTTTCTCTGTACCATCGAGTATTATTTTGGACCGAATGACCACCGTGAGAACAGCTGCTTTTGAAGTAAAATTGTGCAATTCTTAGGAAATTTGGATGATAGTTTGTGGTTAATAATTCGCAAAAACACAAATTTTATGGAATTTTGAAAATAATTGAAAATATTTTTATTATATTTTGGGTATCGCCCTGTACAAATTGATTCTTTTTTTATTATTTTATGAGATATAAATTTAATTCATACGAAAAAAGTAATACATTCTAGGCAAATTTGTAGTGACAATGTTCCTAATTAAAATTTTCTTATTTATAGGAAAAAAATGTACGAATATGCCGGAAACAAAGGTATAAAGAAATTAATGGGAAAATTGACTAATAAATGAGGAAATTGTCTTCAGCTTAAATAAATTTTTCCCGTAATAAACAACTTCATTTTTGACGTAAAAATTGGGTAAGAAAGAAGTACAAAAATGCGACAAATGAAATGAAATAAATTTGACGCAAATTTTGGTCAAATGGTTTCTGTCTTCTGACTGACTTATGATTTTGAAAAAAAAAACATATTAAATTAATTATTCAAGAAAGGGCATTTGGCAATATCAGGCGGATGTTTTTATTTGGTGGATTTCATTGGTAAATTAAATTTTTAAAAATATATTTTCACATTTTGGCAAATTGATGATGAAAATATAAAAAAATTAAATAAAAATATTTTTTATATTTTTATGCAATTTTAAACATTTATATAAAATATTTATTTATATTATTCTAAAAAAAATTATTTAAATTATTTGGCCGATGATGAAGTCATGTCCATTGAATTGTCAAACTATAAAAGAAATAAAATATACAAAAAAAATATAAAAAAATTTACCTCAAATGAAATTTCCTGTCCAATGCTTGCACCAAAACTGCTTCCCCCGCTGACACCCCCATTCACACTGCTTCTGTATTTTGGGCGTAATCCGCCATTTCCGCCGGCCTCCTCCACATCTTCCAATTCATCAATTCTCCGCCTTTGTTGCATTTTTGTGAATCTAAATATTTACGAAAATTATTTTTAGTAAATTTTTTGTCCAAATTTTGGGCTGTTCTAGAATATGAGATAATAGTTTGGGATAGAATCTGTCTATTTTCGATAAAAGCTACTTAATAAATTATTATTGAATTTAATAGAATATAAAATTGGCTACAAAATGTTATTATCACAAAACACAAACTCAATGAGGATATTTCCCAAGTTATGCCCAAAAGTCGTTGATTATGTTTTTGGAACTTGGTAAATATTCAATATTGGCCGATGCTTTTGATATTATTTTAGAATTAATTTTATGCTTAATAAATTGTTTGTAAATTCCAATAATGCCTAAAAAGGCCTTTTCTGTTAATCCTATTGTACCCCCAATTTTTGCTTAATCGTCCCGTTACCCTCTCAAATCAAATATTGCCCCAATCTACCTTTATAAACCCACCATTTTCCTCGCCTGTGTTCTTTTCCCCTTCGCATTTTTATCACATTTTCCGCACAATTATTAAAGAATAATTTAAAGTTGATTCGCCTCTAATCCATATCTTATCTTATTCATTGGGCCACTGAAGGCTTACTTAACTTAGACCCGTCGATTCTCGCCCCAAATAACTTTAGCCCTAGATTAGGAATAATAATAATACTCTATAAAAATATTCGGCATTTATATTACTTTTGGCACTAATTTTTACATCCCTAAATAAAAAGTAATAACCTGAGTGAACAACAGGCACATCCAATGATCATAAATGCGCAGAAGAATAAACCGGCCAACAGCCAAATTGCCTCCTTGCTCAAATCCAGTCCAGCAGCCGGTTCCACGAATGATGTCCTCTGGGTCAGCAAATAGGTGGGCTCTTCTATTAATTTATTAATATTAAAATTAATTTTAATTTTGGCCCACCTTCTTCTTCCAAAATTGATGAGGATGGAAAATCAGCGGTACTCATACAAATTTAAATTTTGATTTTTGGGGAAATTGTTGGAAAAAGTTGCTTTAAATATGAGAATAAAAATGCAAAAATACTTGAAAATATGCAATACAAACACAAATAAATGGGAAAATGAAGAGGAAATGGGAGCAAAAGTAAAAGTGTGTCCATGAAATGAATGGGAAGTGGAATATTTTTTGTTTTGTTTACAAATCGACTTTTTCCAATAAAAATGTAAAAATATTATTTTTCATTTTCAATGGAATATTCGATTCGAGTTAGCATAAATTGCCCAAAAATTGAGCTTTTAATTTATTAATTTTTGATATTTATAATTGCGAAAATATTAAATTTTATCATCATAATTTAATTAATTTTTTCTAAAATTAATTATAATAAACACAAAAAAATTTTTTATTTTTTTGTGGAATTTGATCTCAATTTGCAACATTTCATATTTCATTTAATTGTAAATGGAAAAGCCAGCAGCAAAAAAGGAAAATGAAAGAGGATTGAGGTATGAGGAAATATGCTGTGGATTTGGCCAAGGAGAAATGAATTAAATATATTTTATTGAATAAATTATTCATTCGATAAAAGTCTGGACAATAAGGAAGAAATATTGGCAAAGTAAAAGGCATTTTTGGAATAATTCTGACTGAGTTCTGCTGGCTGAATAATGGAGGAAATGTGTGAAATTTGAGCGGATTTTTGGGCATTTTTTAATTGTTCTTAGATTTCATATTTTTAAATATGAAAAAAAAATTTTCAAAATTTTCGGATATTTTAAAAAATTTTTTACTTAAAAAAATAATTTTTTTAATGCCATAAAAATAATAAGAAGATTAAATGCCTAAATTGTTGAATTTTTATTTTTAAACCCTTCCATTTGTGGACCATTCATTTGTAATTTTTCTTAAATAATCCAACAATTTTTCCCTTTTTTCTGATAAAATAAATTGCCGTCTTAAAAAATTCTGCCGGCCCCTTGGCATTTAAATATGAAGGAAAATTCCTTTGAGGCAAAAATTCTGGAAACGGAGAATGAATTTGATGGACGACCATTTTGGAAAGACGGCAATTTTAAAGGGAAAATGGCGCAACAATTTGCATAAAATATTTGGAAAAGCAAAAATCAATTCAAAAAATTACAAAATAAATGGATAAAAATTTTTAAAAATTCAATGAAAATATTGCAATTAATTTCCAAAATTGGATAAATCTTTCCAAAAATAATTATAAAACATTAAAAATACATAAAATTTAGGGAAAGTCTAGTCGATGAGAAGAAAGCTTTCCTTCGGGAATTGGGAGGAGGATTTCGCAGGAAATGCCAATCTCGATATTGAGGGAAGATGATTTTAACAGATTGGTTTATGTGGGAGGGAAGGGCATTTTGGCAATTGTGGGAAATGGAGGAAAAAGGAAGGTGGATGGATGGATTTTGAGACGATGCCTGTGCCGACGGAGGAAAGGCAAAGGGAAAATGGAAGATTTGGAGTCAAATTTCCGGTGTTTTCATGGTCCATAAAAAAATTTAAATTTTACTTTAAAATAAATCCAAAATGGCTACAAAAATATTCAAAATTTAAAAAAATTAATATCCAAAATAAAAATATTTATCAATCAAAATTTTTGTCATTTTCACGGAGAATTATTCTTAATTGCCATCGGGGCAATGGCATCTCCACAGGAACGAAGAATTTCCGGGAGGAATATTCGATAAAGTGTTGTGGCCTCCTCCATTGCTGCCGATAAAGACTATAAAAAATAATAAATTTGGAACAAAGTTCAAAAGAATAATTTCTCACATTCAATTCAACCAAAGTGCACAAAAGGCGACCCATGAAAAGAGCGGATGTTTGTGTTTGACCAAAACGGGAATTCAAGTCCAAAATCCATTCCGAAAAAATTGCCTCTTTATGTTCCTCCCATTCGGGGCGAATGTCACCGAATTTTTGTTGTGCTAAAATTAATATTTTTAAAATAAAATTAATTTAAATAATTCACCAATATTCCACAATGTGATGGCCATTAATGCACAAAAATCTTGATGTCGAACGCCCTCAGTGAATTCCTTGTAAAGGCAAATGAATTTGAACATTTTTTCCATACATGGTTTTTTCAATCTTGAAAATATACTTCAAAAAAATTAATTCATTGGGAAATATTTATTTTACGAAAAAAAAACATTCAAAATTGAAATTGACGAAAAGGACGGTTTAGAAGTTTCTCCTAGACCAACAAACCTAATTAATCGATAAATCTCTTCAAGAACTATTTGATTATGTCTTGAGTTTGGCTTAACCAATCCTTTTAGCCAAGTCTAATTTAGTTTTGAACCGAAAAACAAAATGGATTTAAAACAGTTTAATATCATTTAATTTTTGACCAACAATGCGTCTCTTGACCAGCTCTATCCAAATGGGTATATTTGGTTTGTGAATGTAGGATAAACCCACCTTAAATCATTATAATTGTTGTAGTCTTATCTATTTCGATATTTCAATGTTTTTTTTGGTAAAATAAATAATATCCTTAAGGAATAAAAATTTAATTAGTTTTTAGCTTGCCGTAGAAATTCCGCCGGATTTGTGGTTCCCTCAGCCCATTGTCCAATAATCAAATCCAATTGACTATTATCCATTAAATGGCCATAATTCATTAAATATCGTTGATCATCGGGATGAGGGAATTCGGCCATGGACAAATGGCATGCATGCAATTTTGACAATTGCCCATAGCATTCATCCAATAAAATTAACTAATATTTTGAATATAATTTAAAAATATTTTATTTATTTTTTATTCACTTTTGTTTGTTGATCCATTTGGGCAAATGGTTCAATGCCTTCATTCAGCATTGAAAGGAGTAGAGGTTTTGAGCCGGAATAAATTTGTACATTATCTTCGAGACGGGCCGAAATCATCTAGAATCACATTTATTAATTATGATTCCATCCATTTTTAAGATTAATATTTAATAAAGTTAAAATGGCCAAAAAACTATTGAAAATGCCAAAATAATTAAAATGGTTTAATGGTTTGTCCTACATTCACAAACCAAATATACCTAATTGGAGGTGGACCAAGAAGCATTAAATGGTATATAATTTGGTTATGGTTTGGTCAAAAATTAAAGGGTATTAAACAGTTTAAACCAATTTTGATTTTTTGATTCAAACGGTTTAAATTGATTTTGGTTTTGGTTCATTTAAAATTTTGTTAAGCCATAAATCAAATCATTATCAATTAATATTAATACAGCTTGATATGATCTATTGATTTTGGTTGGGTATGGTTAGTAGGACAAGGAAAACCACTGAAATATTAAATAATTTTTTTGACATTTTCAATATTCTTTTTTCGCCCAATTTTTTATATAATTTCCCATTTTAATGACCATATAATTTTGGAATGCCGCCTCCGGATGCATTGCCAAAAACAATGAACGTTGACCGGCAATGAAGGCATTATGTGCACGGACAATTCGAGCCAAAGTTGGGGCGCCGGTTTCCTCAATCAATTGACGTTCCAAAGGACAATTAATTTCCGAAGTGTTTATTTCCTTCTGTGAAAATAATTAATTTTTTGCACATTTTTTAAATATATTTTTATTTTTTACTTTTGTAATTAAAGTTTGTTTATTGTTGGTGGAATTCGAATTGGAAGTGGGCGAATCACTTTTGCTCCGGGCAATATTGTCCTTATCTTCCTGTGCCGTATAAACCATTCCTGCCAGACGGCACAATCGAAGACGGCATGACTTACAGGCATTTCGATGGCCTTCTAAATTACATACAAAAATATATATTTTTTTAGTAAAATTTATTGGCTAATTTTAAAAGAATGGACGATCCGAAAAGGACATTTCTGTACCTGAACATTCCTTTTAACTTTTGACTATAGGTCAATAAGAAGCCAACCAATTTGGGAAGGCGATATGCAATTTAAAAGCCCTAATTTCATCTAAAAAGTTACTAATAATTTTTTTGAAAATTAAGAATAATTTGTAGAAAAAGGGGCGTATCTTCCAAAATCGAGTTTAACATAAATGTATGCAAATTTTTTAAAGCTGATTCAGAAAATTAAAAATAAGTTAAATTATAGAGGATATTAATTATTAATGGCTTTCAAATGGTAAATCGCATACATTTAAATTTAAATAGTCCAATTTGTAGAAGACACTTTTGGTTTTACAATGGTAAATCGAATTTCGGCTTATGTTACTTTCCTCGCACGAGAGTTACGGTTAAAAGAATATCAAAGGTACCGAAACATTCCCGACCATAAAATATCAAAAAATTATTTTAAGAGGATTCTTTTTGTAAAGAAATGATTTATCATTAATTCTGAATAATTCATTCAATTTTAATAATTTCATTTATTTTTATTAATTTCAATAATAGGTATGGATGTAAATTTTTCACCTTTCCGAATATCACATTTGTTCGTCCCGCGAAGACATTTATAATTGCGATTTTCTGCAATGCATCGACTAAAATGAATAGAATCAAAATTAAATATTCCCTATCTACGAATTCTTGCCGAAAAAATGCAGCACATGGGCGACAGGCAACCACCCCAAAATGGCATCCATGTCCACGTTGGGCACAAACTGAACATTGCAAATCGGGCAATGTGGCAGAACCGGCGGCACCGGATGATAATTCACTCATTTTTTGGGATTAATAATTTAAGTGTGGACTATAATTTAAAATAATATTAATATTAGTCCTAATCAAAGCTAAAGATCAAGAGCTAAAATTGTTTGATAGAAGTAAAGGGAACTCGATTTTAAATTTTAATTTATCTGTTATGCGGAAAAAATGTGATAACAAAACGTCGCAAAAGTGATGGAAAAGTGTATTATGTAGAAAGGAGTGGGTTTAAATTTAAATAAAGTAGATCGAGGCAATATTTGATTGATACGATAAGGGTGACAGAATGATTAGGAAAAAGTGTTGGTATGGATACAGTAGGATAAATAGGAAAGCCATTAGGCATTTATTGGCTGGACAATTAATGTACCCTATATGACTGAATTTACCCAAAATTTTTCGTGCCGAAAAATTATTTTTCGAGACCACACATATAACTTGGCCACAACTAGATATTTAGGCTTAGATTTAAGTCTACGCTAGGTAGGTTAATAATTTTTAAGAAACTTGATTTGGCCAAGTTATATGGCCTTAAAAATGTTATTTTTCGACAAAAAAAATTTAGGATAAATTCATTCATTTTGGGTAAAATTTCTATTAGACATTTAAAATTCATTCCGCCAATATTGAATTGTTTATGGTGCGATGAAAATAAAATTGACATAAAATTGCACTCTCCTCTGCCCTTTTTCAATTTTTTGTTGAGGAGTAGGCCAATTTTGTGGCCAAAATGTGTCGTGATCATCGCTCCCTCCCCGCTCATTTCTGCCATTTTTCTGTCCGTTTTGTGTCCATTTTTAATGCACAAAATGGCATAAACCACAATTTAGTGGCGGCAAATTCCCATCTACCCGTTTTTTCGTCCATTCTCTGTTTGGTTTTTCTTTCTCTGTTTCCATTTGGCCATTTTTACTGCATTGGGCCCAGCCACCCAGCCATCCCGTCACCTAGACAAATATTGCGAGAAAGCACCTCTGCCAGCCGGCAGCCATCCACCGCTGACTACAACGAAAAGTCATAAACATCACCGCTGAATTACCAATTATATTTCGCTATTTTTCTCTGCATCTAAAAATTAACATGGAATTTATGGAGGGTGATGTGTGTAGAATTTTCCCCAATGTTTTGTGAATATTATTATTATCAAAAACTAAAAGCATGATATATTTTCATTTAATTTTTCTTTTAAAAGTACAAAAATTTGTCATTGAATTTACTGAATAAAATGTAGATATAGACATTCCCTAAAATTTTGTGAATATTATTAAATTAAAGGATGATATATTTTCATTTAATTATTCTTGGTTAGTAATAAAAGTGTAAATTTTATGAGAGAAATCATCTCTTTTTAAATTAATAATGGAAATTGGACAATCAGGAATGAAACTTAAATAAAAAGGAAAATTTATATTTTTAGAAAAGATTTTGAATAATTGATAACTGCGATTTTTGAAGCTAATAATTCCAAACTATTTTTAGTTTGGAATTGGAACTACTCACCGAATTATTAATGGGCAATTCTGTTATAAAAAATAATATAATTTCACCATTTAATGGTTATTGATGAATGATGAATATGGATTAGATTAAAAATAAAAAGAGGAAAATTCGGACAAAAAACGAGTAAAGAATTGACACAAAATAAACAAAACAGGGACAAAACATGGACACAATTTGGGGAGAAAATGAGTACAAATTCGTTCCTTGGTTCCATATAAAAGAGAATAAAAATAGAAGAAGAAATGCCCAAAAACGATTCAGAATTTTTCAAAAATCCAACCATTGAAATTTATTCACATTTAATATTTCTATATGTGTAATCGAAAAATGGAATTCAATGGAAAAGCCGTTATTATTACTGGTAATTATTAAATATATTTTAATTCATATTTAAAAATAATAAATTTAATCATTTATTTTCAAAATTTAGAAAAATTCCCTTTAAAACCATTTTTGCCTCGAGGGCATATTTTTGTTTTTATATTTCCAAGTCATAATAATAAAAATAAAAATATGTATGAGAAAGCATTTTTCACCGGACTATTTGTTAGAATTATAAGACTACAATTTTGGGAAATAGATAATAATAATAACAATCCTAATGTCTTCCACTAATTGCCTAAGGAACGATTCTAATTTTTACTGAACTTACTGACAATTTTTGGAACATTTTAAAAAGACTATAAATGTGAAATATTTTTAGTTTGATTTAATAATGCAAAAAATATATATATTTTAAATAATTGGCTATAATAATTTCATTTCAAAAAGGTTCCAGCCGTGGAATTGGCCGCGCGGCGGCATTGGCTTTTGCCAAACAAGGGGCATCTGTGACCATTCATGGACAAAATGTTGAAAAATTGAAAGTATATTTAATCAATGTGATTAAATTTCTTTAATATTAATAAAATTATTAGGAAACGAAACATTTATTGCAGCAAGTTGGCCTCAAGGAGAAACAAATTGTCTCCGTCCTTGGTCCAATTGAAGAGGAGAAAACGGCAAAGGAAATAATCGAGAAAACGGTGGCCGCATTCGGCAAAATTGATATTTTGGTAAATCAAAGAATATTTTAAAATAATTAATTTTATAGGTGAACAATGCTGGAATTCTTAAAAAACCTGAGGAAACTGACCCAAATTCAATGTCCAATTTTGACTATATTTTTGCGGTCAATCTTCGAAGGTTAAAAGAAATATTTTTTAATGGTTTGATTTATTAAATTTAATTTAGTGTGGTTCAATTGACTTCTTTGGCCGCCCCATATTTGGCCGAAACAAAAGGGAATGTGGTGAATGTGAGCAGCGTTGCCTCAATGTTACCGGTGATTGGGAATTTATGTTATTTTATTATTAATTGTTTTATTAGATGATTAATTCAATGTTTTATGGGATGACCAAAGCGGCATTGGACCATTATACCCGGGATATGGCTAATTTGCTTGGCCAAAAATATGGAGTTCGCGTCAACACGATCAAGTCAAATTCCAAATAATTTAATTTAAAATAATTTAATTTAAAAAATAATTTAAATTTAAAATAATTTAATTTAAAAATAATTTAAATTTAAAATAATTTAATTTTATTTAAAAGTAATTTAAAATAATTTTTATTTTTTTCAGTCCTGGACATATTGAAAGTGAATTTAATTCACGTTGGAATCCTCCAGAGAAACAAGTTAAAGCGGTAATTTTTAATGAATTTTAAAGGAATATTATAAGGATAGATAAAATTAATTAAAAATTAATATTTTATTTTTCTCAATAATTTTTATTTTTACAAAAACAGTTCAAAGAAGGGTTCAGCCAACGTGTCATCGCCAAACGATTTGGAAGTTGTGATGAATTGGTGAATGTTCTTGTGTTTTTGGCAAGCCCAAAGGCATCCTATATTTGGGGTGCAACAATTGTGGTCGACGGTGGAATGGTCCCATTTACCGCTTATTGAATGAGGAATTGATGGATAAGGAAAAATGATCCACAAATTTATTCAATTTTTAAATTTAAATCATCGATTTAAATGCAGTTTTTTGATAAATTGCTAATTTAATTCACTTAAAATTCGATTTTTTTCTTGTCTATGAAGAGCGAATTTGAATAGGCCCTAAATTCAATCATTTTTTGAAAATTTCTTTTGTTGGAGAAATGATGGCATTTTTAAATTTCAATTTAAATGCTTTAAAAAATATTGTTGAATGCTAAATAAAAATCAATGCATGGCAAATTTTTGGCCGTTGGCAGAGTTTATTTTTAATTTAATTTTTTGATAATTTATATTTCGTATTCATCGCACTTAATTTAGTATTTCTAATTTGTTGAATGGAGTCATATATAAGTAAAAATTGTGAATAAATAATTTTATGGGTTTGAAAAAATTAATCAATTAATTTTTAAATTTACATTAAATTCTTTTCCCATCCATTTGTTTTGGTAATGACAATTCTTCATCGGCATTTCCACTGATTTTTGTGTAAATATGTTTTGCACAATTCTTTGACTATTTGACATTTTTTCAACACGAGATCGCCATATTGGAATTTTATTTTTCTCACTCAATGAAAAAACAATTTACCCCAAATATGTTCCAATGATGATGAATCAACGCCGATTCACAGAATTGTTTTCAATCCTATGCTTCTTCTTTTGCCAATCATCACCAAAAAATATGCTTTTTATGAAAATCATCAAAAATTCCATTCCAATGCATTTAAAAACACCTCAAATTCATTCCATCCCATTCATTCTATCCATCCCATCAAAAATTATTGCAAATTCTCCATAAATTCATTGTCAATTAAAAATTTTTTTAAATTTTAAAAATTTCAGAAAAGAAAATATGCTCTCATTTCAATTCCTTTCCTTCTTTCTAATCTTTGTTGGCATCGTCCTTGTCCAATCCCAAAAATACTACGGATATGGGGCCAAAGGGCAATTGATTTGCAATAGCCAAAAATTGGCCGGCGCTGCGGTGGCCATTTTCATCGACAAGGAATTTAGGGTAAGTTCAAGTTGGGTTTTAACCGTTTCGGTTATCCGATTTTCTGATTTTTTGAATAAAGGCCATAAAAATTTTTAAAATTTTTACCAAAAATTACTCCTGAGGCGGAGAGTTTAAAGGAAAAACTGAAAAACCAGTCGAATTTCGAAACTCGATTTCGGTTTTTTGGGCAAAAAATCGCCTCGTCATCTTTTTCGATTCGGTAATCAGATTTTGAGCTACCCTTAAGGAATGGCTGGAACCGTATGGAAGTGCAATTCTGGACGAGGGATGGACGGATGAAGAGGGCAAATTCTCGTTGAGCGGTTCCATTGAAATACCGGAGAATAAGAATTTTAGCCAATTTAAACCGGAATTGCGCATAATTCACATGTGCAATGATGGAGATATGGTGAGTTGGGGGGGGGGGGGGTTGGAAAAATATTAATAAATCTCAAAAAAATATTTTTCAGCCGTGCCATGTGATGGAATTGATCGCCGTCCCAATGTCCTACATTCATTCTGGACCCGAAAAGGAGGACCTCAAATTTGAACCATTTTTTGACATTGGTTCGAAGGATGTGAGCGATCGACCGGCTTATTTCTTCCATTTATGGCGACGAACATGTTGGCATGATTTCCACGGAAATTGAGGCGAAAATGAACATTGCAATTTGCTGATGCGGATTGACAAATAAATGATAAATTTATGGAAAATAATATTTATTTTCCAACAAATATTCACTTAAATAAATTAAATAATTATATTCAATATTTGAATAAAACAAATAAATCATATTTTCGTTGAATAAATATTTTTCAACTTTTTTTGTATTGACATCCTCATTTTCATTATTTTTAGGGTTTTACAAAGTCGGTTTCGGTTTCACAAAATTTGATGCATTTTAAAATGGAAATTGATGAATTTTTGTTCAAAAAAACCGAAAATAGACGAAATCGAACGGAAAATCTACATTTTTTCAAAATTCAAAAAAATAGTTTTACAATCACAATTTAAAACAGATTTGGTCAATCCTAATTATCAATTAAATTCCGGCAGATAATCCACAAAATCTAATGGTCAAATTTAGTTAAACGAATCACGTGAATATTCTGCAAATTTATTGAAATCTTTCAATTTTGATTGATCTTTAAAATAGTACTTTTGCTATAAAGTTCTTGGTAATTCTTATTAGGTTTAAATTTCAAATTTTTAAACATTAAAAGTAGACCAGATTAAATTCTAATATACTAATTTTGGAAAATTTTTTTCTATACCATTAAACATTAAAGTTCTTTAAAAGATGAAAGGAAAACATTTTAAGCCCTTTAAAAAGAAGCTTTTAGCGCTAAAAGCCAAAATTAATTCACGCAAAATTTTAAAAGTATTTTTGTCCACTTTTCTGATATCATTTTGACCAATTCGTGCTAATTAAGCATATTTTTTGATGCATTAATTCAAGAATGGCATGATCTTCCAATCCAGCAGAGATGGTCAGATCAGAATGCAAATTGAGTGCATTTTCACGTGGGCGGACCGGCGGAAGAATGAAATCTGCCTCCAATTTGCCCCTTTAAAAGAACAAATTTTTCTTTAAACTTTTCAGGATTAAAAGGAACCATCTAAATCCCCCCCTTTTCCATTTCCACTTCGCATCCTTTCATTTTCACTTTATTTTCAATTTTATTTCCTCTTTTCCTCAAAATTCGTCGGATAATCCCTTATCCAAAACTTTAATGCATTTTAAAGGATAGGATGAAAATTCAGACTTCACTTTTTGTAATTTTATTTCTTAAGAGTATTTCATTAAAAAGGAACATTTATTTTCCCACTTTTAATTAATTTTGGCTAAAATTTTTTAATTTAATTAATTTCTACACCAATTAAAATGTCTTTTTATGAACATGAACATTTTGGTGAGTTTCATCAAATTTATTTTCAAATTGATTTATTTCTATTAAATAGATTTGGTTCGTTCAATTTATGCAAGTTGCGCTTTGAGTAGTTTTTGGCTGGGCATTTTGTTGAACATTTTCCTTGGATGGCTTATCCTCAAGAAAACACCGGCACCAATGCAAATTTACAATAAACTTTTGTTGGCACCTTGCTTAATGGTTGGTAAAAATTCATTAGTTGGATGTTCAGAGAATACCGTAAATTCTCTTTTAATTCCTAACTCTGATTTTGAGGACCCTAATACCGGAAATGGTGAACTTTAAAATTTTTTTTAGTATATTTTCTTAGTTTCCTGAAGCTCTACAAAATCCGCTATGATTTGTGCAAAAATATCCACAAATTAAGGCATTAGTCCCATAATTTTCCTAATTTTTAAGAGGAATTCCACATGGGAAATTAAAGGAGGTTATACGGTATTCATTTTTCCCAATTTTGTTGCACAATAAAAAATAATTTTATATAAATTTTAGTGCATTTTGATTGCCATCAGCACATTTTTGGTGCAGCCAATTCCAGTAAAAATCATCAAAAAAAATTCCCTCGAAAATTTTCTATTCTTAGATTGTTGATCACGGTTTTCATGCAGTCATCCAAAATGGGCCAATTCGCGATTTACCACAGCCTTGGAATTATACTGTAATTTAAATTGAATATTTTTACATATTTTTGTATACTAATAGGCAAATGTCCTCTGGTTCCAAATGTTGCTTCTTTTTGTTTGCTGTACCACTGTTCAATTCTCCTTCCGCTATTATATGCTATCCCGGTACATTTAACTTATTGTATTTTTTTTGTACTAATGGAGATGGGGGGCCAACGGCCCATAGAAGTGAAAAAGGGATGACGGAGAGTCGAACGCCGAATCAATCTGTCTAATCTGATTCAAAATGCCTATCACTATCAGTGGTGTAGGAGGGATAGTATCAATCAAAAGAAGGCATAAAACTTAAAGGAATATATCTAAAAAATCCAAAAGAGATTCGTCGATCTTCGACTTTCACTTTTTTTTTCCTGTCCTTGCCCTAACGCTAGCTTTGATAAAAAAAATCACCGTTTAAAGCAATAGTCATGAAAAAATAATACGGATAGTGATTCTTCACTATTTACTAGTGTTTGGTATATTTGACTGACAGGTTGAATTTCTTCACAGCATCCCTTACCCTTTCCCTTTGTGAGGCCCATCTCCATTTCCAGTACCGTATTTTTTTAAATCTATTTTATTTTTCCTCTTCTAAAAGTGATGGCCAAATCCCGCTAAAATGGAAATATTTGACCGGATTTCTTGTCTATTTGCTGCTTGTCGCCCATGTTGCCCTGCATTATTGGTCGGATTATCCCTCGGAGGATCAAATGCCCAGTATGATTCAATTGGCCAAACAAGTCCATTTGGAATTGGGCATCACCGACATTCATTTCTCCTCATTCACATGGGCGGTATGTAATTTTAAATCATTAATTTTTATTTAATTATTTTAGCGTTCTTTTCCTTGGCTTCTTCATTGTTTTGCGATGATTGCCATTTTTGCCGTTTGCTATTGGATAATTTTGGTCGAAAAAATTTTATAAAATGATTTTTAATAAAATATTTTTTTCAGTTTTGTGCCCTCAAAACTAGTCGATTTATTGACAATTTATATGGAAATAATTTGCCGGAATGCAAAAATACCAAAAAGGGAAAAAGGGCAAAAATTGGCGAAATTGGGAAGAATAAAAAGAATGAAAAAATTCGTCAATACCATTCCCAAGTCACAATGGCTTTCATCATTCAAGTGAGTTGAATTTTATTCGGTTGAAGTACAGTTGACCATCCGCAAAATTTTCGAGTTAAACCGGTTTAATTCAATCTCTTATGATCCTTAATGAACGAATTGGGCATTGAAAAGGTGCAGAAATGTGGTTTTTAGCGCTCGTCTGTGGTCGCGCGGATGCGGAGCACACGGAGAAGTCCACTCTGAAATGTCCACCACAACAGTTCCAATTCCAATCCTTATTTCCTTTGTGCAGCGGTAACTTTCTTTTTTTTTGATGAAACCACCTTTCCGCATGCCAATGCCTATTTCGTCCATTAGAGGCCATAAAAGATTGTTTTGAACTGTGGTTTAACCCGAAAATTTTGTGGGTGGTCAACTAATATACTATATCCTTCAATAATTAATTTAAAATTAAAAATGCAGGCCATCCTCCCAACAATTGAGGTGGTTGAATTGACCATTCAAACAACACTTCCCGCCTTTTTCCCCACCAATCAGACTGTTCATTATATGGTCTACGCTGCAATTCCACTTTATTTCATTCCGGTATTAGGGAAAATTATTAAATTAATTCCCAATTAATTATAATTGAAGGTCCTCAATCCGTTGGCCACAATGTTGCTTGTTAAACCCTACCAAATGGCAGTCCTAAAAATGCTTGGATTGCGGATTGGCCAACGAAAAGTGATCACAACGGTCATTCATGAAGGCAGAATGATTCGAAATAGTTTAATTGGCCATCAGCAGCCAATAATTATTTCACCTCATGCCGTCGAACCATTGTTTTCAATTGCTTAAAAAGCCAAAAGACAATCAGCAGAACTCATTTTTCAATATTAACCTCCGATTTTATTTTATCTTTTATCTACTAATTTACTTAATATTTCAAAATTTTAAAATTTTTTATTATTTAAATTTGATGGGTTTATAAAAATATTTGTGGGTGTTTGGAATTTGAAAACTCATTTTGTACCAGAAATAGAAAATAAGGGACTGAAGCTTTGGATCCATTGCTATGATAGCAAATAATTTTCCTTCATAGAATTAAAATTGTAATTTATTCAGAATTTAATAATTAAAACAAATGAAATTGTGAATTTAAAGAAAAATTGTTGAAATACCTTTCAAAAACAATAACACAATAAACAAATATACCGGTGAATTCCGAAAATACAACAATATTTTAAAATGAAAATTATACCAAATATTCATCGATTCCATCGCCATTAAAATTTAAACCAATCGGCCAATATATTCCGTTCTTGGATATTTTTGTTGAAGTGAAGGCCATTGGACCAGAAATGCATTTGGAATTCGCAAATGATAAAGTAGACCTAAAATAAAATATTAAATTTGTGCCAATATTTGGAATACTCACGTCCTGTCAGGGAAAGTGTGTTGACACGGCAAATTGACTCGACAAAAACAATTCGATTTTGGTGGATGCCAAAAAGTTGTAAACAACGGGCGAATAAACAAATTGGAAATCCAATGGCCGGTCCATTGCTGAACACAACATCCGGCCTAAAAAATAGGTGGGTGGGATTATTAATTATACTTTTCTCGACATTTTAATCAGATTATTAAATGTATTCTGCTTTTTTGCTAATTTTGACTTTTATATTTTTAAATAATTAATTTATAATAAATTTTCTATAATGGAATTTAACTTTTTGTTTTTTGATGGGAAAGTTTTTTGACAACAGATTTAAGTTTTTTTTGCCGAAAGATCGATTATTTAAAGTATATGGGTTTGACCAAAATTCAAGATAATAAACCGTTTAAACCATATTTTTGGTTTATAACTTTTTGGTTTTGATTTAAACCACCAAAAATCTATAGGCAATCGATGCTTTTGAACTTGAAAGCTTTATCGAAGGTTTAAGGCTTATATCTAAAATCAGTAAGATTTCGGAAAAGAATTTCGGTTAAAAGAATTAATTCTTTCGGCAAAAATCCGTACCAATTTTTAAAATTTAAACTAATAATGAAATTGTTTTTTTTAAAACACTCAAAAAAGTGCTCGCCCACCTCTCGGTCCAGACCAATTTGAAGGAATGGAAGGCAGCAATAATCGTTGTCCAAATTGAGGATGCATAACTTTGCCCTACTTCCCTGGCCCTTGGAATTGTTTTCATTGTAAATTTGCCATTTTTCGACTCTTCTTTGCCGCCAATTCCATTCTCAAATTCAATCAACTTAAAATATTTTGGATTTTATTACAAATAAATCTTTTACCCGATTTTTTAAATTTTTACCCCAATTTTTACTTTTTTATTCCAAAAAGTTGTTTGTTTTTGACTTCTTATAAATCAGAAACCGGTTTTTAGACCCAACACCCAACAAACATTATACCAATTTGTAGATCTCATTGAGACGCATCGAATGGTATATAAAATGTCAGGTTTTGGCCTAAATTAAAAGGGTTTTAAACCAAAAATTGGAAATACGGTTTAACTCGTTCAGTTTCGATTTAAACCAAGAAATTTATATGTCAAAAGACGCGTCTCGATGAGACTACAAAATGGTATAAGGATTGTAGAGTTTAAAACCGGTTTCTGATTTATTAAAAGTCAATAAACTACTTTTTTTGGGATAAAAATGTATAAAAAAAATTGACTTCTTTATTATAATAAATAAATGTTAATCCAAAATAAAAACCTTTTCCCTGCTCAAAGAGTCCGTATTTGTGAGAACATAAATTCGAATTGGAAAAAGATTGTTGCCACCATCCAGCACGGAAGAAAGCAATTTAATCATTTCTGTTGTGTCTAAAATTATTAATTTATGAATAAAAATAATTTTTTGGAATAAATTTACGTCCGCCAGAGCCAATTAATGCCATCAATTTGTGGCCTTTAGAAGATGAACTTTGGCCAACTATTAAATTTAAGGATGTTAATTTGGCGAAAAAAAAAGCAAGTGGTTTAATGGTTTGTCCTAAACCGCCAAACCAAATATATCCAAAGTGGATAGATCTCGTCAAGGCGCGTCCATTGGTATATAATTTGTTATGATTTGGTCAAAAATTAAGGGTATTAAATGGTTTAAACCGATTTTGGTTTAATGGTTCAAAACTGCTAGAATTGGTTTAACTAAGCAAAAACAGAATTAAACGATGCGACTCGATTCTCAAAGAGGTCTATCGATTGGATATAAGGTTTGGTGGTCTATGTCAAACCGTTACAATTTTTTGCCATTATAAATATTTTTTCCATTAATATTTAAATATTAATATAAATTGACTTTTTTTTGTTTTAATGTAATCCGCAATGCGAAGTGCAATATTCAGCAATAAAATGGCACCATTAAAAATAATCAGGACAGAATTTAGCCAATTGAAAAATAATTGAGAAGTGAAGAAATTGGCAATAAAATTGAACATTCTATTTATGGAAAATATTATTTATAATTTACAAATTAATGAAAATAATTAACGGATAATTAACCAATATTTAATAATTAAATTTGCATAATTTTATTTAATAATTTTTATTCAATAAAAATGAATTAATTTGTCAAAATGCGGAGGAAATCAATCAATAAAAAATTAAATAAATAATTGCAGCCTTTTCAAAGTAAAACATAGTCAAAATGGAGATCCAACATTTCCAAAACGTCCAAATGCTAAAAATAAAAATATATAATTTTCCAAAAATTAGAAAAAAATAAATAAACAAACCACATCGCCGAAACTTTCGCCATTTTCCGTCAAATATTCGAAAAGGGAATCGAGTCGGGCCAATCGATTTGGGAAGGATTTCAAAATGTTTGTGGCCAATCGAGTCATTTTATATTCTTTTTAATAAAAATAAATTATTTTTTTTTGCGTAATTTTGGCTTATTTTGAGGAAGTGATAGCCTCATTATTCTTTACCCTATAAGTAATTTTTGACTTTTAATAAATCAGAAATCGGTTTTAGACCCTACAAAATAAACATCTTTCAATTTGTAGATCTCATTGAATGCGTCTTTTGACATATATATTTCTTAGTTAAAATCGAAACTGAGCGAGTTAAGCCCTTTAAATTTATATTTTTTGGTTTTGAACACATTAATTTTGAACCAAAACTTATATAACATTCGATTTGATTCGATGAGATCTACAAATTGGTATAAGGTTTAATGGGTCAAAAAACCGGTTTATGATTTAATAGAAGTCAAAAACTACTTTGGGGTAAAAATTGCCCTCCTTAGTTAGTAAATTACCGGCCGCATATTCCAATTTCCTAATTGGATGAATGCATTTTGAATCGATTACGAAGGACTCAAGCAGACGTAAAAGTCCAATAATATGTTCCTTAAAAGCATAAAATTTGGAGTAAAAGTAATTGTTTTTAAACCTTTTCGGCAATTTCCAAAAGTAAATGAAAATTCCGCCTGAATTTTTGAATGTTTATTTCAATTTATTTGTGTTAAACCTATGAACAATTGGCGTTGATTGGCAACAAGTTTTCAGCAATTCCTCCAATTCATCCGTGTTCAGCGATTGCACAACTGCATTTTGTTCACCTTTAGTGAACATTTGTTAATTTTTATATAAGTATGCAATTTGCAAAAATTAAGGAGACTATAGAATATCGAATTAGATTTTCAATTTTGACCACTCAAAATGGTTCAAAAACCGGTTTAGAAATTTTATTTTATCGAAAATTCTTAATCATTCCTCGTAAAATTGTAAATCCCTAGACTGGTTTTTGAACCGATTGGAATTTTCAGAATTCAAAACCAATGCGATATTCGGATTCACCGACCTCGTAAAAATTAATGGGCACGAAAGGCAATATTAACAGGACCCTTGGTCTTGCAGAATAGTTTTTAAGGTTAAGGCTCAGATTGGGAACAAGTTTATGGCTACTCAAAAATTTTTTTTTCGAAAATTTCGAGTGAAGGATTCCTCCTTCCCTTTACTTTTTACAATTTGGAACCTTAAGTTATCCAAAATCCGATTGAAAAAGCGAATTTATTTTCATCTATTTTGTTAACCTTGACAATTCCTTTCGAACCATTCTTTGAACATTCTTCCACCAAATGAATTCAAATGATTTGTATTCACGAAAAATGATCGTTCGGAACTCTTAAAAATTCAAAAATAATTCCAATTCAAATTTTAACTTTACCAAAACATTAAAATTTCGAAAACTGGTCGATGCGCTCAAATCTTAAAATTTAATTTAAATTTGCCAAATTTAGTAATTTTCAAACCTTCTGGGACCAATGTTTGTCGAATGTTCAGTGATAATTCACAAAAATCAATTTCCTTTGTGTTTTCTTCCAATTCGATTGTGGTCAATTGTTCCGCCTTATTCACTTTCCAACAATCTTTTTCCACCTAATTTAAAATTAATTATTTATATTTTTGAATGGATGAATTAATTTGGCCAAAAAAAACATAAATGGCGAAAAGATTTTAGCGGTTTACTGGTCTTTCCTAGGATCCAAACCTGTACCCAATCGATAAATCTCATCAATACGCATTGAATAATGGTATATAATTTGTTATGGTTTGGTCAACAATTAAAGAGTATATTAAACCATTTACAACATGTTCGGGTTTTTGGTTCAAAAACCGTTAAACCCAAGCCAAATCATTATAAAATGATGCGTCTCAAACAGAGATTTATTAATTGGATAAGGATTTGGAGGTTAGGACAAGCCATCCATTAAACTGCTAAAACATTTTTATCCTTTTCATTGTTTTTTTCATTTTAAATATTTTCCATTAATTATTAAAATAAAACCAACAAAATGAACTTTTGATGAGCCAATGGCCAATTTATAGTCAACAATTAATTCATATGTTTTATTTGATGAATTTTGTCCCTCCTTCTCGTCAGGTTCAATTTTTAATTCCACCAAAATGGATGGCTTTTCTCCATTTTCTTCATTCAAATTTTCGTTTCTTTTCGATTCATTTGCCTAAAATTTATTATTTTTAATTTAATTTTATAAAATTAACCGAAATAATGAGGAAAAAGCCAGGTTGTGGAATTTTCTTACAAAATGGCAACTTTAAATTGTTTCCACGAAACAAATTCATTGGATTTTAGTCTTTAAATAAATAAATTTAGTTCAATTTATAATTAATTTTAATTTAATTAATCCAATTAGAAAAATAAAATTGAACCATTAACAAAAATAAAAAATGAATTAAATATTTAAATAATTGAAAAGTAAATTTATACAAAATATTTTTATACATTTTTATGGTTACTTTTATGAGTTGAAAAAAGAATTGAATTAAAAAAGACAAAAGGAAAGGGTTTTTATTTATTTAGAATTGAATAGTCAATCGAAAATTTGAATCAATTTTCTTTATTTAAATTTTAATGGAAATTCCTCCTCCTCTGTTCTGTTTGTTGTGGTCTATTTTTACACTCCAATTGGTTTGTACAACAATGTGGTCACATATTTCTTGCGATGTCGATGGGTGGCACTCAAAACCTAAACAAATTGGCATTCACATTTAAATGTCCAATATATTATTTATTATATATGTTATGGCTTTGTTTTGAAATTGGCCTCTATCCGAAAAGCCAAGGCATTCTAGCCGGCTGATTTATCGTAATCTCAGCTTCTAAACTTCATACAAATTCGAGAATAGTCTCTTTTGACTCGGCACAGTCGATTTAGTCTATGAAATTTCAATTTCAAATCGGTATGAGTTTGTTCAGAAAAGCTGGACCGTTGTTTAAACCCAAACCGGTTTTGGTTTACTATCTTTTTTCTAGGCCTTATTTCAGATCTGAAATTTCATAGATTAAATCGACCTTTCTGAGTCGAATGAGCCTATTCTCGATTCTCTGGGTTGCCTAATAGTCGATATTCCCAAAATTGGCTGGCCTAATGCCCGGCTTTTTCCGTATAAGGCAAATTCCGGAATCGGCCGCAATATAAATTTTCCATTTACCATTACTCCATCCTTGATTGAGAGGGCATAAAGATGGTTTAGCATAACATGATTTGGCTCCGGCAGCACATTTGGATCGCATTGGACCGGTGTGTCTTTGTTCAGAATAACCTTAAATCCATTCCATTTTTGGGTAAAAATGATCAAATTTTAAACCTGAAGTAAATGAGGCGGAAGAATTGGCGGATTTGTTGCCTTCTCAAAATCGCGTCGATCCGGCAGCTGTTGGGTGAATTCGCGCAATCTTTCCAATTCCCTGTCATTTGGGGTGTCGTGGGTGGGTTGTGCCGCACCGGTTGAGTTCATTGATCGCAATGCCTCGCCCGCATTGCTCGATTGCAAATCTTTATCAAGCGCGTCAAAAACCTGAACAAATTGGTGGATTTGACGGAATATTTTATTAAATATTAATGCACAGTTCGTTAATTACTATTTTGAATTTTGGTTCTCATTAGACCGAGATTTCAAATTGACATTAGTCCAGATTGGTTTTGGAGTAGAGCGAAAGTCCGAAATTTGCTGTTAAGAGGGGACGCTTCACTTCGAAATTTCTTTGGTAAAATCTATCCTATAAATCATAGCCAACCCTAAAGTCCAAAACTCTAGTAGGCCAGTATCAAAAAGGGCAGGGTGGGGCTGGGGGGGAGGGGGGGGGGGGGTAAGGTTAAAATTGACCTAACCCATTGGGAGAAATTTACTAAAATTCTTTTCTTCTATAATATTTTTTCAATTGTCAACCCATCCCTCTTGCTAAATTCTGTATTCACGACTGAAACCTGAGCTGGTCCTAATCTAACTAAGCCTTAACCTTATGAGTTAGATAGAATATTGAACAATGAATTAAACCATTTTTAAAAAGTTGAGAAAACCGTTAAATTATATTCAACTATTTCCATATTTAGAATTAGAATAATATTAATTATAATAAATACCGCAAAATCTGCTTCATCAATGCTGATTACATTGTTCTGTGTGCCCATTTGATTGTCCGTTTTCGGGAATGCATCATCGATCATCCACCGACCATCCACCAAATATTTATATTCATAACGTCCTTTTAAATTCAATTTTGAAAATGGAGAAAATGAGAACCTGGATTTAGGTCAATTATGGTGGAAAAATCGCTGGTCGATTTGACCAATGGAATTTTACGCTCTGTAAAAATAAATTGAATATACATATTAGTAAAGTGGGGCATACGCCAATTGTCCCAAGAACCGGTGAGATACACAATTTTGGCCATCTGATTTTGTGCAGGCCATTTGAAGACAACCTGCAAAAATTGATTTAAGTAATTAAAAATAGTTTAAATTAACCGGATATTCATTGTTTTGTGAGAATTCCATCGACTCATCCACATCTGCCTTTGCAATTTTCATCTTAATTTGCACAGTTTTAGAATGATTTAATTGGATGAGAATAACCTGAACTGGGCAACCATCATCGCCGGTGGATGATTGGCTCGGAAGTGAATGCTGATGGCCAGATGATGAAGCAGGTGTGGAAATTGTGGTTCGTCTTTGGCCGTCCGAAGTTCGTTCCCTTTTGTGGAATCCTCCTTGATTGTTTCCCATCTTTATTTTTGTTGTTCAAGAATGGTGAATTTTGGTGGTCAAAGTTTACAATTGTTGCAACTGCAGTTAAATCATATTCTTTCTTAAATAGTAAATAGGATTTAGGTATTTAGTAAGTATATTTGGATAGATTTTAGAAGGTTGATTAACTATCGAATATTTAATTAAAAGTAAATAAGACTAGACATTAGACAATCCTATAATCTTTTTATCGGTTTCCATTTCTGGATAATTTTGAGCTTGTTTGTAATAAAGAAAGTAGCGAACGGTGAGTGCGAAGTGCGAACGAAAAAAGAAAAAAAAAACAATAATATATGATATTAATAATAATAAAATCTTTCGAAAAATGCAATAATGTAATGTCATGTGATTGTCATGTATGTGTGTGATATTAAATATGTAAACATTTCGAATGTTTTAAATCGAGAACCGAGTATTCTAGCTAAAATAGCATACCTAATAAAAATTTTAAAAAAATATAAAATTATGCATTGGCCTTGGAATTGAAAATTACCTAATTTTTAGATATAAAAATGTTAAATCGAATCAATTCAAAAATGCTTTCATATCATCGAAATCGAAATAGATATTGCTGCCAAACAATTCAGCATTTTTGCCTCTCTTCTTCGATTTCGGCCCATGCAGTCGAACGGCGGAGGCTTCAGCAGTTCAATTCTCATTCAAAACTTCAGCAGGTTTTTAAATAATTTATTGCAATTTTACAATCATAAATTCATTCATCAGTCGGGTTCATCCGGATCCTCCGTCTTATCTCCCGAGCAAATAACACCGCATAAACGTCCATCAATCGATCCAAATAAAATTTCTGGGAGTCGGGCAATGTTTGAATACAATTTGCGGGAAAACCATTTGAAGTAATGAATGAAAGTTTGAATAATAGTTTAATTTCCCTTCTAAATTAGGGATTTACCCGTCGCAGAAGGGAAAAATCAAGAGGTGGATGATCGAATATTCTTTCTGGCCGATGTTAAGACAAAAGCATTAATTGTAATAAATTAATTTTTTTTGTTGATTATTTCAATCCAATTCTTTCCAGGTTCACGGTGAGGAAACATTGAGGGCCATGATGCGCGGTGAGACGATTAGGAATCGAGAAGGCCGAATTATTCGCCCGCCTGGCACAATTTTGAAACTAAGGCCCAGCGACGCATTTACAATCAAGGGACAATTTACCAAATTTTACCATAAAATTTTTGGTGGTAAAAACCAAGTGAATGGAGAGGAAGAAGATGAACAGCCGAACACACCGGAACAATCAAATAAGGTTTAATACTTTAACAGATTTATGCCAAATTTTTATTAATAATTTTCAAGGTGGTCCGCATTGCAATGACAATGAATTTTATAGATTTTGTGGCCAAAGCTTTGGCCGCCTATTTGACTTCTAGTAAATCTTTGTTCGCCGAAGCAATCCACAGTTCCTTGGATTTTCTCAATCAATGCATCCTATTTTTCGGTTTGCAAAATTTTGAAATTATTTATGAGAAAGTACTAAAAATTAATCTATAAATTAAATAAATTTTCAGGAAATAGATTGGCCATCAAAAAACCAAATCCCGATTTCCCATATGGCTATGGCAACGCACAACATGTTCTCTATTTTATTTTTATTTTATAAATAAATTTCTTTAGATCACCACAATGTTCGCTGGTTTTAGTATTTTGTTCGCCGGTGGCGGCTATTCCATATACAATGGCGCCAGTGGCCTTTATTCCCATTTTTTGTTGGGCGCACCGGCAGAGTTGGAATCCCTCCCGATGGTTCGTCCCATTAAAAATTTTTGAAATAGTATTTAAAATATTTCAGGGAATTGCACTTCTATCAATTTCATTTCTTTTGCAATCTATTTCATTAGGAAAGGCAAAACAAGAGATTGATAAACGAGCCAAAAAGGAGGGACTCAAATTTAAACAATATTGTTGAGTTTTTTCATATAAAATTTTAAAAATTTAAATTTCAGTGGCAATTGCCGATCCAAGTCTACGTCTTATCTTTTATGAGGATCTGGCCTCCCTTATTGGTGTTACCATTGCTTTGAGTGCTATTGGGCTCATCCATTTAACAGGATTAACTTTTTTGGACAGGTAAAATTGAATTAATTTTAAAATTTTTATATTCCATTTTAGTGTTGGTTCCATTTTTATTGGTGGTTTATTGGTCCGTGCCGCCTTCACAATAATTTATACAAATATTCTTCATTTACTAAATCGTTCTTTACCACCCGAGAAAAAGAGGGAAATTAGGGAATATTTGGCCAAGGACCCGATAGTCAGGTAGAAAAATATTTTGTAATCGTAATAAAAATGACCAATTTCCATTGCAGGGATATGCACGATGTCAAAGTTACCTACCACGGTAATAATTTAAATTCACTTTAAATTTTTCAAAGAAATTATTAAATTTTTTATAATTTTTTGAAATTTTTTGAAAATTTTGAATTTTTTTTTGAAAATTTTTAGAAATTTTATTAAAAAATTTTTAATTTTTATTTTAGGCCCAGACGAATATCGGTTCAAAGCGGAGATTGATTACAATGGACGGGAAGTGACTCGCAAATATTTGGAAGAAAAGTGCACTAAGGAGTCATTGCAAAGGGAATTAGAGGATCTCAAAAAAGTTGAAGATTTGGAGGAATTTTTGTTGAACCATGGCGACAAATTGATCGAAAAAGTGAGTTTAAAAATGAGTAATAATATTTTTGGAACTATTTGAATATTTATAGATGGGCGATGAGGTGGATCGAGTGGAACAGGACTTGCGAAGAGAATTCCCCAAAATTCGGCACGTGGACTTGGAATCAGATTGATTTTGATTGGATAAATGTTCAAAACAAATAAAATTTACAAAATTGTTTTCATTTTATTAGATCTATTGAAATGCATCCATTTTTCACATTTCCTTTGTTTTTAATAATTTTATTTGACATTTTTGTATAAAAAAGTCAACTTTTACTTGAACATTGTGGGGGAATGGAAATAGAACCCGCCTCGAGCGTAGTGAAAAACCCCGCCGAGGTAGACCCCTCATTTCTGGAAAAGTGAATTAAAATCTTTCCGGAAAATTGAATTAAAATCTTTCCGGAAAATTGAATTAAAATCTTTCCGGAAAAGTGAATCAAAATCTTTCCGGAAAATTGAATTAAAATCTTTCCGGAAAAGTGAATCAAAATCTTTCCGGAAAATTGAATTAAAATCTTTCCGGAAAAGTGAATCAAAATCTTTCCGGGAAAGTGAATTAAAATCTTTCCGGAAAATTGAATTAAAATCTTTCCGGAAAATTGAATTATAAATTCTTTCCGGAAAAGTGAATTAAAATCTTTCCGGAAAAGTGAATTAAAATCTTTCCGGAAAAGTGAATTAAAATCTTTCCGGAAAAGTGAATTAAAATCTTTCCGGAAAACTGAATTAAAATCTTTCCGTTTCGCGATCATCTCCCATTTGATTCGGATTTTGATGAAAATACATTCCATCATTTTTAGCAAGAATTGCAATTTAAATGAACTTTATTTTTTGCATAAATAAATTAAATTATAGCCAATTATTAGATTGAAAATATTTTTTGTTTATTCCATTGTTCATTCATCAAAATTATCCTCCTTTTTGGTGCGTCCCTCCGGCAATGGCAAATCGAATATTCGTGGTTGAGCGCAGACTTTCACATCATTATTACAAATTGATGCATTGATGAATAGGGTTTGGTCATTTGTGGTTGCCCCATTGTGCTCATGAATGTGGCCAAATACATGGACCTAATGATGAATTGTTGAATAGTATTTGGATATTGAATTTTATAGGTATTTCTTCGGAATTGGAGTATCGAAAAAAAAAGATTTTTAAAATTTTTAATTGTTTCCTGGGTTTTTCGGGGACATAGAAATAGTGGCATCCTTTTTGCTTATTTTGCAATGGTAAAATATTGCCAACTTTTACCATGAAAAAACCGAATAAGCGATAATTAAGGCAAATTTTTTAACCAAAAAATAAATTTAGAAATATCTTAATATTTTTTTGAAATTAAAAAAAAATTTTTCGGAAATTTTAAAAATATTTTTTCGGAAATTTTAAATTTTGAAAATTTACTGGAATTTAAAAATATTTTTCACCACTCCAATTTCAATTCCGAAGAATTTTTGATTGTGTTCCCTCTCCCCTGCCAACTTTTGGTCGAATTCGATTCTCCACAAAATTGAGCAAATCCCGGCATCCAAGATGGCGTAACATGCTTGGATCGCCCCAATCCTCCCAATCGTTATGGCCCAATGGCGGTGAATGCGTCATTAGCACGTCCACTTGCGGCATCCATTCCCCATTTGATGATGATGAGCTTCCGCCGGTGGTCGTTGCAATTTTCCACGCCTCCGGAATCTTTTCCCATTCCTGGCGAATTTCCTCACCGCGTCCTCGATAAAATGCCCAGCCTTTGAGTGATTGCCATGGAGATCCATAAACAGTGAGCCCGAATACCTATAGAGAGTTAATTTGGTGATTAATTTGAATTTATATTTACCATATTTTTTACTAATATTAGCCCCCTCTCTGGTAAAGCCTCTCTCCAATAGTATCTTCCTTTGAATGGAATGAAAATAGAAGATCCCTCCCTCTCTAATAAAAGCCCGTTTGGGGATTTTAGAGAGAAAAATAGTGAAAAAATTAATTTTTTTGGTTCTTTGAAAGTCTCAAAAATAGTAGCCCCGGGGAGAAAACAAAATACGATATACGCAATTTAATTTTTAATAAATTTTTTAAATTTCATTTCAACCCATTTTAATAATATTTCAGCCAAATCCTAAAAACTACCTTTGTTGAAGAATCCTGCAAATAAGTTACATTTGTTAGCAATTCTTGTCCATTTGGTGTTCCATATCCTGCAAGCCTTGAAGCAATGGGGGAAGTTGGATCAAATCCCAATTCATGGTTTCCTTTAAAAATCATTTCAAATTATCATTTTTATCCTAAATTTTACTGACCCGCAATAACAATTTTGTGCCGATGCGGTAATCCATCCATTTGATTGTTGAAATCGATGATCGCATTTCGTTCGCCAACATTAGTAAAATCGCCACAATGAAGTAAAACCTAATTTATTGAAAATATTTAAAAAATAATTTAAATGTTTTCATACATCTCCATTCGGAATTTGATCGAGAATTTCGCCAAGCCGTCCATGGGTGTCACTAATACAGACGAAACGAACTTTGTCCTCGTAGATTGGCTCATTCAATCTGATTTTAGAAATTTATTAATATTATTCAATATAATTAAATCATTTATTTTAATTTATTTCTTAATTATCGCTATTTTTACTAAAAACTTACGGAAGTGTTTCGACCGATCGGCAAACTCTTTCCTTCGACAATTTCTCAATCCATAATTGAGTTTGTTCTGCGCAATCATCACTGTCACTGTCATCCATTTTATTTGGTAAATGTAGAAATTTATTGTTCACTGGAAAAGTTCGAGGATAATTTTATAATTGCTAATTGGGATATGGTTGTGGAAAATAAATAATTCTATATTTTTGCGGATTAAATATGCAAAATTTTGCTTTTAATTTTGAATTTGATGATATGGCTGTGCGATGCGATGAATGATTTTTTTTGTCCAAAAATTGGATTTTTTTGTCCACGAATAATAAAAATTTGTTTTTCACGTTGTAAACAATATAAAGGTGCACGAAAGCCAAAGAGGGAGGCGCGCGGAATGGTTTGGCTAAAACGGTTTAAAAGTTTGGAATTGGTAAGGGGTGGTTTTTGATGGTGGGGATCACGAATTTGGGTTTATTTGACAATTCGGGGTGGTTTGGATGTTTAAACCGGTTGTGCGCGAGTGCGGGTTTAGGCTGTTTTACTTCCAGCAGCTTCGCGAGATTTATATGCTCCGAGCCCTAAATCCTAACCCTATTTCTACATTTTAAATATTTCCCAAAATAAAATATCATTTCATTCTTGCTTAAATGTTGCTTTAGTTTAAGAAATATGGATTAAGAATTGGCTATAACATTAAATATTTAAACAAACGAAAACATGAATGAAAAATAAAAAGTTTATAAAAAGTAGCGGAATTGTGCGTTTCATTTAAAAAGTCGTTAATAATTCAATTAAACCATCTTTTTGTAAGTTTAAGATCCATTAAATGATTTTTCAAAACAGGTTTTTAAAGGTTTTCCAACATGCTAAATCCGAAAACAGCATTGGTTTTTTACTTTTTACGTTTAAATCCTGTAAATAGCAGAAAACCGATTTGGATGTTTTAAAAACGACCTAACTTAAGGAAACGCGCTAGCACCATGGAAAGTAGAATGGATTTTTATTTTTATATGTGTATGTATTGAAAAACCTATAGCTCCAAAAACAAAAAATAGCTATGGACATGTACCTATCTAAATTTTAAAGAAAAGTTTAAAGGATAGGATTTTATTGCGTATTGATTATGAAATTAGGGATTTTAGGTATAGTGTTTTTGGATGTAGTGTAGAGATTAAAACTTTGTGTTGCAATTGCAACTTGCAAAATGAATTTCAAAGCGAATAATTATAAAATTACACCATTATTTTATCGATTTTTTAGTGGTTTCTTGTATTGTTTATAGAATTTAATTTATATGCTAAAATCAGAATAAATAATACAATTTGGTCATATTAGAAATCTCGTTTAATTAATTAATGTGTTTAATGGGAGAAAGAATATTAGAATTAAAAATTTTAATTTTTATAGTTAACTTTATTCAATTGGATAATAAGATAATATTTTACCGAAATAAAAAAAATGGATTAAATTAAACAAATAAATATTTTTTGAGGAAAAAATTCGTCCATCAAATGAAAATTTCGGATGGAACGAATAAAAAAAACCTCGATTTTAGCCCGGAATAAAATAATAAATTGCATTAAAATTAATAGAATGATCAAATCGCCGAAAAACAATAAAAATATAGAGAAATGGAAATCACGAAAAAGGAATTTATTATTTAGGAGAAAAAAAATATAAATTATTTCAACAAAATGAACTTTGAAGGATTTTTCTTTAAATAATAGAGCATCCATTCTCGCCATTTTCCCCATTTCCATTGCACAAAAAGGCAGCGGAATTGGCCGATGATTTACACTGAATTTGTTTGCACGGTTGGCGCGGTTTCGGCGGTGGAACATCCAAAGAAGGATTTTCATCAAAAAATCCATCCGGTCGAAGAGCAAAGCCAATATTTGCGCAGGCCATTATTGGATATTCCTCCACACGTGGAATATGTGTAAGGCAGAATGTGTACCAAAATACCAAGTCGGTGTTGGCAATTGGGCGATCCTGGCTTGTCCATTTTCGAAGGCCATCTCCTCCAGGGTTTTGGTTGGGAAAATCGCCGGCCGCATATTTCTCCTTTTCCTTAAATTATATAATGTATCGATAACATAACATTGTAAATTGGTAAATTCCGGAATTTACTATAGATGCTGGCTAGTAAATTTTAGAAATTTCTGATTTTTTTAAGCAACCCAGAAATTTTATTTCATTCGACCCGGTTTGGTCGATTTAGTCTGTGAAATTTCAATTTCAAACCGGTTTGAGTTTGTTTTGAAAAACTAAATCGTTGTTTAAACCCAAACCAATTTTGGTTTACTAATGCCTAAGCCTTAATACCAGTCTGAAATTAAAATTTTATAGACTAAATCGACCATGCCGAATCGAATGGGTCTATTTTCGAGTCTTTGAGTTCGAGATTTTCAAAATTTTTCGTCCAGCATCTAGTAAATTCCGGAATTTACTAATCAATATTTACTGTAATCCCATTTTTACCTTATAGGGTGTCACCCAAACGTGATTGTCTACAAATGTGGCCCTTTTCCTCCACCAACTATTCGGCGAGGAGAATGGCACCGAATTTGTGCCCGGGTAGAATCGATAGGCGGTCGGTTGGCCGAGGGCATTTTTCACAGATGAGTTCAGGATTCGCCAAGTTCGAGCCCGTTCCAAACTGACATTTGCCATTGCCTGCCTTTCGGATTCCAAATTGATTGGAACAGTGCGAAAAGCATTCCCAAATGGATTTCGGTCTTCTTCCTCATCAACGGGGTCCGCAAAAACGTCGACCATTTGGGCTGTATTACTCGGTCCATCGATGGAGAAATCTTTAAAATTTTGATTCATTTCCATTTTTTTGGTTTTTATTTACCAATTCGAACATTGAAAAAGTGTTGATGGTATGGGGCACAAACGAGTGGGGCAACATTGGTGGCCCAAGGCAATTGTTCGTCCTTTTGAGTGGAACTTGTGGACAGAATTCCGGTCAATTTGCATTCAAATTCAATGCTGCCTTCTTGATAGAAATACCTAAAAATTACAAAGTTATTACCGTATTTTCTATTATAAGCCCATGGATTTCTATTTTATATAGGCTCTCTAGAGTAGGCTATTATTAGAAAAAATACGATAAATTAAGATGGAATTGTCTAAAACTAACCAATAAAATGCATATTCATAATTTTCGACAGTGGCAATTGAAGACACAACCAATCTTCGCGATCTGCGCACTTCCACCCTGTCTGGGGGCAATCGTCGATCCGTGTGCTTCCACAAAATGCCATAGTCCTCTTCGTGGATGCAAATTGCATTTTTGATGGTGAATGGTTGGCCCCGGCTTGTGCACAAATTCCCGTCCAAATAGCTGATATGGCCAAGGCAATCGCAACCAAATTGCAAACTATTGGCGCACATTCCCATCCCGTATTCGCCAACATCAAAGGCATTTTTGCGACGTTGTGTTGGTCGTGGATCGCCGTAGGGAACAACTGTCTCGCAGAGAGAGGCCCTAAAATTGATAGGTGAATTTTTATGGTTTTTGTTTTGATTAGGATTTACCATAAAATTATAATCGTTGTTTGGGGGAAAACAATTGAAAAAAAATGCCCTATTTTTATTAACATTATTTTTCAATAAAATTGTACATCGACCCGACACCCCAGGGAATAGTCATCGGAGCATAGGAAAAAAAACAGAACAGAAACCAGAAACAAAAATTGGTTGATTGTTAATTGTTTAATTGGCAAAAATTACTATATTCGTAATTTACAAAGGCCCTAAAATATAGAATCCCAAATGACTGGTCCCGTTCCCAAATATTGGGTGGCCAAAAAATTGTACCCCATCTGTCAGGTAAGGTAATCGACAAAATCATAAAAGATGACTTTCAAAGAAGACATTAATGCTAAGGTTTTCCCGTTTACCTGTAAAGAATTGGCCGTTTCTTCCCATCTTCCTCATATTGTACATTGTGCAGGGTCAACCCCTCCCTGGCATTGAATCCAATCACGAAATCCCATTTTTGCCAACTGATATGATTTCCATCCAATTTATAGCTGGGCCCCAAAGGTTGGCTGATGATCAATGGTTTGATATCGGTTCGATGGACTGGCACCCGATCATAGGCATAATTGGAGGAATTTGGGGCTAATGGCCATTTGCCAAATTCTTCCATTCTCAGCACCTATTTTTGAACAATTTAATTGGTTGATTTAAATTGGAATTAGCTAGATTTTGGGTGCTAGAAATTTTTGGAAATATCGGCTTCTAAACTTAAATCGATTCAGCATTTTGGTTTAGTCTATGAAATTTCAATTTCAAACTGATTTGAGCTTGCTTTGAAAAGTTGAAAAAGTGTGTAAACCCAAACCGGTTTTATTTTACAAACTTTTCTTTAAGCCTTATTTCGAGTCTGAAATTGAAATTTCGTCGATTACATCGACCATTTCGAGTCGAATGAACTCATTCTGAAGTCTTTACGAATTCAAGAAACCGAGATTTACAAAATAGCTACAACAATATTTAGCTAATTTCGGATTAGCTAATTTCTTAATTTAATATATTTCTCCGATTATTTCTCATTCAAAATGGTCATTAATTTCTCCTATTCTCTCAATCTCAACTTGCCTTCATTTTGTTCACATCAACCACCGGTCGAATGCCCTCCAATGGTCGAGCATATCCATTGTCCGTTGGATCTGCCCGCAAATAGCAAATTGGTTTGGCCAATCGAAGGCGCCTCTCCTCCTCCGTCCCATAGTATCCAACACTCCAAATGTCGGCCATCACCAAAGAGGTGTCCTCAATTCCGTATTGCCTTTTCAGTGCCTCTTTGAACATTGGATCCTTTTTGACCAATTCTTCCACTTCCAACATTTCGTCCATTGAAAATGCCGCTTGCACACCTTCAGCTGCCTTCAATGAAGTTGATTACGGTTATCCGGGAGCAGATTTTTTGGGTCAATTGGGGGAAGGTAACAGTAACCCCCATAGGTCATCCGGTATTAGTATTAGGGTCTTTAGGGGTTATCATCTCACATATCCGTAACCCTAATCCTAATCATCCATAGGGACTCTTCATTTTAAAACCATCTGCTCCCGGATAACTGACAAATACCGAAAGTTGTGCCAAATGTCAATCAATCTTCCTTACCAATGAATGGTCGGTGACTTTGTTTTCGGTCAAATTCATTGTCACCGTCGATGCCCGATTTGTGCCATTGTTGTGGAGAACGGCGATGGCCTCACGTGGGGGCAAAAGGGCGGTGGGCATCCCATTTTCGGTCCATTTGTAGACAATTTCCTTCTTTGGTTCCTTCAACATTATACTGACAATTCGGGTGAATTGATCCACATATGGTTGCGTTTTGAGCAACAAAACGGCGGCCTCAACTTCCGCACGGTCCAAAGGTCGTAATGGATTTTCAGACATTTTTTTGGTTGACGAGAAAATTGCGGGAATGAAAAATGATTGAATGAATGGAAAAGTGACGATTTTTTTTATTTGAATGAAGGACAAATATATTTATTTAAATTCAATTTTTAATGCATTTTTTCCTCTTTCCAATTTTAATTTTAAATCTATTTTGCCTATATTTTAAAATTTAAAGACGCATAAATTATGGAAAGTGGAAATAAAATGCTTTTTAAATTTAATGCATTTTTTAAATGGAATGATTAAAAATAGATTTATTAAATTGAAATGATTTAAAAAATTTTAATGAAAATATTTAATTTTTCTAATCTTATTTTAATAGTTGATTTTGAATTCATCAGTGAAATTATTTATTAGAATTATTTAGCAATCATTTTTAATTTAAAAATGGCGGAATTGAGAAAATTGCTGTTAAATTTTAATAATAATATTTTTTAATTTTTAATTCTGATATGTCTGTGGGCCATATTTTATGTAAAAATCGAAAATAATTATGAAATAACGATAAAGAAGACCAATTTATTTTTGTTATTCGAGATCATCATCAACATTTTCATTTAATTCCTCTTCACCCTGAGGCCACACATGTTCCCAAAACATTCGGGGAAAATAGGCCATTTTGTTGACAAACTGCAGTGCTTTGACCGCCGCCAAGCACAAATCTTCAAATTATTGACTAATAATTTAAATATTAAAATGAAATTCCCTCACCCTGCATTGCAAATGACTGTGGCAACAGTGCCCACCGGGAATGGGCCAAGCAATTGATTGTTCGAATAGACTAATCGGCCATTCAGCGGTGTGGCTGGCCCAGTCCCACATTGGCCTCCCCCTACTGGAAATAAACAGGGTCCTTTTAGGATACTTTTCGGTTATCCGGGTGCAGATGCTTTTGAAATGAAGGGTCACCCTATTAGGAGTAGGGTTACGAATATGTGAGATGATAGCCTATCCCTTAATGATCTAACCCTATACCGGATGACTAATGGGGACTACCGTTACTTTTCCTCACTAGGCCCAAAAAATCTGCACCCGGATAACCGAAAAGTACCCATCTTATTTTAGTAGTTGCTGTTGATCTAACAAAAACTCACTTCCGCCAATTCCACCAATCCCAATTCCACCAATTCCTCCCAGCCCATTGCCCGTGCAAATGCCCAACCCAGGTTGCCAGAATCCATTCATACAAAGTGAGGAACTTGGCCCATTGGGAAGCAATCCGGAAGGGCAAATTATGGTAGCGGATGTGCCCTCAGGGAATGGACCAGTTTGGGTGCCTTGGGAATATTGGATGGAACCGCCAAATGGGGGCAAAAGGCCAAAAAGACAGTGGCCTGTGCCGATACCGAGGCCGCCAATCTGAATAATATTTAAATGAATTTTGGACATTAAATGTGGATGGACCTGTCTTTTTTCAAATTTTCGTCCATTTGCAGCAATACAGTCGGAAAAAGATTGAATGATAATTATTAAAATGAATGGGAGAAAATTTGATGTAAATGACATTTTTAGTATGAATAAAATTATTCTAAAATGATTAAAAATTGCAATAAATTTAATTGATTTATTTTTCAAATTTCGAAAATCCTTACGAATTGGGGTCTTGAAAAAAAATTTTTAAATTTTCATAAATTGTTTTCTCAGAGTTTCAAGGGCGCATAACACGATTCTGACATTCATTTTATCATAATCCGATCATTTTGGTAAGATAATGTCGATATTTATATGAAAATATCAAGGCGGAACCAAGACCAATTTTCAAAGAATTTTTCTCAAGTTATATTATAGCTCAATCGATGCAGCTATTTTAGCAGAATCAAATTATGCTATTTTTATAAGGAATATTTAGATAAGGGTAAGTTATGGCCCAAAGAAATATTTTCTTGGTAAGATTTTTTTGATTTTTAATTTGCATAAAGTGAAAGGCAACCTTATAAATATGGTACCATTCTATTCTACTCGCCAAGCCATTTCGTTTGAGCTTTGAATGATATGCCTAACTTTTTAAAAATTGGCCATTATCTTCCCTTAACATTTTTATGGTAAAAGACAACAATATCTTACCAAGAGAGCATTATATGACGAAAAGGATGTAAATTGTAAATTACGCTCATCAGCAGAAAACAATTTATGAAAATTAAAAAAATATTTTTTTCCGGGACCGCAATTCGTAAAGATTGCCAATTAAATTTCAATTTATTTTATATGAAATGAGTAAATGGATAGAAAAATGATCTAATCTAATCGAAGATTAATATATCCTAAAATAAGGGCATAAATCCACTTTTTTTCATTTGATGAATCATTCCATGATAAATTTTTTGAACAATTTATATTTGGAAGAAAATGGATGTTGAAATAAATAAAAATAAAAATAATGACAGGATGAATGCGCAAAAATGGAAGGGAGAAGAGATTAACACAAAAACGACATTCATTCACATCACAGTCAACAGAGGCATATGGTCCATTTTGAGTAATCTATTTATTATTATTATTATTGTGGATTGTATTTGGTTGGTGGGAGGAGGAGGCGAAATGCGCAACAAAAATAACATCAAACATCGGTAAGGGACAGGGAGGCACTATTATTGGCCTCACTTTCCCTAATGTTTTCAATTTTATTTTTCATCCTTTTCCATGATCCATTTTTTCGTGATAATCTTTGTCGCTTTATTTTTGTCTCAATAATTATTTTTAATTGTTTTTGCTGATTCTTTCTTGTAGTTTTTGCCTCTCGATTTTTGATTTATTAAAATATATTCGATGAAATTAAATAAAATTAATAAAAAAATTAAATAAATTTATGGATTATTTATTCTAAATTTAAAGTTAAAAATTATAAAATTTTATACTTCCCGATATTTCATATTAAAAAAATTTGGAAATAAAAAATATTTTTATTGTTAAATTTTAAAATTCATCATCAAGCAATTTTTATGCACTTGCATTCCATCCTTTTTGGATCTCGCCTTGAATTAATCATCTATTATTGTGGAATTTATGGAATTAATCATTTTGAATGGGAGAAGAAAATTCAACATTTAGGAATACAAAAAATTCAAAATAGGGACAAAATAATATTGGGAATGGAATTGAATGAATTCCCTCCAAGAAGAAATGATTGACTTCAATGGCTTCATCATATTGTTTTATTTGCTAATATAAAATTCGATTGATGTGAACGAAACAATCATTTTAAGCTTGAATATATTAATCATTTATTGTAGAATTTATGATGGTATTAATCATTTTGAGTGGGAGAGGTAAATTCAACATTTGGAAATACAAAATGGAAATGATGGCATTCAAAATATGGACTATTGGAATGGAATTGAATGAATCCTCTTCAAGAAAAATGTTTAATGCTTCATCATCTTTAAAAATATCACTTATAAAAATGCGATTGATATGAACTAAACCATCATTTTTGGTATTTCCGAGCTTGTATTTTGTTAAAATATAAATAATTTTCGTGAATTTGAAAATATTCCGTAAATGGCTTCATAAAGTCTTCACATTTTTATTTGAATAAAATTCCCGAAATTTTTAATTTTATTTACTTTTTCCTTGAATTTTCCATAAATTTTTCAGAAGAATCGAAAAAGTACAATAAAAAATGAAATTCTTCAACATTATTTTCCTTTTCGCAATTTTGTATTTTACCGTCATTCAAATTGACATTGCCGAAGGTGATATAATGTGCCCAAACCGCATCAATGGGAAGCGTAGTTACTGCCCTATCGGAACGTATTGCTGCCGTTTCGACAGATGTTGCCATTTTTATGTAAGTAGAACCTTTTTAAAAACAATTATTTTACAATTTTATATTTCAAAAACGATAATTTTTTCAATAAATTTTGGTTACTATTTTTTTGAAAAAAAAATACTTTTTTGCAGACAAAATAAAGTTTTTGACTTTTAATAAATAAGAATCTGGTTTTAGACCCTGCAATCCTTATACCAATTTGTAGATCTTATCGAGACGCATCGATTATTATATATTTTTATCATGGTTTGGTCCAAAATTGAAGAATATTAAACCGTTTAAACCATATTTTCCAGTTTTGGTTTAAAAAAACTCTTTAATTTTGGACCAATCCAAGACAAAATATATAGCAATCGATGCGTCTCGATGAGATCTATAAAATGGTACAAAGTTAATGGGATCTTAAACTTGTTTCTGATTTAAGAGAAGTCAAAAACTGTATTTTGCGACAAAAAAATTTTTTGTCTACAAAAAAATTTTCATAAATTTTTTTAAAAATTAATTTTTTTTCAGCGTGGAAAACGGAATACAATTCCGGAATATGTCGATGTGGAGGAAGAAGTCGATGCCGTTGGCCCTTGGCGCAAAATAAAGAGACCTGCTTCAATGACAAAGCAGATTCATCAATGAAAATGAATTTGGGCGGAGAAGCGATGACCAAAAATGGATGTTCAAAATAAACTGAAAACAAAAACATTCCATTGTTAAAATAATCAAAAAGGAAAAATTCATTCGATATAAAACCATTTTTTGAAAATGAAAATAACATTTTAAATTGAAATATTTAAATGAAAATGCAATCATTTACTGCTGAAATGTACAAAAATAATTTATGAATTATTTCTAATTTTTCTGCATTAATGAGTGTTTCACCATTGTGATTGTTGTTGTGGACCCTTTCAAACGGAGAAAGCCTAACAAATTCCATTCGCATTATTCGTCAATAATCACCGCTAAAAAATTAAAAGAAAAATGTTGTCATCGACCGATTTTTTTCTAAAAAATAAATTAAATTGAAATAATTTGGACTCAATTTTTTATAATTTCAATTAAAAATTCTCCCAAAAGAAAGTATATATAATTTTGTCAAAATATAAAAATAATTATAAATTATTTATAAAAATATTAATTTTTACCTGCAAAAAGAAATAACATTACCATTGGCGACTCCATGAATTGTTTCGTCCCATTTTGCTGTCCATTTAATATTTAATTTGATTTCCAAAAAACACAACTAATTTTTTTTTTTGCCAATTTTTATTAAATTTATTGATAAAATTTAATTTTAAAAACATATTCCCTTTAATAACCCAAAAATAAAATTAAAGATTTGCCCTTTGATAATAAACATGTCAAATTGCACTTTTTAAAAAAAAATCCCAAATTTTTATTATTCAAAAAAATTCAAATCCATTCATTCTCTTCTCTCTAGACAAATTTATTTAAAATATTATCTCCTCTATTCCAATTCAAACAAAATCATTAAATATTGTCTGTTTTTGAAAAGGACATTCACCTCACCATTGTCCCATTCAATTTTGTCGGATTAACATAATGAGAGATCGGCCGTACATCCCATAGATTTAATCCAATTATTCGAGTCTTTATAAACGTCCAAAGAATAGAAGAAAATTCATTAAAATAAAATAAACATTTAATAATAATTTTAAAATGAATTCCCTCATCTCAATTTCATTGTTTGTTGCCATTTTTGCCATCCAAAAAGGTTGTTTTGTATTAAATTTGATAAAATTTAAATTTTATTTTTACTAAATTTATTTATAATAAAAAATAAAATTATTTTGTCTGAAATAAATTTAAGATAAAAGATAAATTTATTTTAATAATGAGTAATGACATATTTTTGGCTGTATAAATATAATCAAGGGAAGTATTGATAATAATAGTATTTCAAAATGCGATTTATTCTAATAATAATTATAATTTTCTGCTGAATTTTTTCCGAATTTTCAGCAATGGCCAATTTTTGTCCGGGTGGAGGAGATGGAGGCCAATTAATTGTGAATCCATCAAATGCGCAAGGATGCGTTGAAGTTTCCGGCAATTGTGCTGCCATCATTCCGGGGCTCCCCACAGCCGATGCTACGGGCGTTGCTCAATTTTGCCCAGCAACTAATCCCGTCTCTTTTATGACTGGTGGCACTGTGAATTTGGTGGTAGACGGCAAACCTTGTCAAATTACTGGATTAGCCACTATTACCTTGACAACAGCAGACCCGCTTCGAGTTTGCGTTACGACCACGGGTGCACTTAGTTGTGTCAACGGAGGTGGAAAAGAAGTTTGCCTTCCATGATGAATGAGATGAAACCGAAGAATGGAGAACATGAATGAATGGAGGAGAAATTAAATAATAATAATAATCATAATTATAATTACATTGTAAATATTAAGTAGATTTAAATATTTTGTTCCTCATTAAATGTTCAATATTTCAAATCCAAGCAATAGTTTCATTGGATGTAATTTTTTTTTATTAAATTATAAAAATAAAGATAATAAATAAATACTTTTTTTTTTGATTGGCCCTTGCATTAGGCCCAATATTTTTGGTCTTTGCTCATTTTTGTAGAAAGTTGATTTTTTATAGAAATGGAAGGGCAGTTACCAGTTACAGTTATGGATTTGGCCACAAAATGAATAATAAAATGGGAGAAATAAAATAATGATCCAAGAAGATTTAATCTTAATAGAATAAGACATAAATATTGTCATATAATTCAAGCAAAGATTTATTAGACTTTAAAGTGTTTTTTTGCAAAGAAATTTATTCTTTTTAATATATTTTAAATTTCATAAAAGCCATATTGGTAAACTAAATTTAGGGCTAATTTTAAATTAAAACCAGAGGGATTGATATTAGATTAAATTTTCTCTTTTTTTATAATTGTTCATTCTTAATTCGTTTTTTTTTGGTCCAGAATTAATTTTTGCCAATTGTACTTTTTTTACCCTTTCAAATTTTTTAAAAATTAATTCATAAATTTTAAATTTAAACATATACCCTTCAATTATCTCAAAATTTAATAAAAAATTGCACTTTCTAAAATAAAAATCATTTAAAATATTAAATCTAAAAATTTAAATCCTCCCAATCTCGCTAGACTAGTCTGATAATATTTATTCATTCATTAAGTATTTTTTCATTGCACAGTGCAATTACCAATTACTACTATATTACATATTTTGCCGGATTAATATAATGAGAGATATTTTTCAGCCTGACATCTCATATATTTAATCCAATTATTTGAGCCTTTATAAACACTCAAAACTCAATGAAAATTTTAAAAAAATAAAAATTTAATATAATTTTAAAATGAATTCCTTCCTCTCTATTTCATTTTTTGTAGCCATTTTTGCCATCCAAAAAGGTTAATTTTTTTAGTAATGATATAATATTATTAGATAAATTTGAATGCTTATTTGTATAAAATAATTTAAAATGGATGCGAATTTTTTGTCGACAATTTTTTATTGGATTTTTGTTGAGCTCATTGAGACGCATTGGATTAATATATAATTTATCTAATTTGGTCTAAAATTAATGAGTGAGTTAAGCCAATTAAACATTTAAATTTGTTGAGCTTATTGACAAAAAGAATTTAAATTTGTTGAAAACAATGTTTTCCCATTTAAAATTATATTATATGAATAATTTGAAGTAAAGACTAATTTGATCATAATAATGGCCTACGGGCAGAAATCAATAGAATATATGAAAATGAAAATCCATTTTTTAAATTATCATTTTAATATTCTTTCAAACAATATGCTTTTATTCCAAAATAATCCAGATTATTCTTCACAATTCATTTTCATTTTTTCAGCAACGGCCACTTGTCCAAATGGAGGCTCCTTGAATGTGGAACCATCAGACCCGAATGGATGCGTTTTAGTTTCTGGCTCATGCGATCTCATTATTGACGGGGTCACACTCAGCGCTTCGGGCGGAATTGAAGTTTGCAATAACACCGTCACTGTTTCGGCTGACGGCACTGTGAATTTGGTTGTGGCAGGCGGTTCACCTTGTGAAATTAATGGATTGACCAACATTTCCGTGCCTCAACCCCCATCCCCATTTGAAATTTGCATTGAGGCCACTGGCTCAATTAATTGCCTTGGTGGCAGCCATAAAGGTTGTATTCCCATTCCAGTGTAATGAATAATGACGAAACCGAAGAATGGAGATTGGAGAATATGAATGAATGAATGGAGAAGATAATAAAACGAAATAATAATCACAATTATACATCGTAAATATGAACTAGATTTAAATATTTTGCTACCTATTAATTGTTCTTCAATATTTCAAATAATAATTTCATTGGATTTTATTAAATTAATTTTTATTAAAATGAAAAGTATTTTTGATTGCCCTTTGCCATAGCGTTAATTTTTCTTTGGTCTTTGCTCATTTTTGAAGAATGTTGATTTTTGGATAGAAAATGGAAAGATGAAGGCAGTCATGGATTTGGCCACAAAATGAATAATAAAAATGGGAGAAATAAAAGAATGAGACCCAAGCAAATTATTATTTTAGGCACAGTGATATTTCATATGTCTGTTCAAATGTGGCCTCGATCAAAAAATATTATAGAATTTTCGATCTATTTAAATGCTGGGAAAACAGTGTTAATGTTTCATTTTCACGATTTTATTCAATTTAGCCTTAATTTTACCAAAAAAAAACACTAAAAATTCTAAATTTTGCCTTTAATAATTAAAATAAAATTAATTAAAATTTCCCTTGATTTATTTTTTGCCTTAATTTTATCAAAAAACCATTAAATTCCTGATTTTGCCTTCCTAACCAATAAAAAATAATTAATTCGAATTTCCACATTTGCCTTTTAGCAATTTTATTCCAGAAAGCATTCTAAAATAATTAAAAACATCAAAAATAACAAAATGAATTCCTTCACCTTCTTGCTGGTACTTTTTGCCTTGATGGCATTGACAATGTTGCCTTCGGAAAATGGCGTTGCCGCAATTGTAAATTTTATTCTAATTGAAAAAATAAAAAGGAATTTCGTGCGCATTTTTTGGATTTATAAATTTTTTTAAGAATTTTTATTTGATGGTTTTTGAATCTAAAATTGGAGAACATGAAGAAAATAAAAATAAATTAAAATAATTAATGATTTTTTATGCTAAAATTTTTCATTTTTAACCAAAGAATTATTTTTATTTATTCTCAATTTATTTGGGATTTTTGTCAATCAAAATTTAAAAAATATTTCCATAAAAATTCCAAAAAATTTAATTAAAAAATTATTTTTTTTTACATAAAATGTATTAAAATATTTGCAAAAAAATTTTAAAAAATTAAATCTAATCAAAATCACCTTTAAAATCTTCCAAATTCCACTTTGCAGGATTGCAAGGATTGCTCCGTCAAATTGTGCGACAATCCATGCAAGGATGGAATCAATACTGCCTGCCAAGCATGCCATTCAAAGGATGTGCCCCGGGAATGTCCAGGTTGCAAAGGCCGTAAACGCCGTGAGGCAATGTTGGCTGCCGATGAACATATGGCAATGTACAAGAAGAAATGAATGAATTGATGAACAAAAATTGGATGAATTAAAATGAATGAATTCAGAATTCCAAATGAATATATTTTATTTGAAATGAGCATAAAAAAACCAAAAAAAAATTTACAGCCATTCCAATTTATATTTTATTTCTTTTGATAATATCGGTATTCGGGCAGCTTTTTGGGTGGGTAATGAAATGGAATGAAAATTAAAAATAAATAAGACTGTATTAATTTTGGCGAATTTTATTTTTTGTCATATCGAATTCTCTTTTGTGTGGAAAATGTCCTCCAAAAAGCCAAGTTTATTAAATTTAAAGACAAAACGAAACCTTTTAAACGACGAATTTCGCTTTCATAATTCAAATTATAACTCCCCTTTGAGGGAAAAGTGTACCAAAAAATATTCATTTCATAATCAAAAATAGCAGCAGGACCAATCCCCGATCCCTCCTCCCCTATTTCTCCATTTTCTCCGAGAATATTTGCTGACTCATTTCGTGCGGTTTTTATTCTCGACTTTCATCACCATTCCCTCCAATTGTAATCATTTTACCTTTTTTCCCCAATTTATGATGACATTTTTTTTTACTATTATCATATTGAAATGAATTAATAAATCTAAAAATAATTAATTAATTCCATTCCATTATTTTTTTGATTATTTTACCATTTTTATAACTATTTTAGGGTTTTTGATGTGAATTAATTCACAATTTCTCGAAATACCAAATTGTTTCCTAGCAACACTTTTGTCTACCTATTTTAATATTTTAATTTTAATGAATTTTACCTGCAGATATAAATTTCATAATTTATATTTTTGTTCAATATTTCTCAAACTGTGAACATTTTTTCCAATTTAATTGAATAAACAATAAATTTAGCTGTCGAAAAATTTAAAAATGGCAAATTTAGAATTGTTTGCTTCCATTTTGATTTCTGCCATTTTGGCAATTTTATTGGCCAATAAATTCATCAAGTAATTTGAATTAAATTATAAATTAATTAAAATTAAATTTCCATTAAAGTGGCAGTGGCTACATTTTGATGGGATTGATATTAAATTTGTCCTTCATTTATTGTTTATTCCAAATTCATTTCCCCGAATGGAAACAAAAAATTATGCAAAAAATATTAAAAAATGTAGGTAAAATTTATGCGGCATACATTATTTAATTTATGACCCATTTTTAAAAGGAATTGGTCCAAGAAAATCGGCGAGTTGCCATCCATCTTTTCCCATACATTTGGGCCCGTGGCAATTTTCGAGTTCAAATGCATTTTTTGGCAATCCTAATTTTGATGGGTGCCGAACGATTTGCGATGATTTTATTGCCATTGTACAATGAATGGATTGGTCCCGAAAATTATTTTAAAATATTTTTTTTGCCTAATTTTTTTCAGTGGATTCATTGTCAATTTCGAATTCAACAAATCCATTCAGCTATGATTTACTCATTAAATTGGCCATAATTGAGGTCATCCACAGCAATGCAGGTGAATTAATCCAATCCAAATTTTAATTTTATTTTTCGGTCAATTTTAGATTCTCTTCGTTATCGACTTATCTCTAGAATTACCCAAAATATTCGGTCCGATATTGAATTGGATTTATTCCACCATCTTCATCGTCTTCCATTGCAATGGCATTTACAAAAGAAAACCGGGGAAGTCACCGAAATAATTCAGGCAAATTTTAATTGAGATAATACTAAATTGCCCAAAAAAATTATTAATTTACCCAAATTTTTCGTGTAGAAAAATATTATATTTTTAAGTCAATATAACTTGGCCGTAATTAGGTATTAGGATTTAGGGATTGATTTAGTTTAGGGTTAGGGCTTAGGGTTCGGAACATAGGAGACTTAAAGAAGTCTAATATGGCCAAGTTATATGGCCTCAAAAATATAATTTCGACTCGAAAAAATTTGGGTAAATTAGTTATCTTTTTGGGCAAATTAATAGACTCCCTATTTTAATTTGAATTTTTCTAAAAAAAATACAAATAAAATTAATTTAATTTTTAAATATAATTCAATTAAATTTATTAAATTCTTAAAATTAAATTAAATTCAAATCAATTTTATTTTTTTTTAATAAAATTCAAATATTTTTTTTTAAATAAAATTCAAATATTTTTTTAAATTTAAAAATATTCATCAAATAAATTTATTAAAATTTTTTATAACATTCAATTAAATTTAGAAAGGTGTTTCAAGTATTTGGACAATATTTGACATTTGGCTTGATATTATCCCCGGGCTATGCGATATTTTCCTTGCTGCCATTGTTTTAGTGATAAAATGTGATGCCGCCTTTTCTGCCCTCACATTGGCCACAATGGCCGTTTATATGGGTAAGGGAAAATATCAAAATAATTTATCTGGTAATTCAGCCACCCTAATTATCTCAATAAAATTTACCACTCGACTTCGAAAGAAGGAGAATAAAATGGGTTTGGAATATAATTCTTCTCTGCTGGATTCCCTCATTAATTATGAAACAATTAAATATTATTGTACGGAAGATTATGAATATCAACGATTTAGGGAGGCAAATGAAAGGTAAAAAACAAAAAAATGGGAAATAATAATTTATTTTGTCAGGAAAATTAATCTTCAACAAAGCATTTCTGGCTATTATTCATCGGCCACAAATGCATTGGCCGATATTTTCCTCAAAATTGGCTCAGTTTTCAGTGGAATTATTTTGGCAAAAAAGATTTCGCAAGGGGTTGAAGGATTAAGTGCCGGTGAGAAAATTATTACTACCGTATTTTTTTCTATTAGAAGCCCATGGGCTCATATTTTTTATTCTCTAGAGTGAGCTATTTGACTTTTATTAGAGAGTGTTTGTTCTTCTATTAGGAAGCGGGCTTTTACTAAAAAAATACAGTACTTAAAAAATAATGCTAAATTTGTGAATTAAAGGCGATTATGTTTTTTATGGGAATTTTGTTTCCAATTTGACCTATCCAATCAGGAAATTCTCATGGCGATTTGAGAGTTTCAAGAAATGTTTTATTGATGTGAAATTAATGATGGAATTATTGGAGGAAAAAGCGGAGGTAATCAAAATATTTTTTAATGCAATTTATACATAAATTTAATAATATTAAGTTTGATGAACCAAATGACGAAGATTCGTTGGAAATGGAATCCATTTCCGGGTCAATTGAATTCAAAAATGTTTCATTTGGATATTCGCCCCAATGTCAAATCCTCCATGACCTGTCATTCCGCATTGAGGCTGGCCAAACATTGGCATTGGTGAATTAAATAAATTAATTTAAAAAATATCAAAAATAAATCAATTTAAAAATTTAATTAAAATAAAACGATTTAAAATAATAAATTAATTTAAAATTTATTAATTCAAAAAATAATTAAAATTAAATTTGCTATTAAAAATTAATTCAAAAAGGTCGGCGAATCCGGTTCCGGCAAAAGCACAATAATTCGTCTCCTTTTCCGTTTGATTGAACCAAAATCGGGTCAAATTCTCTTCAATGAACGAAATGTTCGCCAGATTCCATTGAGGCAATTTCGTGAGGCAATCGGTGTTGTTCCGCAGGATACAGTGCTTTTCAACGACACAATTGGCTACAATATTCGCTATGGACGAAGGGAGGCTGGGATGGAGGAGTTGGAAAATGCAGCAAAAGCTGCCCAAATTCATCAATTCATTCAACGTCATCCCGATGGTAAGGGAAAAAATAGAAGGCAATTTTTAACCCATTTTTTTTTATAAATTATCGACTGAAAAATAAAATTTTCGACTTCTAATAAAACAAAACACGATTTTAGACTCTGTAAATAATATAAAAATTTATAGAACGCATCGAGAAGCGTCATTTGAAAAATGACTTATAAATTTATTAGTTTAAATTGAAACTAAGCAAGTTAAATCCATTTTTACCATATTTCCATTTTTTGGTTCTAAACATTTAATTTTAGGCCAAAACCTGGCATTTTATATACCATTCGATATGTCTCGATCAGATCTAAAAAAGGTTTCTGAATATTAGAAGTCAAAAACTAGTTTTTTGGGTAAAAAAATAAAAAGTGAATTAAAAAGGTATTTTTCCGAAAAAATTATTAAAAATCCATATGTGAAATTTCAAGGATATAATTGCAAAGTGGGCGATCGTGGGCTGAAATTGAGCGGAGGCGAAAAGCAGCGAGTGGCCATTGCGAGGACAATTTTGAAAAATCCAAATTATATTCTTTTGGATGAGGTAAACAATAAAATGTAAAATGAATAAATTTGATTTTAGGCAACCTCTTCGTTGGATTCAAAAACTGAGCGGGCCATCCAAAAACAATTGGATGAAATTAGCCGAAATCGAACATGTGTTGTGGTGGCCCATCGACTTTCGACAATTATGAATGCCGACAAAATTTTAGTATTAAACAAAGGCAAAATTATTGAAAGTGGAAAGTGAGGAGAATATTTTTTAAATATTTTAACTAAATTTTTTTTAAGCCATTCCGAATTGCTCTCCAAAAATGGGGCCTATACAGAAATGTGGAAAACACAAAATGAGCCAAGAAAATTAGATGAAATGGAAGAGGAAAATGAAATATTTGGATTAACGGTGAATAATGAATATCAATACCAAGAATCAAGTGGCATTAATTCAAGCGAGGACAGTGATCTAAGCGATGAAAATTCTAATTTTGATTCGGATGATTCTGATGAATTTTATTATTAAATATGATTTCAATTCCAAATGGAATGAAAAAATCGAATGTGAATTAAGAAAATTACTGATGGATTAATTGAAGAAAAAACAATTGAAGAAAAGAAGAAAAAAGAGGAATGATAAAAAGTATTTGTTAAAATAAATATTTTTTCCTAAATAAATCTATTGTAATTCACCTATGGAAGTCATTTTAATTTTAATGTGCAGAGGCTTTGTAATTTAATTAATAAATATTGCAATTAATTAGAGAATATTTCTGAATAATTGTGGTTGTCTAAAATTGTTAGAAAGGAAAGAAAAAGAACATTTATTTTTAAAATCCCTATATTTTTACAATTCTTACCAGTTATTTATTATTAATTTTGCTAAGACGCTAATAAGATAGCTATATATTTATCCAAGATAGACTATAAATGAGCGACCTTCATACCTCATTCAAGATCAAGAAGGCCCATATGAAAAGAGAATAGAGAAATTATACAAGAGTTTTTAAAGCATTGAATAAACAACCAAACCGGCGAGACAGAGAAATACGCGTCGCCCGTCGCATATTCGAGAATTGGGCTAGGCTGCTAGTGCTAGCCCCAACTCATTCATATGCAAAACAATCTTTTGAATGATGAGAGTAACTATAATAGGTAACTCTGGGGAATATTGATTGAAGAAAATGCACTAAAAATTAATATTTTTACTCACATCATTCATTCATCAGAGTTTATCTAAATTAAAAGAAAAATTTTGCATATTAATAATGCGCGGATTATATAAAATAAAAAACATTTTATTTTCCACACCCATATCCCATAATTTAAAAAGAAATTTTAATAATTTAACCAATAAAATGGATGGCAGTGATGATTGCGCCGAACAAACTCGATTATGGATTGAGAAATTGTCGAAGGAAAGAATTTGCCGATCGGTCGAAACACTTCCGTAAGTTTTGGAAAAAAGCGACGATAATTATTATTGAATGGCTTATTTATTAATAATATTGAATATTTTATTGGTGGGATTTTTTTGCAAAAAATTGGATTCTTTCGCAAAAGGCTTAAAAACTTTTTAATGCCTAATTTTAGATTTTATAAATCTTATACCATTCGATAGAGCTATTCAAGACGCATCGATTGGCCTATTGAACTTCAAGGTTTAAACGAAAATAGAAAAAGCAAAAATTTTAAACAATTTAATACCTTGAATTTTGTTTAATACATGAAAATCAATACATCAATCAACGCATCTCGATGAGCTCTCTCATATGGTATAAGGTTTATAATAGGTCTAATAAGATCAAAAATTAAGAAATTGTCCTAATCTATCTTTGAACAAAAAACTTTTTCACAATATTTTATTATTTTTAAATTTACAAAATTAGATTGAATGAACCAATCTATGAAGACAAAGTTCGTTTCGTCTGTATTAGTGACACCCATGAACGACTTGGCGAAATTCTCGATCAAATTCCGAATGGAGATGTACGAAAAAAGAAATTATCTATTTTATAATTTCTAAATTTAGGTTTTACTCCATTGTGGCGATTTTACGAATGTTGGCGAACGAAATGCAATTATCAATTTCAAGAAACAAATGGATAGACTACCACATCGGCACAAAATTGTTATTGCGGGTTAGTAAAATTTAGGATTTCAGCGAAATATATTTATTATGGCCAATTTGGTGAATTGGCCTTTCCCAGAAAAGGCCGGGATTTTGCCGATTTATTTAGGGAATCTCGTTTATAATTTGACCATGCCGAATCTATGAGCTAATTTTTGAATTCATAACAATTCCTGAAGCCGAAAATTCCCAAAATCAGGTGACACAAAAGCCTGACTTTCCCAGAAGGGCTTATTCTCGAAATCGGCCGCAACATATTAATTATGAATTGATTATAAGAATTTTTAAGGAAATCACGAATTGGGATTTGATCCAACTTCCCCAATTGATTCAAGGCTTGCTGAATATGGAACACCAAATGGACAAGAATTGCTAACAAATGTAACCTATTTGCAGGATTCTTCAACAAAGGTGAATTTGGCTGAAATATTATTAAAATGGGTTGAGATTGAAAAAAGAAACATTAATTAATTTTTAAAAAATTATAGGGTGGATTGGACGACAATATAATAAAATGGTCAAAGAATTAAAAAAGAAACAGTATTAAATTTTGTAAAAATAAATTGAATAAATATTTCATTGCTAATTAATTTCTCAGGTTTTCGGGCTCACTGTTTACGGATCTCCTTGGCAATCACTCAAAGGCTGGGCATTTTATCGAGGACGCGGTGAGCCAATTCGTCGAGAATGGGAAAAGATTCCGGAGGCGTGGAAAATTGCAACGACCACCGGCGGAAGCTCATCATCATCAAATGGGGAATGGATGCCACAAGTGGACGTGCTACTGACGCATTCACCGCCATTGGGCCACAACGATTGGGAGGATTGGGGCGATCCAAGCATGTTACGCCATCTTGGATGCCGGGATTTGCTCGATTTTGTGGAGAATCGAATTCGACCAAAAGTTGACAGGGGAGAGGGAATACAATCGAAAATTCTTCGGAATTGAAATTAGAGTAGCGAAAAATTAATTTTTAAAATTTTCAAAAAATTTTATTCAAAAATTTTTAAAATTTTCAAAATTTAAAATTTCCGAAAAAATATTTTTAAAATTCCAGAAAAATTTTTAAAATTTTCAAAAAAAATTTTTTAAATTTTATATCTTCAAAAAATTTTTATTAAATTCTAAAATTTCCGAAAAATATTTTTAAAATATTTCAAATTTTTTTTGGTTAAAAAATTTGCCTTGGTCATCACTTAGATTTTTCATGGTAAAAGCTGGCAGTATATTACAAACAAGATTGTAGGGTATGACGAAAAGGACAAATTCATGTTCTATGCCCCCTAAAAACTTTAGAAAAAAATTTTTGAAAATTTTACTAAAATATATTTTTCGATACAAAAATTCCGAACAATTGCCCAAAAATGTCAATCCAAATATTCGACAATTCATCATTTAGATCCATGTATTTGGCCACATTCATGAGCACAATGGGGCAACCACAAATGGCCAAACCCTATTCATCAATGCATCAATTTGCGATAATGATGTGGAAGTTTGCGATCAGCCGCGCATATTCGATTTGCCATTGCCTGAAGGACGCACCAAAAAATAAGAATAAGAAAAGGATGAAATGAATTATGAAGAACAATGGAATAAAACAATAATAATATCAATCTAACAATTTTGGCTATATTTAATTTATTTATGCAACGATTAAATTGAAATTCTTTTTAAAAATCATTTTTAAAATGGAAATATTTTGATAAAAATTTTCAATGGAGGGAAATATTATTTTTTATTATATTTCATCGAAGACGGCTACGAGCCAACGGATTCCCTCTTGGCGGTCGTCGATTACCACATCGATTGCAACTTTTTGGGCATTGCCAATTCATTATATCATGATATATCTAAATTAAAAGAATTGGCTAAAAATTGAATTAGACAAGAAAATTAATTTAAAATAAATTAATTGCCGTATGATATTTTATACAATAATTTAGAATTTGGCCTTAATCAATATATAAATAATTAATTGAGTTCTTAAAATTCTAATTTCTAATAATAATTGGCTAAAATTCAGAATTTAAAAAATTATATTTTAATTGTTTACAAAATTTTAAAGAATTTGCCTTCTTCTTAAAAAAATTTAAATCAAAATTTTATTTTTTAATAAATATAATAAGACTGATTTATTAAATATAAATATCCAACCGCCCGATCGCAATATCCATCCCTGGCCCGATCCGGACAATCCGTGCCCAAATCTTTGCATTCAATTGTGCCACCGCCTCCATCACAAACATTGCACGTTTTTGGGCAATCACGATACATCCGTTCATATGCATACTTTTATATATAATTTATTAGAATTATTTTAAATCAATTAAATTACTTCAACAATGCAAAGATTAGCTTTTGACTCACAATCCGTACGGAAATCCTCACAACCGGGGGCTGAACCAAGGGAAAAGGATAATATTATTAAATAATTTTGATAGATTCAAACAAGTTCCCGGCCTTCTTGTTGCCATTCCGGCCGATCCACCACCTGAACCTGGTACTGGACCTACGGCACCTGGGCTGGCCGCATTTGGACCTTTTTTATTGGAATAAAATTAATTTTATTTTCCAAATGAATACAGCAATAATCTTCTCCAGTCGAAACATGTTTACAATCTTTGGTGGTATCCGTCGAGCACACACCACGGGTGCAACTTTAAATCATTCAATGATTCGATATTTTCATACTTTTATGAAATTAATAATTAACAAAAATACATTATTCCTAAAAATTCCCATTCACCACCTTCTTGTTGGAATAAGATAAATATTTAATGCCCAAAAGAAAATTAAAAATGTAGAAAAATTATAACAGTTCAGAAGATTTTCTAGTATATTAATTCTTAGACTCAATCGATAGTTCTCGTCAAGATTCGTCATTTGATAATTATTTGGTTTGTGTTTAACCAGTTTTCACTTAGTTTTGAACCAAAATTGGTTTAAACTGCTTAATACACTTTAATTTTGACCAAAACATAACAAATTATATACCATTAAATGCGTTTTGACCAGCTCTATCCAATTTTGGGTATATGGTTTTTGAATGAAAGCGAATCTTTAAAAACTGTCATAATTATTCGACATTTATTATTATTACTCTTTTTCGGCACTTCTATGTTTTTCGTATATTTTATTTTCCTCAAATTTATTTATCAAATATTCACCGTGGTGTTGTCCGCAAATCTATGGGTGTTTTGGCGGTGTCATCGCAAAGTTGTGGACAACAGTAGAATTTTCGATCTCCATTTTGGTCAGTGTATTGTTCACATCCCATTGTGGGGTCTTTCATGCATAACATATCCTTTAATGCAGGTTGGCCAATTGTCCGACTGCCACGACTATCTTGACATCTAAATTCCCAAATTTATTTTAAAATTAGGCTCAAGTCCTCATAAATATTTATATTTAAGTCAAATTTATTTCTCCATTCTCATTGTCATCCTATTTCCCTTCAATTATCTTAAAATGATGCACCCTGGAATTTTTGCTTTTATAAAATTCTTTTCTTATTTTTAGCTTACATTTTTTTTATTCATTTTTTCTTTTTTTTTATTTTGGTTACTTAAAATAAAATAAAATGTTTGTTTTTTTTTCAACTAACAAATTTTTGAATTACTTCCCCCCAAAATTTATTCTTCGAATTGGAAATTGATTTTATGCCAGATTTACATTGAGAGTATGCATAATGTCTCTGAGAAAATTTTTTGCTCCATTTCAATTATTATTGTATTCTCAAAAAAAGTTGAAAATAGGTATTCTGCGCATTTTCCGCGCGTACATTCTTCCCTCAATTCCAACCTATTTATGGGGTCTGCTGGGTCAAATAGAATTCCGCCACATCGATATTGGGTCGAGGAATCAGCGGAATGAATTAAGAGAAAAATTGGTAAAATTATGGAAATAATAAAATCCATAATAAATTTTTTATTCAACTTTGGTAAAATCGGACTAATTTTTTGCATTTTTAAAAAGGATGCCTCAAAAATTGCAAAAAGCTGTTCAAATAATTCAAATATAAATTAGCTGAATGAAATTGGAATTGAATCAAAAAATTTATCCAATTTTGGCGTTCATTAAATGACATCAAGTTTAGAAATAATTATTTACAAATTTAAAAAAATTAATTGAAAATAATTCAACATGGTTTATGATGTAAATAAAGTTTAAACTTTGTGTTCGAATTATGTATCAATAAATTTAAAAAAAATAAATATTTTGGTAAAGAATAATTCAAATCATTCTAGGTTCCAGCGAAAATGAAAACTAAAAAATAATAACATAAATTTAAATCATAGAATTAACGAGAAATACAAGATGAATTCAGCTTCAGCTGTTTTACTGAATTCCTTTTATTAAATCGAGAGAATACAATACATTTTCCTCTGCCCTGTAGCTATAATTGATGAGATGAGAATGAGAACTGAGAAGGAAGGATATGGTATTGGAAATTGAAGGAGTACAAATTTTCTTATTTAACTCCGTGAAATTTGTGGCCCCGAATTTTGCTGTTCTTACATTTCTTGAAATATTTTGTATTTTTTTTTTTGTTAATTTTGCTTTTTATGCTTTTAAAACAAATCCTCAAAACCTAATATTTTTTATTCTCCATTTTTTTTTAATCATTTATTCAGAATTTTATTTTTATTCCAAATTATTTAAAAAAAAATTTAAAATTAATTTAACATTTATTATTTTCATTTTCACACATTTGCACCGCTCTTTGTCTATTTATTAGGAATCGCCACTGCCCTGCCGCAAATTTCGGTCAATCACACTTCCATTTCCATCACCATTCGCATAAAATTGGATATCCTTTCAATTACTTTGAGATAAATGTTTCAATGGATTAAATTTTCAAATGAGTTAATCACAAATAATTCGTTTAGAATCAATTTGCGCAAGCAATTATCAAAAAAAAAAAGATTAATTTTATTATTATGAATTATGGACAAAAGAATGGCACAAAATATTGAAAATTCCCCATTATTTTAAAATATTTTTATTCTTTTTACTGTTCAGCGTTCAATTTTGCGTTGTTTAGCAACGTAAAAAATTCGCTATTCCCACATCACATCAATAATGCGCTTTTATTTTGCAATTCCTCTTTATCCCTTTCTTTATTATATAAGGCATCAATGGCCAATATGATAAATTGGTTATTATATTTATTTAGTTGGCTATTCTTTCACAAATATCGAACGGCATTTAATTGTTTTATTATATGAAAGATAAACGATTAATCTTTCTAATTTTCTTTTACAATTTTATATTTTTGTGAAAATATAAATTATTTTATTAAATATAATTTTTAAAGCATAATTCTTTCCTAGCATCCAATCAATCAATCAATCGATCGTGTCTTATTCTCGTCCTCAATTTATTTCGTACAAATCAACGTCCAACATTTTCCTTAATTTATTGAATTTTCATTTAAGAAAAAAAGAATGCAAAATAAATACGAATTAATTGTGGAAAATGAGTCTAACAATAAGAAAACGAATTATTTTTATTTACTCATTTGCGGCATTTTCCTTTCCCTCATTTTCCTCATCATATTCCTCTACAATTTTGCAATTCCATTGAAAATTACGCCAACATTCATCCATCAAAAATGTGAACACCAAAAATGTGAACACCAAAATTCGACAAACGTAAGGAGGAATATTTATTTATTATTTTTGAATTTATTTTCAATTAATTTGAAAGTCTAATTTTATTTCCATTTTATTTCATTTTTCAAGTCTATCTATAATTCTATAAATTTCTTTCGCATGATTTAGGTTTAGGGAGAAATGGGCATTCGAGAATTTTCGGTTCTTGTCGTAAAAAGCTTATTTTATTAGAATTCTTAATAAAATTTAAATATTAAAAATAAAAAATAAAAATAATATCATTTGATTATTAAATAATTAATTAAAAATTCCATCATTTATTCACATTAATTTAATTAATTTAGTATTTCGCATTACGGGTAAATAACGACAAATTGGAGAGGAAAATGGAAAATGGCCTAGTGGAATTATATTATTCATTGCAAAATATTGTCAGCGAAAATAAAATTGAAGACCAAGTAAAATTGAATTATAAATTATTAATTTTTAATTTTGAAAGATGATCCGGTTGATGGCAATTTCCCGGGAAATGTCAAAGGGAAATGAAGAATGGCACAAAAATGCCCTTTCCAAATTGGGCAAACAAATTCAACAAAAATTGAAAGAATTACAAAATCCACCGGATTGTCGAAAGGCTCGAATCCTACTTATAAAGGTGAATTTTAAAATATAAAAAGGACAATTTATAATTATTTTGCTTAATTTTTATCCCTCAATAATTTCATTTTTTTAAACAAAAGTGGGAAAAACAACAATGTGGTTTTGGTTGCATTTTGCATTTTGTCAGGTTTATTTGGTTTAAAATAATTATTAATTATTATTAAAATGTATAGTTTTGGATTGATAATTGCCGCTGCCTCAAATCGAGTTTTGATAATTGAAAATGATGGAAATGACGAATTATTGTGCGAAAATGGATGGAATGGTCTTTTTGAGCCAATCACAAAATGCAAATATGCAGAAAATGTAAAACTTTTAAAAATATTAGAAAAAAAAGGAAAAAAAATTTTGTTGACAAACTCAAAGCGGTTTATTAATAAGCAATTTTCACAAGGAAAACAGCATTTTTATAGAGCCAACTGATGAGAATTTGAATTGATTTGGAAACTAAGCGAGATTTATACCAAAAATTTGAAAACGATTTAAGAATAATTCATTCAGTTTTAGATCAAATTAGACGTACAAAAATGCTAAATGATTTGCCAGATGAAATTCCCTTCAACCATTTTATAAGTTTGTTGACAAAGAATTTAAAATTTGTATACAAAAAAATTGACATCCAATTACAAAACAAGGAATATTTAAAATTGCAGATTGGAACAAATATAAATATTACAGCAGCAAATTTTCCAATTTATTCGGCACCAAATCAGAAAGATCGAATTGTTTGGATGCCTTCTCGCTGGCAATTCGGTGGATTCCGTGAAATTGAACATATGCCCCCGATTGTGCCAAATGAATTGATGGAATTACTCCAAAAACATCATCCAAATCCGCCGGCCTGGTTTTTGGGGCAGGTCTGACCCAAAATTGATAGAAATAATATTTTTATTTAAATTTAGTTTATTTATTATTTATGGAGGCCAAATCCATCAATTTTGGAATATATAAAAAAGGCTAAACAGAGAATTCTTTTTAAAGGTTAATAATAAAATTATTATTTAATTAATTTAAATAAGATGACCAACCAATTGTTGGAATTCATGTTCGACGAACGGACAAAAATACGGAGGCTGGCTATCATTCATTGGATGAATACATTGTAAATTTACATTTAATTTTTATTGGTAGAAAAATTTTTTCAAAAAATTAATTTTAATTTGATTGAATTTAAAAGACAAAGAAATATTATTCAATTTTCTCTAATTAAAATTTATTTTATTGTTGAGAAAATGACCTTTCTTTTAGTTTTAGGGCCATAGGATTAAATAAAATTATAATTTAAAATAAATAATTTTTATTTTGCCAATAGAAATGGGCCCAACATTGGTTTGATGTCGAAGAAAGACGAATTGAATTGGAAGGAGGAAATGGATTAAAAAAGCGCCTTTTCATTGCCACCGATGAACCAACTGTGATTTTGGATGCTCGGCAAAGATTTAATAAATCTTTCCAAATTAATGCATTCGACAAACATTCACAAAGTAAAATTATTAAATAAAATATAATTATTAAGTAAACTACTCTTTTCATAATTTATATTTGGATATTAAATTAATCAAAATAGCATTAAAAATAATTAGATTTTTTATTGCCAGCCAAATTAATTAATTAAGCATATTAAATTAAATAAAATTAAAATTTTTTAGTAGCCCAAAATATGGATAATCGTTTTTCGGTGGCGGCAATAAAAGGAATGATGGCCGAAATTGAAATGCTAATTCGATGCAATTTTGTTGTTTGCACATTCAGCAGCAATGTATGGGCAAAATAAAAATATATTATTAATATTTAAATAAAAATTATTTTAATAAATTTATAAAATAATTATCTATTTAAATTAATTAATATTTAATAGGTTTGCCGTTTAATTTATGAATTGATGCAAGCTGTGGATGGTAATGCCGGCAATCGGGTCAAATCATTGGACTCATTTTACGATGACTGGTTTTATGGTTTTAAACCCTAATATCATAAAATTATTCACAAAATTCAGATCACCGTATGGAGGCAATTGAGGATTATTTGACACCGAATTCCAGCGTAATCGATGCCAAAAAGGGGGACATATTTGGTGGATAATATTTTTGTATTTTTTTAAAATTATTTTCCCCAGCCATTTCCCAAGTCCTTTGGAATGGATTTGTATCTGGAAGAAATTTGCGCACTGGAAAAGTTGGCCATTTTCCCACATTTTTGCTCAAAGACCATTTAAAAAATGCCACATTTCCAATATTTTCTGATTTAATTTTAAATTAACAAAAAATATTTTATTTTGTAGATCTCTTCGATACGCTTGTTTTGGCATATAAATTTCTGAGTTATTTTTTATTTTAATCCAAACTTAGCTAGTTAAACCATTTAAACCATATTTTCCTATTTCTGAACACTTTGATTTTAGGCCAAAACCTAATATTTAATATACCATTATATGCATCTCGATGAGATCTATAAATTATTTAAGATTTGAAAGGTTTAAAACCAGTTTTGATTTATTCGAAGTCAAAAACTAATTTTAATGGATAAAAAATTCATTTTGATGCAACAAATGCAATTTTGGTGTAAAAAAATATTTTATTTATTTTTTTTATTCAATTCTTTTAATGCTAAATTGGCTCAACGCTTCTTCGGCCATTTCCAAATCAAGATAAATGAAAAGGCAAACACGGAATTGAAAATGTTCATTTTGCATATTTTGAATTGTCCATTCCTCGTATTTCCAATCGCCAATTTCCCTTTTAATTAGGCAAATATTTGAGGAGGGAATTAATTGACGGGGAATTGGCAATTCCTTTTGCCGATGCGAGGAAGGAGTGAATTTAATTAATGGCACCATTTTATGGGCACAATTCGAGTTGAGTGCATGCTAAAATTATAATAAAAATTAATAATTTTTTTTTTTAAAAATGTATTGGAAAATATTTAATTTGTCTAAAAAACACCGAAATTGCCGTTCAAAATTATTTCTAGGCTCATAAATCTTATACCCAATCGATAGATCTCATTAAGACGCATCATTTGATTATGATTTTGCATAGGTTTAAACCAATTTTAATTAACTTATTAGTTTTGAACCATTAAACTAAAATTGGTTTAAACCGTTTAAATACCCTTTAATTGTTGACCAAACCATAACAAATTATAAACCATTCAATGCGTCTTGACCAGCTCTATCCAAGTGGGTATAAATATGGTTTGTGAATGTAGGACAAAATCTTAAACCATTATAAATAATTTTGGCCTTATTTACTCCTTTTCGTCAATTTCAATATTTTTTGACAATTATATTAAATACCAAATAAATTTTTAAATAGTTTTATAAAATTAAAATTGACTTGAATTAATTGATCCGTAAAAGTTTGTCCGCATCCCATCACCCATCGAGTGTTGAATGCTTTGCATCCATTACCGCCATTGAACAAAAAATGCATTAATTCATCGGAGAATATTGTCCCATTCGCTTTGTCCAATCTTCCAATGCTCAAATTGTCCATTATGAATTTTATTGATCCCTAAATTGTGGAATATTCATTCTAAATTCATCTTCCCCAAATGAGGATGGCATAAATTTTCCAAAAATCGACATTTCGTTCCAAAAAATGACGGAAATTTCGAACCAAAACGAAATAAATAAGAAAGAAAAATTTTCATAAAAATTTTTTAAATTTTTATTTTTGTGTAAAAATTGAAGTTGAATAAATTTTTTGGCTAAAAATATAAAATTATGGTCATAAAAGATAGTCAAAGTGAAGGAAAAATACCTTTTCTTTAAATATTTGTAACAAATTTGTGCCAAAAGTCAATTATATATTTTACATTACTTTTGATTTTTTATTGAAATATTCAATTCCAAAAATGACCGAAATTTCGTAACGATACGAAAAATCGATGCCATCTTTGACCCTAATTTCACCTGATTGAATGCCTCATATTCATAGCAGCCGAAAGTTTTGCATCGAAAATGCAACACATTTCCCAATTCATTCGACTCCAACATTTCCAATAATTCCGGACTGAATTTTCGTATATCGAGAAGTCCGCGAATTTCCTCCTCAAAATAGGCATTCGAAATTTGGTCGAACCAAAAAAGAATTTGGCCAAAATTTTGGGCATTCAAAAATGGGTCCAATTCGACGTAGAATTTTCGACCGGAACGAAATTCAAAAAGAAGAAATGTTAGCTCACGTTCATCCAAAAATATTGGAATTTGACCATCAAAATGGATGGATTCAATTTTTTGTTGAAGTGAAGGGCGCAATTGAAAGTCAAAATTGCTCAAATTTTCAACACGAGCCAAAGTTGTGATGGCATAATACTAATAATTTAAAAAAAAATAAAAATGATATTAATAAAAAATAATAAATTTGAAAATAATTTATTAGCCTAATCACCTCCAAAAATGTGAGACGATAGCAACGGTTCAATGGCCAATAAAATTCATTTGATTCAATCAAATTTCGCATCCATTTGTTGGACATTTCCAATGAAAATAGATCATTTCGTGTGAGAAATTTGCAACTTTCCAACAATTCATTGTAAATGTAGAACATTTTTCGTTACAAAATGAGCAAAAAGAGAAGAATAATAGGAAAATTGGGAGAAATGAGGCTTATTTTGAGAAAATTAAATGAGAAAGTATGGATTTTCTCGTGAATGTGGGCGGTAAAAAAAATTTGTGGCCATGGCTTTTCGTTCACTCTTCCTATCAATCAATATCAAAAACCGCCATCAATTGTGAAAAGAATGTTGTTTTTATTGGCCCTCAGCATTGATCCATTTCAAAATTTTTCTTGATAAAATAATTATAGGAAAATGATAAAAAATTTGTTCCAACAATAAATTAATAATTTACCAATTTATTGAATAATTCAAAAATGAATTCAATTTGATTCAATATCCATAGGTATATTATTAAGAAAAATAAATAATTTTAATAGCATTTTTATTCACATAAAAATATTCCAATTCTTTTATTTATTGCCTTTTTTGAATGTATTTTTTGTTTTTATTTTCATGAGGGCAAAACGCACAATCCATTGGCGCCATTGCAGGATGAGCCCGATGGGCATGCACTGCATGCAGGCCCTTGTTGGTAGACCACTTGATTGAGCATATTGCCACTAAATTAAATAACTTAATTAAATAATAAATATTTTTTTGACTTTCGCTGGATCATAATTAAAAATAAAAATAAATAAATTTATTAAAATTTAAATATTTTTTTATTCTTGATTAACCGGGCCATATTATAAATAAATAATAATTATATAATTATTTAAATAATTTAATTTTAATTTTTATATTTTGAATCAATCATAATTAAAAATAAATAAAAAATTTAATTAATTTTAAATATTTATATTTTATTTTTGACTTACGCTAGGTCATAATTAGAAATAAATAATTTATGTAAATTAATTACGATGGATCATAATTGCAGACCACATAAGTTTGCCATTGAGATGATGGGCATCTGGCAACGGCACAGCCAATTCTCGCGGTTGTTGCCCAGGCCATCTATTCAAATTGGGATAAAAATAAATATTTTGCCATTTTATTACAGCACTCCAATGCCCTATTCCTTTGTTGAATTCCGACTGGGAAAGGACCAAACTGCGTTGGATGCCAAATTGTTGCAATTCTTGCCACCAATTTTGGCAAGCTTGCTCATAAGCGTCCTCTGGGAATTGTTTTGGGATAATTTAATTAAATAAATCAATTAATGTTAGTTTACCTTCAGACAATGATGCATCCGATGACATGAATAAATTTTCGCCAAATGAACCTCCAGAATGTGCCATTGTGCATTGATTGGCCCAATTTTGTGCTGTTTGTCCACCGATTCAGAATAGGTGAATTGGATCAAATTGCTGCCAGCTGGCATCAAACCACTGGAATTTTGGGCAGTCCCCTGGGCCAATTGAGAGCGGAAATTGTTGTGGCAATTGAGGATGGCACTTTCCCCTGCAGTGAGGCCAGAGCCAAATGAAGATGTTGTGGTGGGTTGGGTAGAAGTAGAGGAAGATGAAGTGGACGTAGAAGGTTCAATGGTGGTTGAAGTAGTGGAAGAAGTTTGGGTGGTAGTTGGAGATGTTGAAGGAGGTTCAGTACTCGTTGGTGCCGTACTGAGTGCCGTTGATGATGAACTCGATGAACTTGATGGTTCTGAAGAAGTCGATACTGATGAAGTAGATGAACTAGATGATTCCGGTGATGTATTTTCAGGTATGGAAGAAGAAGATGAGGGAGATGAATTTTCTGGTCCAGCAGATGAACTTGGTTCTGTTGAACTTGGGCCGGATGTGCTTTCGGCCAGAGTTGATGGAGATGAACTTTGAGGATTCTCCGGTGTAGTTGGGGCATTCGAACTCGATATCGGAGATGAACTCTCGGTAGGAATAGAACTAGAAGAAGATGGAATTGATGTACTGCTTGAACTTGTTGCAGTCGATGAAGATGATGATGGACTAGAAGCAAGATGATTCTCTTCCTCTGAAGATGCTGATGATGAAGATGAATAGCTTGAAGAAGAATGTGAAGAAGAGCATGAAGATGATCCCTTTAAATATTCTTACGAATGATGAATATTCTATTCAAAAATACCTTTTTGAACCATGGAGGGAAAGGGAAACGAGGCTTTGGGTAGCCTGGAGGCGGTTTTGGGAAGGTCGTAGGAGATGTACTTCCATTTCCAGGACTGCCTCTACCGTAGCCAAATTTCTAGAAATTACAATATAATTTTAAAAAATATATAAAAATTTTTTCCGGACCAATTCTGCTTGAATTTCAGCCTGCACTTGCACTTTAGAAGCACCTTCCGTAAGCTGGAGTAAAACAAAAAATAGACAAATTAAGGCCCACATTTTTGATAGGTTTTAATCGAAATAGAATTTTGTGAATTTTATTGATAAATGTGGGGCAAATTTGGAATTCATATTGCCATTATATTTGCCCCTCTTCGATTAGCCAATTTTATTTGTCTAAAATCCAGGTGTAAATTTTATAATTATTTGAAATTGTGAGAATATTCCATTTTTGGATTTGCGTCAATTGGATTGAAGGTTAAATTTTATTTTATTTGTATAAACTTTTTGTGGGGTTTAAAAATGTGGTTTATTGGAACAAATGGATTAGATCAAATCATAAATCCACGTACTCAAAAAACTATTTAATTGGACACAAAATTCAGTGTGAAATTTTATTGAAAGGATTTTTGGCAACAAAAATTAGTCAAATAAAATAATAATAAAAATAAATAAATAACATATTACGTAAAATGTGGACCGGAAATGACTAAATGATAATTGCTTTATCGTTTTCAGAATAAAGTTGAACCAAAAATAAATTATAAAAAATTATTCACAATGTAAAAATAAATAATAAATATTAGAATTAACAAATATTTTATTTAATTATTTATGTAAACATTTTATATATGTAAAGATTCGCAACAGTACTATTTTATATTATATGATTTTTGAAAGAATTTTATCCATAGGAATATTATATGAATTTAAAACATTAATTTAAAATAAATTTTCTATAATTTTGATTTATTTAATTTATTATTATTTAATATTTATTTTCATTTCAAACAATTTTGGTGATCATTATTTTCAATATATTATATGGAAAGGCCAAAGTGCTTTCAATTTTTTAAATTTTTCATCAGATCGATCAAAAATTAGCAAAATTTAAAGTTGGATTGTTTTGGAGAATTAAGAAAAATTTCTGATAAAACTTGTTTCAAATGGTTGTCAAATAATCGTCGGCGGCTTTAATTTCTTTCATTTTACCCACGCATTCATATAGAGGTGGGAATTGGTTAAAAATAATTAAAAATAGTAGGCAAAGAAATTAACAATTTTTTTTAAAATTAAATTTTAAATGCAATTCACAATAAATTCTAATCATTCATAATATTAATTTCCCTTTTTTCATTTTTGCTTTCTCTGAAAGAATTAATTATCTTTACCTTTTTTACCATTTTCGAATTTTCTAGGTATTTTCTTTTTTAGATTGATAATATCCTTATTTGTTTCTACGTATACATCAGAGATCGGAAACATCTATATTAATAAAAGTTTGTCATTTAATTTATAGAAATTTGTCCTTGGAATTTAATGAACCCCATATATTTTGAACATTTTTGTGTTTCGCAGAAAAGACAGTTTTAATAATCATTGACTCCACTGCAGCTCTTATTTCCGTCATCTCATTTCATTTCATTGCCTTTTCTCCTTTTTCTTCCAAAATCCGGTTTTTAAAATTTTTGGCTGTTTTTTGACTTTTGATCATTTCGTACACCACTCTCATTGCTGAAAATGTTCAAAATGTTTCTTAAATATAAACATGTTCATTTAATCGGCAATAATTTTTAATTTACCTAATGAAATTTTCATGCTTTAAAATTAAGGCCAATTTTTGAATACTAATTCTAATATATAATTTAAATATGGATGGTATTTAATTTGCAGAAAAGAGTATTGAATTTGCAGAAATGGATATTATGTCTCATTTCTTTTAGGCCATATAACTTGGCCATATCAAACCCCTAACCCTAACCCTAACCCTTAACCCATAGCCCCTAATCCCATGCTTGCCCTGAACCCTAACCCTAACCCTAAACCCCTAGTTACGATCAAGTTATAAACCAAAAACGGTTTGCGACATAATATCCATTTCTGCAAATTCAATACTCTTTTCTGCAAATTAAATATTTCCCATTTAAATATTCTTTAAAATTATTATAGCCCAATAGAGGATTCGATTCAAAATGATTCAAATCTCATTCCTTTTTGCAATTTATTTTTTATTATTTCTTGCAATTTTTTACAATTTCTACCTCAAACGTCGACATCTTCCACCGGGTAATTTTAATTAAATTTAATTTAAAAAAATATGAAAGAAAATAAAATAATTGAATTGAAGTGTTTAGGGAAAATTTTGAATATTTTAATTTAATAATTGTAATGAATTTAAAACAAAAAAGGAGTTAATTAGTTATTCCCGGTTTAAAAAAATTTCTAATAATTAGTCAGATTTTTCCTTTCTTTAATAATTTTTTTTTTATTCTTTGAGTCGAATTAATTATTCCTTTCTTTCCATCGAAACAAATTTTTGTTATTACATTAAGGACCAATGCCATTGCCGCTGATTGGAAATATGCTGGAAATAAAGTGGAATGAACCAGGCGAATATTGCTTTCTGAAATGGCGAAAAAAGTACGGGGATGTGTTCACATATTGGATGGGGGAATTGCCAATTGTTTGCATTTGTGATTATACCAAAATGGTGGAAACATTCCAAAAGGACGGGGATGCCTATGCCGGCCGACAAACATTCCAAAAAATTGCCGATTTGTTGCGAGGCAAAAAATTAAAATAAATAAAAAATTATTTTATATTATTTTTGAATAATTAAATAAATAAAAATAAATATTTATATTATTATTCAAATAGGTGGAATTTTTGGCCTTGTCTTCAGTGAAGGTGAACTTTGGGAAGAGCAGAAAAAATTCACAATGCATGTGCTGAAGAATGATTTTGGCATTGGGAATAATGGAATGCAGGAAAGGGTGAGAAGAAGGGAAATAAATTAAAATTTAAAAATATTTTTTTGCAACTCATAAAATTATTGTTGTCGCAAATTCTTAAATAAATTAAATTTTATTAAAAATTAAAAAAGAATTTTTATAATTATAACTCATAAAATTGTTGTTGCCAAAAATTGTTAATAATTTAATTTTTTTTATTAAATGAAGATTTCATTATGACCAAACTTCCATAATTATAAAAAATTAAAATTTAATTATTAAAAAATAAAAATAGATTTTGAATGAAATTGTTGCAATGTTTGAAAAAATTAATGGGAAAATTGAGCAAAAAGACGCAGATGAAGTGAATATTGGCGATTTAATCGACATCGGCATTGGATCAATTATAAATAATATTTTATTTGGCTATCGATTTGACGATGAAGTTGGTTATTCTTGGGGGATAATTTTTTGTTCTAGAAATCATTTCAGAATTAATAAGTTTATTCTAACCAGAAAAATGAAATCCCAAAAAATGTGAATATTTTTTTAAAAGGATTCCTGAAAATTAAATCTCTTTATTTTAAATTTCTTTAATTCCAACAAATATTTATATTTATTTGACCAATATTTATTCATAAAATTCCACGACAGGAAAAATTGGCATTATTCCAAGAGGTGAAAGGCCTCCTCAATGAGCAGAATCGTCTTTTCCTGCAGCCAATTTCATTTATGCTGATGACTTCTTGGCTGATTCATTGTCGGAATTTTATTCTCTTCAAGAAAACATATAAAAGAATGCACAACAGTTTCAGCCAACTTTACGATGTTTTTGATCGACAAATTCATGAACATTTATCCGAAATTGATTTGAACAACAATTTGGATTCCCCTCCGCGGGATTATGTTGAAGCATTTTTGAGGGAAAAAGTGAAGAAGGATGCCACCGGCGAGGAACATTTTTACACGTAAGAAATATTAAATTATTATTTTAAACTAAGGAAATCATTTTAGAATAATTTTATTTAATTAAAATTACAAAATTAAATTGAATTTTAAAATTTTTGCCAATGGTTTTCCGGTTTATTGTTTGAATTTTAATTTTCTTAAATCTGAAAATGGATTCAATAATTTTTAGCAGTTACCTAAAGAAAACAAAATTATAATAAAATGAAATGAATTATAAATTCAAAAAAAAATATAAAATGAATTAATTTAAAAATTTATAAGAATATATAATTTGAATTTTAAAAAATAGAAATTTTACATTCATTTTTATGCTTTTTGCCAATTAATTCTGGGGTTAATTATCATTTAATATTTTTAAATTTTAAAATAATTAACCAATAATTATAGCAGGGTATATTCTTAAAGAAAAAATCATAAAATGAATTAAAATAAAATTTTAAAAATAAAATGAAATTAAAATGAAATTTTCAAAAATAAAAAATTTTTAAAAAATTAAAAATTAATTTTATGTACAGATTGCAACAACTCAAAGGAGTTTGTCATGATTTGTGGTTCGCTGGACAAGTTCATATCATTTTTGTTTAAAAATGATATTTAATTAATAAAAGGAAACAACAAGTGTTACATTGGCTTGGGGCATTGCATATTTGATACGGAATCCAAATGTGATTAAACGGCTTCAGGTTGAATTTGATGCAAATATAGGCTCTGATCGATTGATCACAGTGGCTGATCGAAGTAAATTGCAATACACAAATGCCGTGATCAATGTAAAAATTAGATAATTTGGGACAAAATATTCAAAAATTCATAATAAAATGAATTAAATTAAATTAAACTTAAATTAAAATTAAATTAAATTAAAATTAAAATTAAAATTAAAATTAAAATTAAAATTAAAATTAAAATTAAAATTAAAATTAAAATTAAAATTAAAATTAAAATTAAAATTAAAATTAAAATTAAAATTAAAAATAAAAATAAAATTAAAATTAAAATTAAAATTAAAATTAAAATATAAATTAAAATTAAAATTAAAATATAAATTAAAATTAAAATTAAAATTAAAATTAAAATTAAAATTAAAATTAAAATTAAAATTAAAATTAAAATTAAAATTAAAATTAAAATTAAAATTAAAATTAAAATTAAAATTAAAATTAAAATTAAAATTAAAATTAAAATTAAAATTAAAATTAAAATTAAAATTAAAATTAAAATTAAAATTAAAATTAAAATTAAAATTAAAAATAAAAATAAAATTAAAATTAAAATTAAAATTAAAATTAAAATTAAAATTAAAATTAAAATATAAATTAAAATTAAAATTAAAATTAAAATTAATTAAAATTAAAATTAAAATTAAAATTAATTAAAATTAATTAAAATTAATTAAAATTAATTAAAATTAATTAAAATTAAATTAAATTAAATTAAATTAAATTAAATTAATTAAAATTAAATTAAAAGCAAAATATATTATTTTTTTGAAAGGAAATTCAACGAGTGGCCAATGTTCTCCCGCAGAATATTCCCCATAAAATGACCAAAAATGTGACAATCGATGGACATTTCATTCCAAAGGGAACATCAATTGTTCCACAAATGTGCGTTTTAATGATTGACAAAGATGTAAAATAATTAAATTTAATAAATTCATTTAAATTAATTTTAGATATTTTCCGATCCAACAGAATTCAGGCCAGAGAGATTTTTGGATGAAAATGGAAAATTTGTTCGAATCAACGAATTAATTCCATTTTCGATTGGCAAAAGGTGAAGGAATATTTAAATATTTATTAATATTATTTAATTAAAGACAATGTTTGGGTGAATCACTGGCCCGAATGGAATTGTTTCTTTTTATTGCAAACATTTTCAACCAATATGAGGTCATTCAATTTAAAATATTTTTAAATAAAAGTTTTATATTTGAAATTTGATTTTAAAAATCAATCAATAATCAATTATTTTTAGATCACATCAGGGAAATGTGCTCCATCATTGGAGAGAAAATTAAGTGGCAATATTCCATGTCCTGCATTTACGTGTGAAATCAAGAAACGATTTTAATGATAATTTAATATTTTTATTTGACTAATTAATTAATTAATATTAGTTAATTTCCATTATTTAATTAAAGCATAAATCATGGTTGATATTTTAAATTTTATTCATTAATTTATAATAAATTCAAAGTGTATTAATTTACTGAAAAATGGATTAATTAAAAGTGTTGAAAAAATACTTTATTAAAATCATTAATTAATCAAATCAGAATTTTACAGATTATATTCCATATTCTCAAATTGACTTTGAGCCTTATCCTAAGTTCAACTTCTTCTTAGAGATAAGAATTAGAACCAAGTTTACTGACCCAAAAGAAAATTATTTTAAGAAACAAAAATTATCAGAAAATTAATTCCATTTCATCAATTTAATAAATACTATTTCCATCGTTTATTCTGATCATCTGATTTAATTTTTCTTTACGCCATTTTCTATAACAAATTGTAAATTATATTGAAATATGTTGAATTTGCAGTGAAACTGGTTGCCGTTGGATTATTTGACCAAGATGGAGAAGCCTTTAGAATTATTTAATAATAATTTAATATATTATTTTGTTAACCATATTCATCCCGTATGCTCCATCCCCATTCCAAGCCCATCCCAAAATGGTGTATCCCTTGCTTTTGGCATATTTCACAATGCCCGACCAATCCGCCGATCCACTTGGGGCATTGCCGAATTCACCGATGATCAATGATTTTCCAGCTTTGGCCAATGCATCCACATCCACCGTGTTCACCATTCTATTCTGATTTTGGTTCCAGGCGGGTGGATAAATGTGCAAAGAGGGAATAATATTCGAGTCGGAAATTTTAGTGCCACCGCCGCTGCCTAAAGTAGAAAAGAATAGAAAAATTTTCATTTTGTAAACATAGAATTAACCCCATAAGGATAGAATATAAATTTCGGGGTCAAAAATTTCGTCCATTTTTGGTACCGAAATTATGTTTTGTGATTTTCAGAATTTTTTGGGCTCTGATTTGATATTTTGAACGTTCCGGAATTCAGGCGTTTTGATTTTCGGAAATTTTTAGATCATCGAGAATTTCAATTTAAGTTTTTCGGAAATTTGTAAACCTCCCCGAATTTCGATTTATTTCGATTTTTTGAGAAAGATCGATCATATCTTTAATTCATAATCATAACACAATTTATTTTTAAAAATTCACCAAATTAATTTTCATAATAAATTTAAATTAATATATTTTCATTTCTAATTACTTTTCAATAGAATTAATGCATTTTTGGCTATAAAACGTTACCCGTGATTGCATTTGCAGTGATTTGTGCGGCTTGACCCCATCCTGGGGCATCGATCACAATTTTGCCACTATAAACTTGGCGAACAATGGCAATTGCGGTATTGTATGCTTGGGCATAGGCGTTAGCCGTAATCGTGTGATCGCCCCATTCATTCATTAAATTTATAGTGAATGCACCGGCTTTCTTCAATTCAGCGTAATTTGTCTTCCACCAATTTGCACAATTCAATAATTCAGCTGAAAAAAAAATTGAGGACAATCCTTACGAATTGTGGTCCAAAAAAATTATTTTTTAAAATTTTCAAAATTTTTTACGAATTTTTTTCGGGGATGAAAATGAAACACACGAATCTGCTGATATCATTTTTTCAAATTTCTTGGTAAGATATTATTGAATTTTGCCCAGAAAATACTAATAAGGGCCTAGTTAATTTAAAAATATTTTTATATAGGCATGTTTTAGGGTAATCGACAGAGTTGGGCTAGCAGAATCGAAAAGAACCATTTTTATAAGGTAACTTTAAATTATTGGAAAATTATGACAAAAAGAAATATTTATCATGTTAAGATAAATATTAAATATATTGACATTTACTTTGACCATTATTGCAATATTACCCAATAAAGATGGTATTATAAATCGATTAAATTGAAAAAAATATTAACCCTTTAATTATTTTCATAGTACAAGTGGACAATATCTTACCAAGATGGCAGGATATGACAAAATGGACATCAAATTTATATTTTATATCCCCGAAAATACAGAGAAAACAATCTTTGAAAAATTCAAAAAGGTTTTTCTGGACAACAATGCTTAAGGATTTGCCAATTTGAAAAAAAAATGCCAAAAAAATACATTGTGAATTAGAGCCAAGCACCGAAGCTTTATGGCAACTGGCAATGACCGAATATCCATTGCTGACTGCCTGCTGAATCCATGATTTTGCCAAATTAATCGGTACAGTTGGTTCAATTTCAATTCGGACTGTTTTAATTTTTGAATATTTTTTCATCAATGACCAGCCAAAATTCACATTTCCACCATTATAATAACTGGGTTGCAAATTTACGCCATTCCCGCCCAAACTTTGCCCGAAAACAATTGGAAAGAAAAGTGGGAAAATTGAGAGGAATTTTATTAGCATTTTATTTGAAATAAAATATTTAAAAAAAGCCCAAAAGAGGAATATTTATAAGGCACTCTTTGACCATGTTTTAAACCAAATGAAAAAAATGGAATGAATATTCTAAATTTGCAGATGAACAAACATTCAAATTGGAATTTTCAACGAATTTAGCAGAGAATTAAATTAGAATGAACGGTCCGATCTTTAAGTACATTTTACATACGTAAATTATTCCTTTTAAAATGTAATTTTATTTTATGGCAGGTGAAAAAATTGAAATTCCAAAAAAACCAGAATTTAGGACAAAATTTTATTAAATTCGGTCAAAAAAAAATTCATAAAATGAAAAGTAAAAATTTGATAATATTCGATGGAAAATTTTTAAGATATTGCTTCAATTGCCGAAAAAATTTTGCAGTCATATAATTTGACCAAATGATTCTTGACCTGCCTAATCCATAGCACTAGAATTTATACCAAATGTCAGCCTCTAAAATATACTCTTTTTTGCAAAGTAAATATTTAGAATTTTAATATTATTTATATTCAATTTTGCAATGCCCTTTTTAAGCTATTATATAATAAAATTTAACTATTGAACTTAATGGATTTATTTTAAAACATTCATCCAAAAATAACAAGAAAAGATGAATGCTTCATTTTCCTTTGGTTTCTCGGACATATCCATAATTGTAATTGGCCGCATTGCACATTGAGATGTTCCCTTTGATGTTGGTCTCACAAACTTTCATTGAATCTGGCGGTGGGGCCGGATATTCGTGGCTGCCATCGCAAAGTTGTTGGCAAATTTGGAATTGACCAACCACGCCGTTGACTTCGCAACATTCTAAGGGAGAAATTATTAAAAATCAGAATCAATAAAAAATAAATTTACCGCGATTGTCCTTATTGTTGGTGTAACAATCAATGTAGGGATTCCAATGGCCGGGTTGGGCCAAATCCTTGGCCTCCAGTGTGGTTGGATTCTCCGGCGGAAATTTGCAACCTATTGGAAAGAATATTGCAATAAATATTGGAAATTGACAAATTCCTGAATTAGTTAGATGAAGGCTTGACTAGTTTTGGAAATCTCAGCTTCTAGAAATCCCAGAAACTTGAGAATAGGCTCAATCTACTCGGAACGGAATAACCTATTTTGTCTATGAAATTTTAATTATAGACCAGAAATGAGGTCTAGTCAAAAATTAGTAAAATTTAGCCTGTTTGAGTTTTCAGCTTTTCAAAACAAATAATGCCTTTTAGAATTGAAATTTCATAAATCGACTATGCTGAAAAGAATGAACCAACCCATTTCTGAGTCATTACGAAGTCTAAAAACCGAGATTTCCAAAATTAGCTAGACCAACATCTAGCTAATTCCGGAATCCGCCTATTTCCAATATTTGATGCAAAATATGGAATAAATTTATTAAAAATTTTAAAAAAAAAATTTCGAATCGAAATTTTAGCCAAAAACACATTTATAATTTTAGAATATTTACAATCCAAGATGGTGTCCTTGCGCAGCGGTGGTTCGATTCGGCTGCAACATTCAGCAAATTCCTGGCTTGGCGTCATACTAACCATACGGGCATTATTTGTGGAAACAAAAGTCCCGATGACCAGGAAGGCCCCAAGGCATAAAAATGTGAAGGAAATTTGATGAGACATTTTTTGGAAATTTTGATAGTTTAAGTTTTTGGGATTGAATTTTAAAAATGAGGAAAATTGAATGGCCATAGTCTCTTTTTAAAGAGGCGGAAAATGGATGTAAAAAATGATGTCATCCAAATTAAAAATTCAAAATTTAATGTCCTAAAAAGCTTTTAAAATTCTAAAATAGGAAAAAATGTTTTAAAATCATTTAAATTTAAGCAATAAAAAGGAAGTAAAAAATTTAATGGTTGAATTTTTTAAAATGCATTTAAAATTCCCTTTCTAAATTTGGAAACAGGAACAAAAAAATAAAATATGAAAAGAATAAAATAATGTTAAAAATTTATCTTTATCCAAATTCCAATATATTTCAAATAATTAGATTAACAAATTCATACTTTTAAATATCCGATTAGATTCATTTCTTCATTTTTTTCAGTCTCATCTCATCAATTCATTTTAAGAAAATAATATTGCTCGACCTCATCAGACATTTCTTTAGTCGGTGGAGGATGTGGACAATATGTCCTAAATAAAATAATTGAAAATTGGAATAAATTTAATTTACATAAAAAAGACTGAATTATTACAATTATTTCGTGCCGAAAAATAGTATAATTTTGAGGCCATATTACCTGGCCGTAATTAGGTAATAGTGCTTGTGGTTTGGTTTTAGGTTTAGATTAGGATTAGGACTCAGTGATTGGAACATAGGAATTTTAAAGATGTTTGATTTGGCCAACTTATGTGGCCTCAAAAATATACTGTTTTTCGACACAAAAGAATTTATGTAAATTATTCAGTGATTTTTATGTAAATTAATAGACTTCCATTGAATAATTTTAAATATAAAAATGCAGCAACAAACCTTTTAGGGGAGCAATCCTGGCATTCCAAATGAACCAATGTTAGTTTCGTGCCCGTTTCGCATGTCACATTCAAATATGCATATTCCGCATGCATTGCGATTGAACTTTCCTGAAATTAATATAATTAATCTAAAATTATTTTTATATATGTAATTTGAATTCAAATTGGAAAATCCAACCAATTAAAGATGCTAATTAATTGGATCTTATTTGAATACGAACAGATTTTTAACATCATCTGGAACACGGATTGGGCGATGGCTCAAATGGGTGACGGCGATTGTAGTTAATTAAGGGCTCAATCGATATATCATTTTGGTATCAAATTAAAGAGCGAACTTCTGGCTATCGATAGATATGAAATTTATTTGGATTGGTTAAGATTTGACAGAATTATGTACAAAAAACCGTGAAAAATTCGGAAAATTATAATAGTAGTATAATTTTAATGGTTTTTTAAGTACAATTCTGCCAATTCTGAACCAAACTAATTAAATTTCATATCTATAGCCAGAAGTGTGTTCAAATAGTGTGTTAAATTTCCATCAAACATCAAATGTTTTTCGAAATTTTGGTCAAACATCAAACTCGTTTGATCAAACAAACAACTTTCATCAAAAGAAGTATGGACTGGTAGGGTCGTCGTTTGTCAAATAAATGTTTATCAAACAAATTTGACCAAACATGTTTGATCAAATAAAAGTATGGAAAGGCCCAATATCTAATAAATATAAAAATCACGAACCGGCATATTGTTGCAATTCCATGCCAATCGAACATTGTCCTCTCTAGGCAATATCACTGCAGTCAATTGCACATCAGTTTCCATAGTTTTTTCCTCAAATATGAACGGGTAATTCATGAAACTCTCATTGCATTGTATCTATAATTGGGAAAAAAAATTAAAAATATTTATAAATTTATATTTACTTGATAAGAAGCCAATCCCTTTGATGTCATTCCAATTTTGGTGGCATCATTGCTTTGCTGAATTGCCATTGCCCAGGAGGAAATTGCGAAAAAGCCCATAAAAATGAAGAAGGAATAGGGTAGAGGAGCAGGGGACATTTTTAATTAACAGAAATTAAGTGGAATTTTGAATTTTTGATATTTAATTTTTTTTTCAGTTTTATAATAATTAATTTTGAATTTTGAATTCCGCTTTTATAGGAAACAAAAACAATGAAGGAAAGGAAGTTATCAGTTTTATTTTTAATACATCATTTATATTTTCTATTTTCAGTTCAAAATGGACAAAGACTATCCCATTTTTGAATTCTAGACATTTATTTTTATCTCGAATTTGTGGAAATTTTTTCCCCAATTCTTCAAATTACGTGAAAAAAACGTAAAATGGACCCAAAATCTATGATCAATGATGATCCATAAACCTTAATTTAAAATTAAAATTGACAAAAAAAAGAATAAAATATGAAAAGAGATAAAAAACATTTAAATTAATTGGATAAAGATATCTTTTTTTTAATTTTCACTCATTTCATTATACTTGTCATTCAATCTTGCATTAATAATTTTGCTCGACCCTGTAAAATATCCTCGTTCTTCGGTGGAGACTGGAGATATAGTGTTGTCCAAACGTCCTCGTCATTCGTCTCGTCCTCGTCTTCGTCCTCGTCTCGAAAAGACGAAAGACGAGACGAATGACGAGGGGTTAAAAAAGGCCAAGACGAGGACGAGACGAATGACGAGAAATTTGACATTTGGACAACACTGCTGGAGAATATTGAAAATATTATCAAAAAATAATCAAAAAACAAAATTGGCTGCTTTCAAAATTTGATTGCTTTTTTTTATTTTCACCCTTCAGTGGTGGATATGGAATATGGATAATAATAAGAATCCTACTTCTGATATAAATTCTTGTATATTTTTGCCAGAAATTTTAATTATTTCTTTAGGGTTTTTTTTTTTAATTTTGACAGTTTTTTTTGACCATTTTTAATAAATTATTTTTTTTTCAAGTTTCATTTGAATTTTACCATCAATGCCCCCATCTATTATTGTAACAAATTCCCACTTTATCTCCCAATTTTCTTTCCATTTTCCAGCTATATCCATTTATGTTAGCTATATTGGCCATCCAAAAAATGTGGACATATTTTTGCCTGAGGCGATGAATGGGAATGAAATTGGGCGGATAAAAAATTGTGGAATGAATGGAGCAACATTATAACAGAAGGAGGGAGATAATAAGCCTCGCATGGCCGAATGGAATGAATGAATGATCCCCCAAAAATATGGGAATTGATTTTGACAGATGTGTCTCCTTTTCAAGCATTTTTGCGACGAAAAGAATAATAATATTCAATTTTAGGCTTATGAGTAATATAATTGAATTAATTTAGGCCGAAAAAAGAAACCCCGATGAATACTTTTTTTTCCCATTTTTGCCTTTCCAATTTTAGCCAAATCGCCAAATCCCAAATGCAAATTATTTACAATATTTTTAATTTGAACGGATTATTGCCAAAATAATAAAAAATTTGTAGCCCAATATATTATCCCTCTGGAATGGGAAAAAGCCAATCATTTTTGGTGGCTTCATCCATTTTCCATTCATTTTCCCCATTTCTGCCCATAATTATGGCACTTTTCTTCTTTTTTCCTCTTCGAGGTGGGAATTTTACAATTGTTTCCGTGAGCCCATTGCCAATTGTGCCACTTTGTTTGCTTCGATGCAAGGATAATCACATGTTAATGGTCAGCATAGTAGATTAATTGGGCACAAAAATTAAATAAATATAAAATAATTTTGATAATTATATTTTATGAAAATTGGCCAATACAAATTTTTAAATTTACAGGCTAATTTTTTTTTTGAATTAATTCTGAAAATTTTTTTATTAAAAATTTTAAAATTAGTTTTAAATATTTTTTAAAATTAATTTTTGAAATTAATTTGAAATATTTTTAAATTAAATTTTAAAATTATTTTTTTAAATTAGTCAGATTATTTTTTTGTAAAATTAATTTCTAAAATTAGTTTTGAAATATTTCTAAGAATTAATTTTTGATTAAAAAGATCAAAAATTATATTCAATGGAATATATATTTATTAAAATAATGATTCAAAATCATTAATTAAATTCATTTGATCTTTATTTATCCTAATTTGTAGCAATAATTAAATATTCAAAATTCATTGCAGATGGACAGTGAATGGTCATCGGATTTTGTGTTCCCAATTTTGGGAATGCTTCGTTCCGATGAAAATCGCAATTTAATAAGCAAAAGACTTAGGGCCATTTGCGAGTTTGTTGGAAAATTATTTTAAAAATTGATTTCACTTTTTTTGTAGACAAAATGCCGAAATGTTGGAATGCCTTCAAAAATGTCCTGGGTCAATCGAGAATGAAATACTCCAAATGGGATTGCAGCCATGGGAAGGGATATGCTCAAATTTGAGGGGTAATCTCAGATTTTACTCACTCAATCCTAAAATTGGTCAATCCTAAAATCACCAAAAATCGTGTTTATACTCAAATCTGAATAATAAAAATAAAATTTTTCAAATCACTACATAGATAACTGATAAGTACCATTTTATTTCAAAAAATTAAAAAAATCATCAAGGAATAAATCAATTTAAACAATTTTTAATATCAAATTAAAGAGCTTGTTTGCCATAAAATATACTAATTTATTATCTTTTAAAATATGACCCAGATTAATGAATTTATTTTAAAAAAAGCACTGATAAATTTGGCTAATCAATAATAACATTTTAAATGTTTTTGGACTTAATAATTTAAATTGATATCATTAAATAAATAATAAAATTCCGCTCTTTAATTTGATAATTAAAACAACAAAATTGGTTTAAGAATTATTATTAAAACAGTGACAAATTTTAGCATATTTAAAAAATTCCCGCGAATTTTTTACAGTTTTGGAAACTCAAATTGGCTGCTGGAAACAAAACATTGAATCCATAACACTAGAATGTGCATTTGAAAGTCAACAATTGCGGCATAGCACAGAATTGTTGACGCGAAATGTGAGCGTCAATTTGGTTGAGACAATTTGTGAACATTTGCATCATCTTTCGGCATGTTTTGTGATGGAATATGGCAAACATTGTGGAACAGTTTCACAAAGGGTTTTTGACTTTTTTTGTATTTAAATATTTTTATTTTATTTAAGTTGGTTCAAAGTTTATTTGAAAGTAGCCGTGAAGTGATTGCCAAAATGTTGCAAGTGAAATGGGCCGATTTACCAGCAAAATGTCAACCAAATCCGGAATTTGCATTCCCAAAATTATTACCTCAATTATCGCAAAATTCAAGTGTAAATTTTGCATTATCCTCGAATTATTTTATGAAAATTCATTTATTAATTTTGTTTATTCCTATTTTAATTAATTTTTTCTCATTTTATTAATTCGAATGATTTAATTTTATATTGAATTTATTTGTCTAGCAATTTTTATGAATTTTAATGAAAATTATTGCTGAAATAATTTAAAATAAATTTGCAAAAATACAAATTTTTCCTTTGAAAATAGATTTTAAGAAATTTATAAATTAATTTTTAGAATGCATAAAAAATTGAAAAATTAAATATTTCATAAATTTAATCTCTGTTAAATAATTATGGCAAAAAATGATTGTGCATTTTATAATTTAATTCCATAATTTTAAAATATGAATTTTAATTAAAAAAACATTTTAATAATCATTTGGTGAATAATTTGACTAGAAATTTGGGAAATTATTGTACAAATAAAAGTGAAAAAAATAAATAAGGCAAGAAAAAAGGCAAAATACATATTATGCATTGGAAAGGTGCCGATTGAATAAATATTTTAATTAAAATATTCCTCATAATCCGAATCATCATCACCGTAGGTATTTGGAAAAACCCTAAAAAAATATCTTTCAAAAATTAAAATTATTTGATTTTGAAATTTTGACCTATCAATGATGGAATCTTCAAACATTGACTGCTCCAATTTGGCCATTCTCCTTTGTTCCTCTTCCGGCGATTCACGATTTCGGAATGAATTCGATTTGCAAAGAGATTTTGGTGGAGAAGTGAACAAACGGGGATCAAGTCGACTGCAAATTTAATATTATTTATTATTAATTTAATTGAATTAACCTGAAAATTGTTGAGCCAATCAATGGCCTCAAATTGTCCCCACTGGTTTGGGGCATTAGCCGTTGGCGCAAATGCCGATGGAATTCGCCTTGTTCCCAATGGAAATAGGCATGTTCTGTGTTGTTCAAGGGAAGACCAGCAACATTTTCTTCGTTTCCATGTCGACAATTTTCAACTTAAAAATATTTATTTTTGAAATTATTTAAAATAATTTTTAATTTATTAAAATAAATAATTATTTATTTTTTAATTCATTTAAAATAATTATTTATTTTTTAATTCATTTAAAATAATTATTTATTTATTTATTTATTTTTAAAAATAATGTTTAATTTTCAATTAATAAATTAATTTTCCTGCCTTTGAATTGTTCCCATCTTTGCCAACTTTCATCGGAAATGTGTGCCATTGTGGTGAACATGATTAGTCGTTCTCAAAATTATTAAAAATTATTTTATATATTTCCCATAATTATTTTTACCACTTTTTGCAAAATTCCAGCAATTAAAATTAAATAATAAAATTGCAAAAATTTGACGAAAAAATAAGTGCATTTGCCATTTCCAATAGAAAATCATTTTTAGTCATTTTTTAACATATTTCTGAGAAAATATTTATTAATAAAAATTAATTTTTGCAAAAATAAATTATTTTCTCATAATAGGAAAAGGAATTTATAGGAAAATTGCAGAATTATTTTGAGATGGAAAAAATTGTCGGAAATGATGGCAACCAAAAATGGACGAATTCAATTTTAATTCTTCCGAATGCAATTTTATTTATGCGAACATTCATCACTTTTTATTGCGCTATTTTTGAAGGTGTGATTTGGTGGTAAAATTTTAGGAAAGGAAAAAGAAAATTGGAATTGGACCAGCTCGACCCCGGGAATTGGTGGAAGGGGAATAGGGCGGCACATTCCCTTTGAAGTCATTTTTTAAGAAAAATTCGGGGTTAAAAAATAATAAATTAAATTGGAATTGGGGCATATTTTGGGGTTAAGGTGGAATCCGTTGTGCTAAAAGCTAAAACCAAAAGATGAAATGAAAAGGAATGGAGAGGAGGCAAGCATTTTAAAAATTAATTTTTACTGGAGTAAAATAAATATTTGAATTTAATTTACAAAAGATTAATGATTTAAAAAAAATTAATTTTGTGGGCAATCCAGACTGACTGAACCTAAACAATAAAATGAAAGGTAAAATAATTGGAAATTCAAAACTTTTATTAAAAATTAATTTTTAGAGCCAAATAAAGAATTAAAATTTAAAAAAATTAAAAATCGAAAAATTAAATTGGAATTTGTAGGGAAGTAAGAAATTGAAGGCTGAAGGGTGAGAAAATTGGGGCAAAACAATTAGAAATGAATTCATCAATAAATTGATGGAATTAATTGAATGAGAAATAGAGAACATTTTTGGGAAGGGAATTTGCGTGAATTCAGCATTCGGGAATTAATGGTCGATGGCTTTTTTTTTTGCGTGTTTGGCAATTTTACTTGCCATTTCCAAATTTGGAACCAAAAATAGAAAAGAACATAAAAGAAAGTGAAAAGAACATGGGCCAAAAATTGTAAAAGGACAAATGGCGTCAAAATTTCCTTTTTAAAAATTTTAGAATAGGAAGAAAAAAAATTTAAATGTAAAAAGAGGCTGAACTTAAGAATGAATGAGAAGAAGGCTTTTTTTGTTCACCCATAATGATTCAATTCAATCCCGGCTTTTGCCCCCCCCCCCCCCCCCCCTCCTCAGCAAAATGAAACATATTTTTTTCCACCAATGGAACAAAATGTCTTTATGCTCTGTGAGGCTGCCGGAGGTGTGGGGAAGGCAAAGGGCGGTGATTCACAAAGGGAATAACGGAGGAATGATTGTGGCTCATTTTATAATATTTTTAGAAGAGGTGAAAATAAATTATTATTATTGTAAAGAATATCTATATTTATTCATTTATTTGAATTGCCTTAGGAATTAGGATATTAAATTAAGTAACATTTTCTTTTATTATTTATTTATATCTATTTTTTGATTTTTCAATAGAAAAATTTGAAAGTCAAATAGATTAGAATTTTCAAGTTGTTTCAGATTTTTTGGCTGCTTAATTCATCCAACGGCCATAAATCCAATTTACTTATTATCATTGATGATTTATTTTCATTTTATGGCCATTTATTTTTAAAGTTTCACCATTCAATATTGTCCATTCTATTTTGGTTGCCTTGCACCTTCTCTAAAATTGTGGAGTTCATTGTCATTTATTAAAATTGAATAGGCATCAGAATATTTTTATTTTATTCTACAGTTCCATATTCCATTCTAATTAGAAATAAATAGTCCAATATTAATATGCATTGAATAATATTCGAAAATTCCAGACTGATTTTAAAATTTAATAGTGCACACTTTTGATTGAATCAAAAATTGTATTTTATATAAATATTTTCTATTTTTTGCCTCCTAAAGACTTTTCATTGCCAATGCTTTCAAATTCCCATAACAACCAAAACTGATAAAAAAAAGTATATAAATTAAATATCAACCAAAATTATCTTGCTGATATTATTTTAATCAACAAAATAATAATACTAAAATAGTTTCTATAATTAGTTCACTTTTAAATATAGTATTTTAAGATTAATCATCGAAATTAGACAAGTTCCAAATTTAGATTAAAATAAAGTTTAAATAAACTTATTATAATGAAAATGTTATCTAAAATTATTTTGACTAATAGTTTATTGTTTGTATAATTATTTCTGCCTCTAAATTAAACAGAAATACCAATACCAATTACTATTTACTATCATTCGAGAGTGGCTAGCGCTCCCAATCCCAGCATCTCGACTCGACCATTTTTATCGATTTTTCGGGTGGGAAAAAAGCCAAATTTCACCTATTTTCCTTTTTCCAAATTAAATTCAAATTAGAAAAATACTGCACATTTTCTTATAAAGCATTAAAATAAAAATATGCAAAATTCAATGGAAATGGTATATTTCAGCAACAATAATTCATCAAATTCTAATGATATTGACTCCAAAAGAACCTTAAAATTTTGCCTCATTTGCGGAAATTTTAGCAAATCCAAATTTTACAATGCTCAAAGTTGCGAAAGTCCAAAAATATAAAATTAAAATAAATATATTCTATTAAATTTGATTTAGGTTGCAAACAATTTTTTCGCCGAATTATTGTCAAACAAGTTGAATTTTTCTGTCCAATTGATGGAAATTGTGACTTCATGAAAAGTATTTAAAAATAAATTATTGAGAATATTAATTAAATAAAGATAAATGCCGAGGATGTCGGCTGGATAAATGCCTCCAAATTGGAATGAAGCCAATAAATGTTCAAATGGAAAGGACCGAAATTTTTGATGATTTTTTGGAGAGACTTGAACAAAGGAGGAAAAATATTTTGGCACAGAAAGTAGTCGAAAATATTCAAAAAATGGTAGATAAATTAATAACTAAAAATGTTTATTTAATCATAGAATGCAAATAACAATTCGAATTATTGCGACAAAATTGTGATTCGACCAATTGCCAACATTTTCGATTGGGTATTTTTATTTCAATCATTTATTTTATTTAACCAATTATTTAGGAATCATACGGTTATTTTTGCCACATTATTTCTGCCCATAATCGAATATGGGGCCAATTTGTTGATATTCCCGATGAATATTTGAACAAATTTAGCAAAATTGAAGAAATCATTGAAGGCAATGAGAGCATTCTTTCAGAGTCATTTCCAGCAGTAAATTTAAAAAATTTAATAAATAAAATTAGTGATCAGTTTCAATTTAATTTAAAATGTAATAAAATGTTCGATGATGTTGGAACACTCGACAAAAATTTTATGGTTTCTCATCCACAAATGCGCAGAGCACACGCCATTTTCATGCTATTGATGGTCGGCATTTTGAAGGCAATGCCTGCCTTCAAAAAAATCACATTCCAAGACAAAGTAAGTAAAGAATAAATTTAAAAAAAATATAAGAAATTATATTAAATTAAAGAATGATGAATTTTGCCAGAAAAATTTTCATATTATTTTTGTGGCCATAAAATTTGGCCAAATAAATATGGTTGGACAGTGTCGGTTTCGGTTGAGAAAATCAATGAAACTTCAAACCGAAATTGGGAAATTTTGCTCAAAATAAACAAAAATAAGAGAAATTGAAACCGTAAATCGATATTTTTCAAAAATCGAAAATGGTTTTTTCTTACCGATGAGTTCAAATACTAATTAAGTCAAACCTAATAAATCAGATATCTTTATGATTTTTATTTTATCCGAGAGTTAAACACTAATCTAAAGCTAACTCTGAAAATAATATTCTGCCCAAGCATTTTTCTTTGCTATAACTAAATTATATGACCCAAAAATTTTGGATTTTCGACACGAAAAGTTTTCTAGAAATTCAATAATTTTTTGTGCAATTTAATATTATTAATTGTATAATATTAATTTAGTTGATATTGGCTCGTGAGATTGGCCATTCAATAAATCATTTTATTTTGGCATATAATTCCGCCAAAATGGGCTTAACTGAAATGGTGGCCCCGCCTGGTTCATTGGCCACAAAAATTGTTTGCACCTACAAAAATGATCCAAAGTAATTGAAAAAAGAAAATTATATTATTTCCTTTAGAATTTTGCATTTATCAAAAAAAGCTTTTGGCAGTCCTGTGGAGGCATTCCATCAAATTCCAATGCTTGAACAGGAAGAATATGCATTAATGTTGGCCATTTTATATTCAAATCCATGTAAAAATATTTAAAAATAAAAAATTGGAGTCTAAAAAATAATCAATTTTTAACATTTGATCTATTTTTTAGTTCTTTCAAAAATTATTCATTTATGACCATTATTGGTTAAAATTTTTCCCGTTGGCTTTTTGTGGGGCTATTTTTATACCATAATAAAGATTTAGAAATTGATGAAAAATATTGGGAAAAAATGTATTCGAGGAATTTTCTGGAATCGAAACTGAGAAAATTTTCAAAATGGAAGTTGACGATTTTTAAATGTTCGTAACCGAAATCTAAGAATTTTCAAAAAGTAACCTAAAAATTTTCAAAAACCGTAGCAGAGAAATTTTCAAAAACCGAAACTGAGGAATTTTCAAAAATTAAACCTAGCAATTTTCAAAAGCCGAAGCCTAGGAATTTTCAAAAACCGAAGCCTAGGAATTTTCAAAAACCAAAATTAAAGAATTTTCAAATTTTTAAAATCGAATTCTAGGAATTTTCAAAAACTGAAAAGGCATTTTCAAATAACGAAATATGGGAATTTTCAAAAATCGAAACCGAGATTAGCAAACCGGCCGAAATTGAAACGGAAAACCTCGGTTTAAAATCGACTTTGAGCAACTCCAATTTAAAAAATAATAAAAAAAAATTAAATTTAGCAATTAGTGGCCTTTCTGAATGTGCAAAATGTGTGCTTGAAGAGGAACAAAGCAAATATTCACGTCTCCTTATTCAATATCTTCAAATGAAATTGGGCCCCGAAAAGGGGGCAAGAAGATATGCAGAATGCATTCAATTGAGTGCCAGTGCAATCAAAGCAGTTCATAATTTTAATTTATTACAAACCTACATTGAGGTTTTCAAATCGGGAGAAGATTGCCATGCCGGAGTGCAGCCTGAATGCCTGAAAATACTCCTTCCATAATTTATTGATCACACATTTTTAAATTTTTAAAATTGATAAATTATTATATTTTATTTTATTTTCCTTATTTTATATTATTTGGTATAAAAATACTATTAAAAATTAAAATTAGGAAAAATTTACATTTAAATTTAATTAAAAATTTCTTTATTTTTTTAATGGTGTGTATCTCCAATTAATTAATACCTCTATGCCCGATGCACATATCTCATAAATATTAATTATACCATAAATTTTAATTCCGCATTCTTTTTTCCATGTAATAATTCCCACATTTTTGGAGAGATTGAAAAATAATTCAATTGCTATTTCATATTTTTAGCAATTCCCTCTCTAATAATTACTCAATTTTTCATAAGGTGAAAAATAATTCTCCATTGCGTATTAAAAAATTTAAACAAATTTTTCTATAAATATTTTTAAAAGGAATGAAATCATCGATTCAATTTTTTCGAATTCGGCGGCTCTATCGTCGGCTCAGTTCCTATAAAAATATTTTATTAAAGCTAAATAAGCGGCACCTGACCCTGTAGGTGACAAACTCCATTAGTACCAACAAATTCAAATAATTAATTATACATTTTCATTGGAAAATATTTGCCAGCGATTTTAATTCCATCTTTTCATATATATAATTATATTTAATTTGCACATTCTTGCATCTATTAATTTAATATATTTACAATATTGAGAATGAGAAACATACTATAATTTAATAAATAGAATTTTCACAATAATTCTTAGCTCACAAAATACATATTTTTAATATTTTCATTTCACAATAATTCTTGCCAATATTATTTTATTAAATTTCATATTTCGCCATTCACAATTTAAATTAAATTAGGATGAAGAAATGAGTTAATTTAATAATTCTTTTTAATATTCACAAAAAAATTTCCATTTTCCTCCATTAGACATTGAGCAATTCATTTAAAACCAATCCCACTTTTTTTTCAAAATTTTAAAATGAATTCCGCCAATTTCACCCAACCAATTTCCCCTGCTTCTCCTCAAATTTTGGCATTTGCCTTTGGAATTGCCGGCATCGAATTGTTCGCAAATTTTTCCATTGCCACAATTGCATTGTTGAATTCCACCGTTTTGTACACCTCAAAAATATTGCATTTCAATTTGAAGTGCATTCTCCTCTTCCAAAGTGCAATTGTTTTCCTGGCGGAATTGATTCGCATTTCAATGATTTGCCAAAAATTCGCATTAAATGATATCTTCAACCCAACCGCAAATTGTTTGCAAGTAATCAATTAATATTTGCAATCCTCAGAATTGCTTTACAAAAATTATTTTTTTTAATTTTTAGAAATTGTATTTTACCATCTTATTAGTAAGACAGTGATAAGAAAATGAGAAATGGGAATTAAGATCAATTTCAAAAAATATTTTTGTAAAGTCTAATGGCAAATTTTAAATTCATCAATCGAAGCAACTCGAAGGGCTGAATTGAATAATAAAATTTTTACTAGTTGATATTACAATATTGGCAAGTTATGAGTAATGTAATGAGCAAAAGAATTATTTTAATTTAGATATTATAAAATATTTATTTACAAATACAATTAGTACCAATCGATTCAGCCATTCGAGCTGCTTCGATTGAGCTTAGATTATGCAAAATATTTTTAAAAATTGACCTTGGTCCCCCTTTTGCATTTTCATGGTAAAATTTGGGGCACAATCTTACTAGGATAGTAAAATTCAATTTTAAAAATATAAAAATAAAAGCAATTCTGCAGGATTGCCCTTTTAATGCTAATTTATTTAAATTAAAATGAATTTAAGGCATTATTTATTATGTTTTCCTTCGCTCGAAAAATGGCATCCCACATTCTTTTCATTGAACGCGGAATGGCCACAATATTTTTTCGAACCTATGAAAAATGGCAAAATAAATATTTCACCGCTGGATGGCTCATAATATTGGTTTTTTTTGCGGAAATTAATTTTAATTTAATAAATTAATTATTTTAAGTTTAATTAATTATTTAATAATTCTAATTTAAATTAATTAATTAATACTTTTTATAGTCCATAATTTGCATCTTAAATGGCATTGGCCATGAAACTTGGTCCATTTCATTAATAAATTTTCTCACAGTACTATTTTCAATCCTCATAAGTTTTATTGAATTAATGGTATTTATTAATTTTCTAATAAATATTTCAAAATCCATTTTAGGGCATTCTAATCATCAATTTGTATAACCGCTGTCTTTATAGCAAATTATTCTTGCGAACTGGCATTCATTCCCTCAGTGAAAGATATCAGGTTGGACAAATTCAATATTGCCAATTAAATGTTCAATAATTTTTTGGTACATTTTTATGTCCTTGACAGTGAACAAATAAAAAAAATAAACAATATGAAATTTGATGAAAAAGAAATAAGTTAATTTTAGCAATATATTTTGGGACGAACACACTGGGCACAAGGGGCTAATTAGGCCAAACACCCAAGGAGCTATAAGAGGAAAAGTACTAAATAAATTTCATTAGTATCAAATAGAGTTAAATAAGATTTAATGAAAGATGTAGAATTCACATTAAAATTCAAATATAGTTATGATCTAAAAAGTCCATCAAAGTCATATATTTATGTAAAGATGAAATCAATCTTTTTATTTTATAATACCATTCAATAGGCAAAACTTAACTCTTCAATATAATATTAAATTAAATGGTAATGGTTCAGTACCTAGAAAGTTATGGTGTGTCAACTGTCAAACTTTCTCACGCCAAATTGATCTGTGTTCTGATCTTTTGTACCCATAAATTCTTATTTAATGTAAATTCAATAAAAAAGAGTTGATTTTGATTCTAGAAAATTAATATTTTACTAATTTTTTCATACACTTTTCAGTTGTCCGAAAATATTCAAACAGGACGACAACTTCAACCAGCGTTCATCCTCTATATTATTTCAAATTTTAGTGATATTTTGCCATTTATTTTTATGTTTTTCTCCATTATAAAGAGTCCATATTCAATGAGTATTATGATGGCTATATGGATTTTATTTGGCTCATTTTTAAATGCCATAATCGAAATTATTATTATAACGTAAAAATATAATATAATTTATTTAAATTAATAAAATTTAATATAAATTAAATTAATGAATTTATATTTAAAATTGAATAAAATTATTTTAAATTTAAGACATCATCCTTTGTTGATGAAACGATTTTTGCGGCTTGTAAAACGACATTTTCTATGTAACAAAAATATTTCATCTCCATTGGCCATTCATCCAATCGGCCGAAAGAATAAGTTGGAATTGGGAAGTAAGGAAAATGCTGGCAACGAGATGGAAGAACATTTTCGAATGCTAAAACAAATTTGGGAATATAAATAAAATTGATAAAAAAAAATTGTTGCATTATTTTTACTTAAAAAATATTCAAAAATTTTATAAATTATTTTATATTTATTTTAATCTTTATTACATATTTTTGTCATAAAGTTCATTGCTAATTTTATGTCATTTATTTGGCCAAATTTTGACTGATTTCATTTTCTTTGACTAAAATTTGGAATGAAGCATAAATTGAATTTAAAAATGTTATTCATTCCCAAATAAACATTGATAAGAATATAAAAGACATGAATTCGTCATATTTGGAGCACAAAAGAAGAGTATAAAAGAAAATGAAAGAAATGATTATTTTTATTTTAAGCATTTTCAATTTATTTGCAAATATATTTTTCAAAATATTCCAAAAATGAATGGAAAAATGGTGTCCCCAATCTTCTTGCTAGGCTTTTTCCTCATTTGCATCCTCACAATTTCGTCAACAACTTTTGCCGATAATGAAAGTAGAAAATATTATAAAATTAATGAATAAATTTAATTCCCATTAGCTTGTACAGTGAATGGCCAAAAAGGATATTGTTCTCCATGCAAAAAATTATATGAACGTAAAATTCACATTTTCAAAAAAATGGTTTAAAAATTCAATAAAATAATTTAAAAATACAATTATGCTCCCAAAATAAAATGACACTTATTTAAATTTATATAATTATTAAATATTTTCAATTTTTTAGGTTGCGAAAACAATGTTGAATGTTGCAGTGGTAATTGTATGGCCATGTATAGGTCTCCTCAATTGTGTCATCTATAGTTTCGGTGGCAATCATTCAAAAATGAAAAATGATGTGATAAATGCAATAAATTTATAACTTTTTGTTGAAAATTTACATTTCTCATAAATTTTGGAATTTTTAATTTTATTCAAAAAAATGAATTTAAAATTGAAAGAATAAAAAATAATTTGGACTATTATTTCATTTATTAGACAATGAATTAGATATTCATTTTAAAAGAACGATTCATTGTTCATTCCAACGGAAACGGAGTATAATTTTTTTAATAGCTTTCATATTGAGGAATTGAATGGAATAAAAATTGTTAAAAATTAGTATTTTTGAGTTATCTTTGAGCAGATTTGAAAATTTTTTTATTAAATTTATGACATTTTGTTGAAATTTATATTTTGAAAAAAATTAATTTTTTTTTCATTATTAAGAATTATTAAAGGCTAGTAAATAATTTGGAGATTTGGACGAATAATTCATTTATTTACTCTCATTTAGAATTCATTTAATAGAAATAAAATATCATTCACTTTTTTAATAATTAAAACTAATTTTTTATTTATTGACATTCGATTTATATAAAGGGGTAAGAGAGCGATGATAATAGCCCAAATTTTATCATTCATTCTAATCAATTCTTTCCGTTCAAAATTCTCAACACTTCCGGTTTCCCTTCAGCCAATTCCATCGGTGTTTTTCCTTCATCATTTTTGATGTTTTTGTCAGCGCCGGCTGCCAATAATGCCTTCAATGAGCCTTCAAAATCGACTGGAGCAGTGTCGTAAACTTCGTCAAATGTGTTCACAGAGCCGGCCAACAAAGTCAATGCTGTTTCACCCAATCCATCCTTTTCATTCACATTTGTCCCATTTAGACTCAAAATAAGCTGAAAAAAATAAAATTGAATTAAAATAGAATATAATTCAAATTTTTACTTTTATAATATCAGTGCGACCCCAAAGTGAAGCCAAATGAAGTGGCAATCTTTTATAATAGTCTAATTCGCTGGTTGGCACAAATGGGTTCGCGCCATGGGCCAAAAGGAATTTGAATATTTCAATGTTCCCTACAAAATCATCATTTTAATCCCAAAAAATTTTTAATTTTTTTTTGCTATAAACATGTATTTGTGGGTTTTATTATGGGGAATTCTTATATAGTATTTTTTCTTAAATTAATTTGCCTGAACCATTAATGGTTCATAAACAGGTTTCAAAAAATTCAAATTTTTGAATTTAAGATAAATTATTGTTAATTCGACGAGTCTTGATAAGCTTATAACGAATATGGCATTTTTGGTATAAAATTAAAATTGATTTGGCCTTTTAAAAATGCATAAGATGCTTAAAAGGTGACCCGCCTATCTAAAATGTGCATAACTTTTTTTTTGGGAAATGTTGCATTTTTCGAAACTTGTTTATGAACCACCAATTCAAGTAATTTAATTCATGAAAGTTTAATCGGATTCTGCAACACCGAAAACACTAGTAGTTTTTTACTGTAAAATAAAATTAAATTTATGGGAAAAATGTGGCGAATAGATTCCGCTATAATGAAATGACCAATTTAATATATTAAATTGTTTTGGACCTGTTCTGGCCGAATTGTGCAATCCATTGTGGCCCATTTCGTCCATTTCACTCGCATTTCTGCCTTCTTCCAGCACCAATTTCTTCACAGTTTCCAGCTCATCTCTGTTCGTTGTCTTCTTCTTCATTGGACTAAAATTGTTTAAATATTTATTATTTGATATATTTGTCATACCATTGTTTTGTTTGTCGTCAATTCTTCAGCAGAAAATGTCTGATGAATGGAATAAAAAGCAATGATGAAAATTAATAAAATTGAAAAATTCTTCATTTCAAATATTTTAGATTAATTTTTCAAAGGAATTTTTAGTGAAAATTAATGGAATTGAACCAAAAATCCTTATTCTTATATATTTATTTTTTATATTACTTCCTCCATCCATTCAAATGGCCAATTGTCGGCTTTCCCCAAAATTTTTAAAAATTTATTTTTTTAACCATCTTGAAAGATAAATTTGCTGAGGAAATTGAATTGTCTTTGGAAAAACAGTTGGATTGGAATGGAAAAAAACAAGTCTGGAATGAAATTAATTGGTGGTTCAATTCAAGAAGGAAGTAAAAGTAAATAGGAAATTTATAGTAGAAGATAGAAGGTACTTTGCACTTTAAATTGTTTTGATTTTTTATATCAATTCCGTATAATATCAATAATAAGTATGATTAATACATTGAGGGATAATTACAATTAATTATTATTTATCTAAAGTATGTCAATATATTTATATATTAGAATGAAATGTTAATAGGAAAGGGTTAAATTAGCATGAAAACATCACTCATAAATAAATTCATATTAAATCTAATGGTAAAATATTAATTTTCGAATCACCCATTTCAAATTCAACATATATAATCAATCATAATCAACTATCAATTCTGTCAATTAGATGAATTAAAATGATAAATTCGAAGAAATTGCCAATGTGTCCATATTGCATATTCACGTTATATTCATTTTATTTAATTGTGAGATAATTCTTAAGAAAGGGTTATTTTATCAATTTGTCTGAAAATTCAACAGATGAATTTGTTCTCACTTTTTTCAACAATTTTTCATCGCCTCGGGCGAATGATTTATTTTTCTGCTGATCGGATCCATTTCCAATCAAATGATTTCCTCTATTTATTCATTCATAGTTAAAAAATATTTAAAAAAATTGAATCCATCACAAAAATGAATCAATTTCTATTTTCAATTCTTTTGACAATTTTATTAATTCAATTATTTAATAATATTTGCCAAGTTGATTCAAAAAGCCGCTCAACTTCATCAAGGTCGAAATTTAAAAAAAATATATATATATTTTACTAATTGAGTTTATTTTCAGGGGATCGAGCTCTTCGAGGAGCCAGAGCCTTCCATCATCCGTCCCATCCCATTCGTCATTTAAATCTAAACCAAATTCTTCATCCAATTCCAAGGTTAAAAATAAAAATGGATTAATATTTTTTTTTTGATGGAATAATTCGATTAATTTTGGTGTTAAAATTCGGAAAAGGAAATTATTCATTTTTTGACACTTTTTAATTTGCCAATGTAAATAAAATATATTTTCATTTATATATTTTAAATATTAAAATTTTATTAATTATTTTGGAATTGAATGAGGTAAAAATATTTAAAATCTTATTAAAATAATAATATAATATCAATTTATTAAAAGGATAATGCCGATGGTAGATTACATCGACTGGGGCAAACCATCAAAAAACATATGCCAACAATTAAAAAGGGGATAAAAGTGGCGGCAAAAGTGTTACCAAAATTGATCAGCAAATTTGGCAAAAAGAAGCAGGCATGACCACGGCTACGGCTAAGCCGCGGTTAACCGCGGCTAGCCGCGGCTACGGGCGGCTAACGGCTACAAATTTTTGAAAATTGGACGGCTACGGGCGGCTAACGGCTTTGAACCCATAGCCGCGGCTAGCCGTGAAATAGCCGCCATATACAAATTTTCTATTTTTTTGGAGATTTTTCATAAAACTCCCTCCATCAATATTTATTATTTTTTAATTGAGAAATTTTTGCCATTATATTAAATTTTTTTGTAAAGAATTTTCAAATTCTTCCCAGAGGGGTAATTTTTTGTCTTTTTTTTCTTTTCTGGGCTATTTTGTAAAAATATTTTTGACCAAAAAAATTTTTTTTCGAAAATACGGCTAACCGCGGCTAGCCGCGGGCGGCTACGGCTATAAAATTTGAAAAAATACGCGGCTATGGGCGGCTACGGCTATGAGATAGCCACGGCTAAAACGGCTACGGCTATAAAAAAATGGTAGCCGTGGTCATGCCTGAAAAGAAGCAACAACCTACAAATGGGCCACCGGCACAAAATATGAGTGAAGAATATTCTGAAGAAGAAGAAGCATTGGATATAGGCGTATGGAGTGCAGCGGTAGGTAAAATAAATATTTTTAATTTAGAAAATAAAATTATTTTATACATATGGAATTTAAATAAAAACTTTTTAAAAATATTTATTAACTTTTTGGTAAAGAATTATTTAAAATTATTGATTAAAACCATAGAAGAAAAAAAAAAATTAAATTTAATAAAAATTTAGAATAGAGTAGTTTATTATTAATATTTTTAGGTGAATGGAACTTTGATTTGCAGTGGCACACCGGCAGCGAATATTCTTGTTAAATTATATGAAAATAATTCCGGTGAAATATTTACATTTTAATTAATTAAAAAAAGTTTTTAGGTCCAAATATGGATAATCTTTTATCAATTGGATACACTGATGCAAATGGGACATTTTCATTGAATGGCACAATGGAAAAGGATGATAAAATTGATGTAAAATTGAATATTTACCATGATTGCGATGATTATTTTCCATGTCAACGAAAAATTCAGGTCAAAATAAAATTAATTTATTTAATAATTTTAATTGCAGATATTTTTGCTACCCAAATTTGTTAATGAAGGAATTGAGGCGAATTCAACTTTTGACATTGGCAAAATTGAATTATCAGAAAAAAGTGCAGATGAAATGAGGGATTGCTTCCATTTCCATCGATGACTGGAAATAAAATTTAAAAAGAAATTATGTAAAATTACTTTTTAATAATAATTCTATTGTGTATAAATATGCAAATAAATTTATAAATTTAAAAAAAAATAAGAAAAATTTACTAAAAAATTTAAAAAAATTTTAAATTAATAAAATTAATTTTGCCCAATTTCCAAAATTAAAAACAAATCTTAAACTTCATTTGACCTTCACAAAACACAAACCATTATAATTTATATAATACAAAAATTTAACAAAATAACAAAACTTAAACTTCATTTTGACATTCACAAACCAAAAACCATTAAATTTATTTTCCCATATTTTCGAGGCCATTTTTGATGAATTTTTATTCAATTTTATGACTAAATTCTGACTTAAAAGTTGATGAGTAGGCGGCGTGGGATTAAATTGAACTCGTTTTTGAATGTTCCTTTTTCGGTGTTGATTAATCGAATCATCCTTACTTAGACAGAAAATTGTTGATTGAATAGGGAAATAAAAGACATTCAAAATTGGGTGCATTCATTCAACCGCCTCATATTAAATTAAACTTTGTCATCAAATTTGAAAATAATATTTATTTGAAAAATGTCCAAATCGGCAATGATGGCATTTGTATTGGCAATTTTGTTGATTGGCTTTGTGTTCGATAAAGTGAGGAAGTAGAATAATTTAAATTAATTTAAAATTATTTAACATATTGCTCTGTTTATAAAATAACACTAGCGAATCAGCTTTAATATTGTAGTAGCAATTTAAAAACAGATTGTTTCGGTCGGCTATCTAATATATATTAATTTTATTTTATTTGGTTCAGAAATTTGTGTCCAAAAAAAAATTTAAAATGACCCATTACATTGGGTTTGTAAAATTTTCATTGGTTTTATAATTTCTGGACTAATTTAAATAAAATTAATATTTTTAGATATCCAAAAAGTTTGTTTTTAATTTTTTATAGAAATAATCAAAATTGTTTTATTTCTTGATGAATAATAAATGAATTTTCAATAACAATAAATTCATTAAAAATTCTCAAATTAATCAGATTGTCTGCCAACAATATGATCCACAACAATTTTGGTTCAAGCCAGTGGCATATGGAAGTGACAATTTCATGACTTTGAAAGATGCAACTGGTATCGATTTTGCCAACATTTTTGGGGGAGTTTTCGGCCGAAAGAAGTGAATCAAAATTAGCAATGAATGGGCAATAAAAATTGATGATGAATATTCAATGGCATTAAATTAAATTGAATATTTTGTAAATATTTTTAATTGGTAAAATTTAATAAATATGAAAGAATTTAATATTTTTTGACAATTTAATTAATTAACAAAATAAAATTATAATTAAAATTATAAAGAATTATAATTTTCCATTTCTTCTTCTTCTTTCCGTTGACACATTTCGGCCATTTCCCCGTCCCAAAGTGGATCAATCCGATAATTTGTTTGAATATTTGGATTGTAGCCAAAAATGCGGGTGAACATTTTGACGCATTCACTTCGAATTTGATAATGATTCCGTCGATTGGCCAATCCTTTATGGCCGTTTGCTTCTTCATTTTCAGCTGTTGGAATTCTATATCAAAATTTAATTAATATTTTTAATTTATTCAAAATTCACTTTAAATCTATCACATTTTTGATGTCTAATATTTTCAAAGGTGATTGGCCAGTGAAATGTGCCACCAAAAAATTAATGGCAATATCGTCGCAATTTGTCTCTTTCTCAATAATGGAACGAATTTTGGGTGACATTTCCCGATTGAATGCACGAAAATAGGCCAAACTGATGAAGGAAATGTCCGTTAAAACCATATTCAAACGGCATTGAGGTGCTCCTTCATAATGACCAGAATGGCCAATACGAAAAATTGGCCCAACCAAACGGGGGCGATTTTGCTGCCAAACTCTGAAGAAAATGAATTCATTAATTATAAATAATAAATAAAATTAACCGAAATCCAAATTGAATTTTCTGCCCAAAATTCGGTCCAATATCGAGGTCATCGTCCAAAATTAAAATTGCCTCTGTACGAATTTGTGCCAATGGCAAAAATCGATTCAACATGGAATTGCGGGTGCCATTTAACACAAAAATTGGTACATCAATTTGTGGGAATATTTCGGGTGGAGGTGTCCTTTGAATGTCATTCCAAATGACCAATATTCGATCCAAATTTGGAATCCCTTCTAATCGACGGAGTGAAAATGCCAATTTGGCATCACGGCGAAATGTGCAAATAATTACTGTGGAAATATATTTTTAATTAATTTATTTTTTCTAAAAAAATAATAAATAATTTTAATCTTAAAAATAATATAAGTTTTTAAAATTAATTCTTTTACTTTTATTTTTTTTAATAATATTAATAAAATCTATTTGATTAATTAAAATTCGCTAACCTGTAAATCTCTCAGTCAAATCCACCCAAGTATCTCCATTATTGTTAAACAAATCACTGTGAACATTTTTGGCTAAAATTGGATTTATCGCATCCAAATATGTTGGATTTTTATTCCATAAATAATGTAGATCCTATAATAAAATAAAAATCTAATTTAATTTAAATTTTTTACCTCAAAAATTGTTGAGGAATAAAAAATATTAGGATTGTCAAAATTGTCAAATTTTTTGTTATTTTTAGTGGCATTTTTTGCTGGAATTTCCAATAATTGAGGTAAATTAGTGGGCAATTCAATTGGTGCTGGTAGGCCAATTCGTTGACGAATATCCGAAAAAATTGAACGAATTAAAACTAAAAAAATTTCAAATAAAAATAAATGAATAAATTTGCCTCGTGGATTTCCCAAATAATGCTCAAAAATGAATCGTCCATTTTTCCTCAATTCCGACCATTTTTTGCTGTTAATTCGCCTCAAAATTTCATCAATTTCAGTTTGAATTAATTTTGGCACCCAAATTATTGCATTTTCCCAGTGAATTAAATGATTGAATGGAAGAAGACCTTCCAAAATTCCAATTGGTCCAATTGGATTTGGACCAAAGAAAATTGGCACAGAACCGTTGCCCAAAATTTGCAAAATTATAGTCGGCAATTTTGGCATATTTCCAATAATAAGTGTGCCAAATGCATCGGAAATTGGGACTATAGGAAAAATAATTAATTTATTTTTATAATTTTTAATATTTATTTTTTAATAAATCTTACTAATTTTTTCCATCTGATTTCGATAAATTTTCAAAATTTCCTCCTCAATTTGGCCAGAATTTTCGTCAAATAAAAATTGGCATGAAAATAATTCTTTTTCTTGTTTTGAATCGATCATTGGCAATTTTTCCGCAAAATTTTCATCAAAATCAAAAACATCCGTTTCCAAATGAAAATCGATGCCAGGCCGAAAATCTCTGAAAATTTCGATTAAATTTATTAATTTTAATTTAATTAACCCTTTGGCAAATTGATTGGCCACAAAAATTGCCATTTCATTTTGTTTATTTCTTTTTGGAGGAATAATTCCCCTCATGAAAATTACAATTTGATTTTGACCATTTTGACTCATTTTCTCAAAATTATTTCCCTCATTTTCCACCAAATGAATTTCAATGCATACTTCTTCCGTTTTTAATGTAAAATAATTGCTCTCCAAAATCCATTTATATAAAAATTTTGATTTTGCCGAAAATTGATTGATGCCATTTTGGGCAAGGCCAATTCGAAATGGAATTGGACATTTCCTTTGGAATTGGGAATTAATTAAATTTGATTTTAATAATTAAACTTCAGATCAATTATTTGGTCAATTGTCATCAATTTTGGCACAAAATCCTTTTCATCATTTTCTTCGAACTTTATTAAATTTTTTTTATTTATTTTCATTTCATTTTTCCTATTAAATCTATTTTAAATTTATCTAATTTTGTATTTACTGTTTCTGATAATAATTATATTTTTTTATTTGAATAAAATTTACATATTTTTCCTTCAAATTCTGTCTTCCATCTTCTTCCAAATGATTTTTTCCATAATTTTTCGAAGATGATATCCACTTTTTAATTACCTTAAATATTTATACTAATATTTTTAATTTATATTTTATTTAGTTAATTAATTTTCTTCATTAATTTCTTACGATAAAATTTCCGTTTGAAATAAAGAAAATATTTAAAATAGCCAAAAATATGATTGAAAAAAATAAAAAATATATCCATTTAGAGTAGCAAATTAATTGGAATTTATTCGGGTACATTTTTTTCCAGTCTCTAATTGAGTACGGATTTTTTCTTTTATAATAGGATGAGTAAATTAATGATGGTGGAAATATTTTTTAAATATTGATATGTATATGTACCTTCATTTGAAGAAACCTATCCATATTCCATTTATCCCTCTTGAAAAATATTCACATGAGGCTCTGCTTATTTTTTTTTTTGTTTGCATAGATGTTTTCTGGGATCTGGAATATGTTTATTAATAATTTAAAATATAAATTAATTTAATATTGATTTTTTATACATTAAGGCATAATTCTTGACTATGAATTAGAATTGCTAATTCATCAATGTGTATTAAAAATTCATTTTTTAAAAATTCACAGAATTTTTTAATTGTTTTTCAAAAAATACTTTACACCAAATATTACCGCCTGGGCCCCGTTTCAATTCCAACTTTTAACTTTAACTTTGAACTTTTGGAAGGGAAAAATTTCAAAGTTACTTTTAACTTTGAATTTTTAGAAGGGAAAAAAATTCAAAGTTAAAAGTTAAAGTTGGAATTGAAATGGGGCCCTGTTTGTGTTTTGCCCCAAATAATTCCGCCTGTTTATGTTTTTGCACTAATTTCGCCTGCTGTTTTGTGTTTTTCCACTAATTCCGCCTGTTTGTGTTTTTGCATTATTCTGACTATTTTGCGTTTTTGCACTATTCTGTCTATTTTGTGTTTTTTCACTATTCTGCCTATTGCACTAATCTGCCTATTATGCGTTTTTTCACTATTCTGCCTATTTTTTTTGCACAATTTCTATCTATTTTATGTTTTTGCACAATTTCTGCTTATTTTGTGTTTTTGCACCATAATAAATCAATATATTCAATAATATGCTACTTGATATGATTCAAAAAATAAATAATTATTGCTGTTTTAAATATTTTTTTTTGACCAATCAACATAACAGAGGAAGGAAAAATATCGGACTGGAAAATTCCCTTTAGAATAAATTAAATTATGGTCAATAAAGAGAATGAACATTTGGGTGGTCTATTTATTTTTTTTTCATAATCATTATAATTGTTTATTTGACATTTAATTTAATTTGTGGAATTCACCTGCTGCTATCGTCTAGATTATTCATAAAAGAGTAAAGTTAGGCAAAGGCAAATTTACAAAAAAATCATTCATTTTCATTTAACTTTACTTAAAAGACATTTTGCCCCAACCTGAACAATGGAAATGTTCATATTTCGCCACTCGGAATGGTCCCGCATCTATAATTGCACTGGAATAGATGTCGATTCCATTCCTTTGGAGCAAAAGAATTATTTTGTGCCAGAATCATGGGCCCTGATCGTGCTTTGCACAATTTATTATTTCCTCTATATTCCATGCATGATTTCAATTTGGAAACATTTTTCCGAAAATGTTTGCTACAAATTACTTTTCTACATTGGCATTAGCGATCTGGGCATTTTATGGACTTTGGGCTATGTCCAAGCCTTTTATGGACTATATGATTTTGATTTCTGCAGTGGTCCAATTTTCAATTATTGGATTGGGATGAATATATCATGTAATAAAATGGGAGGAAACTTTTATGAAAGAAAATCAATTTAATTTTAGTTTTTTGGATAGCTGAAAGCAATTCGGATCTGGTAAATTTTGATTTATAATTATTTTTTATTGGCATATTTAATATTAATCATGATTTACCTCATTTCAAAAAAAAATAGAATTTTATATTTATTCAATAATAAGAAAAGGAATTAAGTATTCCACAAAAATATTTAAACTTTAATCAAGATTTCATAAAAATTCCATATATTTTGTGTTCCATTTAATCCCGTCTGTTTTGTATTTTATTTCCGTCTGTTTGTGTTTCATTAATTATTTCCGTCTATTTTGTGTTTACCATTAATTCCGCTTGTTTTTTCCATGACTTTTTAGTTGAAAATGAAAATTTTTTATTATCCAGATTTTGGCTTTCAATCGTTGTTTGGACATTCTATCGCCGACAATCTCTGACATACTTTTCTCCGGATTTCGCATCTATATTTGGCTCTCAATTTGCACACTTTACCCCATTTATTGGGTGATTTTCATGAAACCAGTCGTTTATTCCCACCTCCATTTCTCCTGGAGCTTTGACCCTTTTCTTGGTTATCGAGAAGATAATGATGAACAATTTATCATAAGATTCCACGCTTTCCATGATGGCACTGTTGCACTTTTGTCACCCCTTATTTATTTGGTATTTACTATCTCAATGTGCATCAAAACTCGTTCATTTGGATTGGGCCAAACAATTACGCGTCCTCAAAAAATGGTCAGAATTTAGAATATTCCAAAAATTACAATCAATTTTATATTTCAGGCATTTTTGCAAGTTTTTTTTATTTCCGCAATGAATTCACTCGCTTGTTCCATTTATATTGTACTCATGGATTTCTTCATTCCGCCCCAATGGATGATCACAGTGGCCCATTTTACATGGTATATTTTTTATAATTTAACAATTTATAATTTTATTCCTATCCTAAGGTTTCATGTACACGGTTTTCCTCCAGTGATTTATTTGGCCCTGAACAAAACAATCCGCTATGATTGTCAAATGATGTTCTACAAAGTGTTTAGACGAAATAAAATTCATCATTTGAATGGGATCACAATCTTGGCGCAAAATAATATTTTTAATGGAGACATATCGAACGAATTAAATGGGATGCAATCATAAAATAATTAAAAGAATTTAAAAACACCTTTTTGTATATTTTTCTTAATCATTTTCTTTTTTTTTATAAGAAATTATTTTTCAATTATCTTATTTTGTATAAAAAATTAAAAATTTTATTAAAATATTTTTTCTCTTTAAATTTTTCTGAATCCCTTAAAAAATCATATCGTTAAAAAATTATTCTCACAAAATAATTGTCTTTTTTTAAAAAAAAATTATTGTTTTTATTTTTTTGTGAGGAAGCAAAAAAAAATATCGGATATATTCCCAAGTGATTAAATTAAATTATAGTCAATAACGAGCATATTTGGATCTTGGGTGGTCTAGTCTAGTTTTTCATAATCATTATTTTTACTTATTTGACTGACATTTTATTTAATTTGTTCAATTTCAATTCACCTGCTGCTGGTGTCCTTTAGTTAGGATTATTCATAAAAAAAATTTTTACAAGTTACACAAATTTACATAAAATCATTTATTTGTCCTTTTATTGTAGTACTTAAACAAAATTTTAAGTTTATCCAAAGATGGAAATGTTCATATTTCGCCACTCGGAATGGTCCCGCATCTATAATTGCACTGGAACCGATGTCAGTTCCATCCCTATGGAGCAAAAGCATTATTTTGTGCCAGAATCCTGGGCCCTGATCGTCCTTTGCACAATTTATTATTTCCTCTACATTCCATGCATGATTTCAATTTGGAAACATATTGCCGAAAATGTCTGCTACAAATTACTTTTCTACATTGGCATTTTTGACCTGGCTAGTCTTTGGATTTTGGGCTATGTTCAAGCTATTTATAGCCTAACTGGCTTTGTTTTCTGCGACAGCCCAATTTTCAATTATTTTATTGGAATCATCCTATCATGTAGGTATCTAAGGAGGAATGATATTTGAATTAATCAATCAAATTAATTTTAGTTAGCTGGTTAGCTGAAAGCAATTCCGATCTGGTAAATTTTGATTTATAATAAATAATAATATTTTAATATCCTCTTATTTATCATCTAGACATTTGTTTTGTGTTTCATTTAATTTCGTCTGTTTTGTGTTTTTGCACTAATTCCACCTGTTTGTATTTTGCACTAATTCCGCCTGTTTGTGTTTTTGCACTAATTCCGCCTGTTTTGTGTTTTTTCACTAATTCCGCCAGTTTTGAATTTTTGCACTAATCCGCCTGTTTTTGTGTTTTTGCACTAATTCCGCCTGTTTTTTGTTTTTGCACTAATTCCGCCTGTTTTGTGTTTCTGCACTAATTCCGCCTGTTTTTATTTTGCACTAATTCCGCCTGTTTTGTGTTTCTGTACTAATTCCGCTTGATTTGTGATTTTTGCACTAATTCCGCCTGTTTTGTGTTTCTGCACTAATTCCGCCTGTTTGTATTTTGCACTAATTCCGCCTGTTTTGTGTTTCTGCACTAATTCCGCCTGATTTGTGATTTTGCACTAATTCCGCCTGTTTTGTGTTTTTGCACTAATTCCGCCTGATTTGTGTTTTTGCACTAATTCCGCCTGATTTGTAATTTTGCACTAATTCCGCCTGTTTTGTGTTTCTGCACCGCCTGATTTGTGATTTTGCACTAATTCCGCCTGTTTTGTGTTTTTGCACTAATTCCGCCTGATTTGTGATTTTGCACTAATTCCGCTTGTTTGTGTTTTTGCACTAATTCTGCCTATTTGTGTTTTTGCACTATTCCGCCTATTTGTGTTTTTGCACTAATTCCGCCTATTTGTGTTTTTGCACTATTCCGCCTATTTGTGTTTTTGCACTAATTCCGCCTATTTGTGTTTTTGCACTATTCCGCCTATTTGTGTTTTTGCACTAATTCCGCCTATTTGTGTTTTTGCACTATTCCGCCTATTTGTATTTTTGCATTAATTCCGCCTATTTGTGTTTTTGCACTATGATTACAAAAAAATATCTTTTTAATCTAGGTTTTGGCTTTCAATCGTTGTTTGGACATTCTATCGCCAACCATCTCAGACATTCTTTTCTCCGGATATCGAATTAATATTTGGCTCACACTTTGTACAATTTACCCAATTTTATGGATCATCTTCCTGAAACCAGTCGTTTATTCCAATCTTTTTTTCTCCTGGAGCTTCGATCCTTTCATTGGTTATCGCGTCGATGTGGATGGCCAATTTGAAGTTCCATTCCATGCTGTCCATGATGGCGCTGTTGCTCTTTTGTCCCCTATCATTTATTTGGTATTTGCTCTCTCAATGTGCATCAAAACTCGTTCATTTGGATTAGGCCAAACCATTACACGTCCCCAAAAAATGGTCAGAGTTATTTATAAATTTCCAATAAATTAAATTTCAGGCATTTTTGCAAGTTTTTTTAATTTCTGCAATGAATTCAGTCTGTTGTACCATCTATGTACTGATGCTTCATTTTTTCATTCCACCTCAATGGTACATCACAGTGGCACAATTTACATGGTAATATTTTTTAATTTTATAATTAATATTTTTTATTTCTTTAAGGTTCCATGTGCACGGTTTTCCACCAGTCATTTATTTGTCATTAAATCAAACAATCCGATATGATTGTAAAAAAATGTTCTATAAAGTATTTAGACCAAATAAAATCCAACATTTGAATGGGATAACCGTCATGGCACCGACACATAATAATCTCTCTACTGGGGGTACATTTCGGACTAATCAAATGTAATAAAAAAAATTTAAGCACTATTTGTACATTTTTCTTTATTTTATGTTTATGTAAGAATTCCCATCTCATTTATAAAATTCGGATCATATTTCAATTTTTTAAAACATGAATTGTTTGTAATGCTATTTTTAAATTACACAATTACAATTTAAAAAGTGGATAAATTTGTTTAATTTATCGGAAAATTTTCTCGCAGAGACGCAGACGAACTATAATAATAATATTTGCCAATTTTTATTAAAATTTAATAGATAAATAAGTAACTCATATCATAATTAATCTAATTAAGCTATAAATATTTCAAAGATCCAATTATAATATGATTAAATTATTTTATCTGAAAATATTATTTTAGGCATTTATCAGGAATTTTATTATTCGTTTAATTGATTTTATTGTAATAGTTATTTAAATTATAAATAAATAAATAGTGAAAATCAACCACAGCAATGGAAAAACCAAATCACCAGTAGGAAAGGGTATTTTTAATAAGAAAATCCGAAAACATTTCTCTCTTATTAAAATTTAAAAAATTTTCTTAAAAATAAATATTTTAAAAATTAAAAAATGTTTAAAATTTTTTGAAATAAAAATCTGAAAAAAAAAACTTTTAAAAATATCTTAAAAATTTTTTGAAAAAAAAATATAAAAAAAACTTGAAATAAATATTTTAAAAATTTTTTGAAATAAAAATATAAAAAAAAGTAAAAATAAATTTTAAAAAATTTTGAAAAAATAAAAATTGAAAAATTTCAGAAAAGAAAAATTTTTGTTAGAAATAGTATAAAAAGAGACCCTTGAAAAAATCACAAAATTATAAAAATACCCTTGAGTTTAAAAAATAAATAAAATAGATTTAAAATATTTAAAATTTCCTCTCCTTGTCCAAAATCATTCGCCTGGCCCGACTTTTCGTCTCCGGTGATTTTACTGGTTCACATTTGCAATTTTGGTCGATGGATGGAGTCGAATGTGAATTTGTAGTAGAATCAGCCGTATGAGAAACATCCCTGAGGACACGGCCTAATTTTGCATGAGGGAAAACTGAAGGGATTTAATATTAATTATATGAATAATTAATGATTGGATTCTAATAATTTATTAATAAAATTAATTAATTAATTAATTAATTCAGTTACTTAATATATTTATAATATTAATTAATTACTAACCATTTTGAAGCATGGCAATTGAGCGTCTTCTTCGCCTTCCGCCACCACAACAACAGCAACCTATAAATAAGTTATAAATAAAATTTAATATTAAATTTTATTTTTACATGGTTTGCAACAGCAGCAACAACATTTGCAGCAGCAAGGGCAAGTCCTAGGCAATTTAATCAACAAAGGTGGATTACAGCATTGACAAGGGCCAACACAGGTGCAACCACAGCAACATGGCTTACTGAATTCGGGGGAATTTTATTATATATTTATTTAAAAATTATAAAAATAATTTATTCAATTAAATAGAAATAAATTCTCACCAACAGCAACAACAACAACTGGCATCTGCGAATTTCTGCTCTTCTTGTACAATTGTGAAAAGGACGACAAAAACAATGGGAAAATAGCCAATTAGATGCATTTTTTTACTGTTGCTGATGAAGAATTAATATTATTAGAGTAGATTCTCTATTAGTGACTCCGGGACTACTAATTTTCAGTAACACTCTAAATAGGGATCTAAATTGAGAGGGTACTTTTAATAGAGAGGGGATTATTAAATGTTAGAAAGCCTCCATGGGGCTTTTAATAAAGAGGGGGCAACTATAGAGAATTTTTATATAATTTTGGAGAAAAAATTGACTAATAAAATTGTGAAAAGTGAAAATGAGCCTGAATGACTATTTTCACTACCTTTTAATAATTCTTGGACGAACAATTGTTTCGGCATAGCAAAAAAGACAATGATGAAAGAAGATGGCGAAATAGTAGATTGGTGAAACAATTCATTGTGCGGTTAGCGAGAAATTTAACAGTGAAATACGGAGAAATGCCCAATACGCATCTTTGTCCATTCTTTTTGTGCGGCCTTTCTTCAACGTTTTCCGAGCATTTATGACGTTTTCACTTGTGTTAGGAGGGAATTGTTCATAAATGGTCAGCCAATTCCCGAGTAGAAATTTCATTCTTCCCATCTACTAATGTGAGAACATAAAGGAGGAAAGGGAAAGTGGACAATTGTGGTCATTCACCAAACAGCAAACACCAACTCACTCACTCTTTTTGGATTGCGCAATTCTCGCCGAACAAATACAATGTACTAGGCAATTTCCAGTCTTCTTCTCACTTTCTTCCATTGTTTCTTTAAAAGGTTGAAGCCTGCAGATAATATTATTAATTCAAACTAATTAAAATTATTCTATTTGATTTTTGAATTAATTTAAAAAATAAATAACTAAAAACTTTTTTAGTATTTATAGATGATGGTTATATTTTTTAAATATAATTTAATTAAATAATTTTTTAAATCTTTTATCAAGGCAAAGAATTAAGAAACAATAATTTAAAAATTGTTTACAAAATTAATATAAAATGTATGGAATGTCCCAAATTTTCACGAAAAAGCATCATTCTCCGCACCAAAAGGCAATTTGCTGGCTCTAAAAATATAATTAAAAAATAAATATATTTAATTAAATATAACCGTTCAAGGAAATATTCCTTGAATCGTTCATTTCCATTCGCATTTTCGTCATTCATCATCAATTCCCTTGGTGACGGCAAAATTGGAAATGAAGGAATTGGTGGCATTGGCTTTGGGTAGACTATTGGGCCCTTTGGCGGATTTGAGGGGGTGGCGTTGGCATCATTCAAATTGAATGCGCGAAAACGGTCATGGAATTGACGCTGCTCACCCAAACCCTTTCTTGCATCCGAAAGGACCTATATTAATATTTAAATTAATATTTAAAAAAATAATTTTTAATATTTAAATTAATATTTAAAAAAAATAATTTTTAATATTGAAATTAATTTAAATAATTAATATTTAATATTCTAATTAATTTAAATAATAATTATTATTTATTTAATAAAAAAAAAACTTGCCACGGCAGTCGAATTATATTGTCCTAGAAATATTAAAATTCACTCAGAATTCAATTAAAAAGCTACCCAAATGATATGGCTCCACATCACCGTGCAAACATTGATGCAAAAATTCCTCAATAAATCCGGCCATTGCCAGCGTATTATGCGGTTTTCGGGGGCCATGGCCTTTTTATTAGAATTATTACAAATATTTATGAAGTTTACCTTCATCCGGGAAGACAATATAGGTCACTGGAATATGATTTCGCTTTAGGGCGGCAACAAATTGGTCTAATTAAAAATCAAAAATAATTTAAAAATTAAATTAAATTAATTTTACCGGATTCTGCCTGCTTTACCCTTGGATCGTTGGCTCCATGCACAATCATCAGCGGATTTTTGACACGATTTGCAAAATAAAGTGGCGAACGACTTTTTAGGAATCGGCGACCTATTAATTTAATTTATATTATAATTTAATTATTTTCCTTTGCCTTCTTCTGTTTTCTTGTCTGCTCCAAGCATTGTAATCATATCGTTGTAAAAACCCTAAAATAAATTTAAATATTAATTAAATTAAAATTTATACCATCCAATATGGCGGAATTGTTTCGAGTAATGTGATCAAATTTGATGGTCCAACAATGTCAACACCTGTGGAAAAATTTATTATAAAAAAATAAATTAATAAATAAATTAATAAATTAATATATTTTTATTCCACTTACCGCATGCAAATATGTCCGGTGTGAATGTCAACCCAACCAATGTTGCATATCCTCCATAAGAACCGCCCATTATGGCCACTTGACGTCGATCAGCGATTCCTTTAGTTAAATAGGGCATTTAAATGTGATTCATATTTTAAAATATTTTATGATTTTAATTTAATTTCATTTAAATAATTAACCATTATTAAATATAGGGTATTTTTCCCAAAATAAAATCAATTCTCAAAAAATAAGCACTATTAATTTACAAAAAAAAATTAAAAATATATTTTTGAGGTCATAAGTATAACTTGGATATAATTAAGTGTAAAGAGTTAATTTTGTTAGATTTAAGTTAAAGGCGTGATAAGATATAAGAATCATAAAGAAGTCAGAATTAAATACAAATTTTTGGTCTTAAAAAGCTGATTTTCGATACCAAAATTTTTTTTGTAAATTATTTTTAGGTAATTTTATTGTGTCAATCAAAAAGACAATATATAATTTTATATCCCCATTCCAAGGCTGACCATTGCTAACGAGAAAATCGACTCCATCCAGCAAATCTTGGTGCATTTTTCTGCCCCATTCACCATTCCCAGCATTCGTCAAATTTTTGCCGAAACCAACACTGCCACGGAAATTCACCTAATAAAATTTATTTAATTTAATTTAAATTTCGTTTGGAAATTATTGACTTGAACGACGGCATATCCTCGACTGGTCAACCAGGCATTGATGGCGGCAAATCCAAAGAAATCCCGGGATTTTGGGCCGCCATGAACGAGCACAATCAATTTTTGTGGTTTCTTTGGCAAAAGGCCCTGACGGGCCAATTCCAATTTGTCACCTCGAACTTGGGCTGACGATTGCAGAGGGGTCTTTAAGGAAGGGAATTGGGTAATTAAAACGTGAATAAAAATAATCCAAAAAATATCAAATGGAAATTCGAAGAAGGCAAAAAAAAAATAAATAAAAATTCTAAATTCAAGCAGGCGAAATTTTTAATTTCGATTTATTGAATTTTTTGTTTTAAAATATTAAATTAATTTATAAACTATTTTATTCACCTGTGGTGGCAAACTCAAATAAGCCTGAATTCGAAGGCCATCCCTTGCGGAATAATCAAATCCAATCATTTTACTCAATGGTCGGCCAACAAGTTCTATAAAAAATATTGAAAAAATTATATTCCTTCTATAACCTGGTCTTGTTGTGAATAAATAATCGGCTCTTTTTTTGCTCCTTTTATAGAGAAAATATTCAAATGGTTGATCATCGCTGATGTAGCTGACAAGCCATGTGTCAAAATCCATGCTTAAATATTTTAATTTTTATTGAAATTTATTTTAAAATTTATTAAATTAATTTATATTATTTATCTAAATAATTTTAAATGGATGTCTATTTAAATTAACCCCTAAAAGATTGAGTTTACAAAAAATCATTCGTACCGAAAAATCAACATTTTTAAAACATATGACTTGGCCAAATCAGCAGATATCTAATTCCTATTTTATCTAGCCTTAGATCCAGGGTCCTAAAAACTTATCCTAAGCCCTATAATCTAACTGTGAATAGGTTGGCTTCTTAAATTAATTTTTTTTCGACACGAAAGATTATATATATAAAAATTCAGTCATTTTTGGGTGAATTAAAATTTTAAATTTTTATATATTTTCTTCACCTCATGCACTCAATGACCGGTGTTCCTGCTGGTCTCAAATTCACCAAATATTGCATATCATCCTTTGGGAATTGAAAAAATTATTTCAAAAATTAATTTATAAATTTACCAAAACTGTTGTGTTGGCCACATAAATGTCCGGTTTATGGTATATTTCAGTGACCGAAAGAACAGTCCTCTCAGTGGGATGGAAAATTACACCTAAAATTCATGTAAAAATAAAAATTAATTAAAAAAATTAATTTTGCACCTCCAATTTGTGCCTTTTGTGCCGTATAAAGCACTTCATTTTGTTCGGGACGACCAAAATCATGGACAACCAACTGACCCAAATCAGTGTCCTCGCCCCATTGCCAATAAATTCGTTTATTGTCCGCAGTGAATGAAATTGGTCTGAAAATATAATTAAAAATGGACTTTCAGTTTTTTATTATTAATTTTTATTTAAATTTTATCATTTATTTTCAGCAATGAATAAAATTCCCCCTGAACAATTAAAAATTATTTTTTTATTATTTTTTATTTAATTTTTATCTTTTTTCGATAGTGATTGAAATTGCATTATTTTAATTTAATTTTATCTTTTATTGTCCTCATTGAAAGTGAATGAAATTGGTCTGAAAAAATCAATTATGTTTTTTTTTCATTTTTATTTTTTTTTCTTTTTATTTTCCATTTAATTTTTATAAAAAAAATAAATAATAATTTTATGGCAACCCACAATGTCAATGCCCTGTCCTCTCCCGGAACTCGCAAATATTCCACCCAATTCAATTGGTCCGAAGTTAGCCGAATTGGATTGGCACTGTCCGCCAATCTTAATATAAAATATATTATTTTAATTATTTTTAAAAATAATTTCCCACTTAAAATAAATTAGTGACCCATCCGGTGCCTCCTCGACGACCATTCGGATTTTTAAATTATTGTCCACTACAATTTTTGCAGGGAATCTTTGATTGTGGAAAACCTTCAAAAATATTTAAATTAATAATAAATTTAGAATATTTTTTGACCATTCTCATTTGATTATTGACCAAATCCAATTCATAAACATTGTGAAATGCTGGATTCTCGTCGTTCAGCCCAATTAATACTCGTTTATCCCGTAAATTGTTACCAATAATTAATGCCTAAAAATATTTAAAAAATTAAATTTTAAAATTTTAATTTAAATCATTAATTTTACTTTAACTCCCGGCTTTTCGTTGACCGTATAAACCGGATTGAAAGGAGATGGCTGTAAATATGGAAATGAATTAATTTAATGTTAAAAAATGCCCAAACATTTGTAATGTTGATTTTATAAAGACGGAAATTCTCGTCACCATCATTGTCCTGATGATAAAGCATTATATTTGGCACACCGGTCCATTGATAGCCTTCAAATTAATTTATATTTATTAATGTTAATTGTTGAATTTCATTATTTTTCACCGCTAATATGTCGTCGATTTTCGAATGTGACCGGTTTACTGTATTTGCAAGTTTGGCATTTTGTATAAACATTACTGATGCCAAACTGAAAAAAGGTAATAAATTTGGATTAAATTCGTTTTTTTTAATTTTTTTTTGTTAAAAATATAATTTGCGGATTTATTTACCCAAAAATTTTGATTTTTTTTTACTTTTTAATTATTTATGATTTTTAATTCTTCTCATTTTTCTCATTTTTGGATTAATTTTTACAAAATTTTCTCTTGGATTAAATAAATTAAAGGAAATATTTTATTATTATTTGTTGACCTCATTTGGGGCAAGAAATGCTACAGTGTTCCCATCGGGACTAAGCGTGACAGCCGAATATTTTGGGTCATTGAAAAGCAACATTCGAGGAATTAATTGGCCATTGGCCAAATTGAATAGAAACAAGAAAATTAGAGGGGAAAATATTTGAGCCATAATTTGATAACTGAAATAAAAATAAAAATAATAATTTATAATTTTATATAAAATAAATTAGTATAATATATCTTTCAGTGGAAAAAAATTTTTTTGCCTTATTAAATGAAATTTTATTAAAAAATAAAAATCGAAAGAAAAAAAATGATTTTTGCAGTCGGCTAAATAATTTTTTTTTGAAATAAAAAATTCCCTAATAAATAGATAAGAGGAAAATAATATTCTCGAAGGGAGATGGTCTACTCCCGATCGCCTAAAAAAATTGTGAAGAAGGAATGAGGGGAAGAAGTCAATCAACCAAAATATATGGAAATAATTTTCACCCCTTGGCCAAATAAAATAGCCCATCCCCGAATTGGGCGACCGGTCAATTATCGCATTCTTGAATGCGAAGGAGGATGAATTCCCCCGAAGCGATTGAAAAAAGGAGGAATTCCTTGAAGAACCCAAAATAAATGGAAAAGGATTTGAGGGGAATGGGGAAGAGAAGGTAAATTGATGATCCAAATATTGGACAAAAAATATTGATGAATTAATATTTATTATTTTGATTTTGAAGAAAGATTTTTTTATTTTAATTCCCATTTTTGTCAAAATATAATAAAAAATTAAATTGCCTTATTAATTTTTAGACATTATAGAAATAAAAAAAAATAAATTTATTAAATTGCTTATTAATTTATAAATTTTTAAAAATTGAAAAATTAAAATAAATTTAGAATTAATTGTTTATTCAACAATAATCGCCTAATAATTTTTAAACATTTTAAAAATAGAAAAAAATTTAAAAAAATTAATTAATTAAATAATTTTTGGGAATTTTAGAAATTCAAAAATAAAATAAAAATTTATTATTTAATGAAGATTGAATAAATTATTGTATTAAATTTAAATTATCCTTCCTCTGCCCATTTTCCAATTTATTTTATAGGCCAATGGCCAATGCAACCACCCTCCCTTTCCGCAATATTTGTTGACCTCTTTCCTCTCCATTATAAATTGAATTGAACTGTGAATTATTATTTTTATTAAGTGGTGCGCAAAACAAACTTTTCGTGTCATTCACTTTTTTGCACTTCTTCTTCCAATTTTTAATCGCAAAAAGTTCACTAACTAATCACCATTAACCAATCCGTGCAAGGGACACCACAAAATTGTCCATTTATTGTTGATCATTTTTCTTCTATTTGTTTTTTATTTCCTGAATATTTTCATAGATCAAACTTTGTCTCCGTATATTTTTGTGCTGCCAATCTAATAATTTTCATTACTTTCTAAATAATTTTATACATTTTTCTTAATTTAATTTTACATTATCCAAAAATTGATTTTAATTATTTAAATGGAAATAAACGTGGATTGAAGGAAAATTTTATGCATAAATTTATCTTAAAAATAAATTAAAAATTAACAAAAATTCTAATAATAGAAATTGGAATGGTTTTAACTGTTAATCGAAGACCAAATTGCAAGAAGAAATTATTCTAGAAATTGAATATATTTTCACCTGTTCATTTTATACCTAAAAATAGTCATGAAATATTTTTCCATTTCAATGAAAATCGAATAATATTAATAATAGCATATCAATCTTTTGTAATTTTCAAATATATTTATATATTAAAATAAACCAAACTAATTGATTCACAATTCAATTCATTACAGATATTTTAATATAAACAAAATAAATGGCATATAATTCTCCTTTTCATGTGCTTATCCGTTGTGGACTCGCATTTCCTTTGCTCATTTTTCAATTAATGGTTTTGCCAACTTATTCACTCCAACTTTTCGTTCATTTTATTGTGCCATTATCGAGAATTGTTACTGCCAATGGATTGGGGGATTTTGTTGAAAGGGTAGATTAAATAATAATAAAACTAAATTAAATATATTGACTAATTATAAATTTAATTACATAAAAAAAAATTATGAAATTATAAATAAAAAATTTATTTTTTTCAATTAAGTTATTTGGTGGAATCATCAACGTTGCTTGGGATTTGGTTTTCTTTTTTGATTTATTATTGGCAATTGAAAGGTTAATTATTGTTATTCGGGCCACAATATTCTATTCAACAAATGACCAAGAACCAATGACCGAAAGAATTATTTTTAATGTAAAAATGGACAAAAAAATTTAAATAGATAAAAAATTTATTAATCTGAACTGGCAATTAATTTAAAAATGAATTTATTTTTCTTATAATATTCAAATTAATTTAAAATTTATTAATTCAATGATCTAATTTCAATTAATTTAAGGCATTAATGGCATTCGGTTGGCTTCAATTTTTAGCAATTTGCATTACGTTCATGACAATTTGCTGTGGATATATACTCAAACTTTCAATTTATTCATTCCATTATGATGAAAAATTTCCTTTGGATAAACAAATTCGAAGGGTGGAATATATTTATTTTCTCATAATGCAGCCAATCACATTTCTTTGTTATTTGGCCATTATTTTATTGCTAGTCAAAGAAAAAATTGTAAAAAAATGATTCAAAAAATTAAATATTAATTTTAATTTAAATTAGACCAGACGAGGAAGTATGCAAAATGGAATAAATCAAACATTGTTAAGCAAAAGAGAAATGCGCATTTTATTCCAATCCGCTGTTATATTTCTTTTTTCCGATGTCCCGGTTCTAATAACATTTGCTCCGGATCAAAAGGATACAGATACTCTGGAATTTTACTTGTTAATTTCATGGATTTTTGTAAATGGTGCAAATCCAATATTCTATATAATATTAAATGGGTAAAATTATTTATTTATTAAAATTAATAATCAAATTTTATTTAAGTGATATTCGCCAGAATTTCCTGAAAATGTTTGGAATTTTAAGGCAAAAAGTGCTTCAATATAGTCAATCAAACACAAGTAGTGGTGTAGTCAGGGTGGCACCAGCTTCTGGCCAAAATGTTCTATGATGAATGGAAAATTTATTAAAATATTTCAAATATTATTTAAAATTAAACATTTATTTAAATTAAAAATTATCTGTAATAATCAAAATTTTTTCTCAAATTAATAGTGATAGTGAATACATAGTGTTTCATGATAATGGCATCGATCAAATTTTGTCTCCGTATCATTTTGTGTTGCTATTTTTTTTTATTTTTCTGAATAATTTTGATACATTTTAAATCAAATATTTTGATTTTATTTTTTCCAAAAAAATGATTTTGATTATTGAAATGAAAACTGGGACAGATGAATTTTTTTTGATTTAATGAATGGGCAGATGAATTAATTTTTTTTACTAAGAAATTGAATTTTTCTCGTAGACAAGCCATTGAAATTTACAAATTGGATTTGTCTATGTTTTCACCGGTTCATAAATTTTTTCACAAAAATGGTCAATTTGCTGCAGCAATAATTTCTCATTCCAATGAAAATTAATACTATGATTTTATTTTAGACTTTTTAATATTTAAAATTAATCCGTAAATTTTTTATTAAATTATTGAAGATAATTTTCTATCATAAATGGCCTATAATTCTCCTTTTCATGTGCTTATCCGTTGTGGTCTCGCATTTCCTTTGCTCATTTTTCAATTAATGGTTTTGCCAACTTTCATATATTTTCGGGAATATCGCCTCAAAACATGTTTTCGTTTGATGTTTTCCCTTGGAATTTGCCATTCACTCCAACTTTTCATTCACTTTGTTGTGCCATTGTCGAGATTGGTTGCTGAAAATGGGTTGGGCGAATTTATTGAAAGGGTAAGCCATAATTTTATTTGTCAAAAAAAAATTAACAATTAAAAATATTTAATTTAATTTTAATTTTAGTTACTTGGTGGCATCATCAATGTTGCTTGGGATTTGATTTTCCTATTGGATTTATTATTGGCAATTGAAAGATTAATTATTATTATTCGGGCCACAATATTCTACTCAGCAAGCGACCAAGAACCAATGGCAGAAAGAATCATTTTTAATGTAAAAAATTAAAAAAAAATTATTAAAACAAATTTATTTCTAAATTAGCAAGTTAATTAAAATCAATTTAATTTCTTGTGGACCATTAATCTAAATAAATTTAGGCATTAATGGCATTGAGTTGGTTTCTATTTTTGGCCATTTCCATTATGTTCATAACTCCTTGTTGTGGCTATTTTCTCTATCCTTCCAATTATTCATTCCATTATGATTTTGAAAAACCATGGGTTGAACTAATTCGAAGTTTGGAATATGAATATTATCGCATAATCCAGCCAATCACATTTCTTTGTTATTTGGCCATTATTTTATTGCTTATCAAGGAAAAAATTGTAATGAAAATAATTTAAATATCACTTTAATTTTAATTTTAAATTAGAGTCGACATGGAAGTATGCAAAATGGAATCAATCAAACATTATTAAGCAAAAGAGAAATGCGCATTTTATTTCAATCCGGTGTCATATTTCTATTTTCAATTATCCCAACTATAACTACATACACAAATCCAACGGATATTGATGCGCTGGAATTTTATTTGATAGTTCTATGGATTTTCATAAATGGCATAAATCCAATTTTCTATTTGACTTTGAATGGGTAAAAAATTATTTATTAAAATTAATAATTCCAATTTTATTTTAAGTGATATTCGTCAAAATTTCTTGAAAATTCTTGACATTTTAAGGCAAAAAGTGCTTCAATATAGATATAGTCAAGCAAACACAAGTAGTGGTGTAGTCAGGGTGGCACCAGCTTCTGGCCAAAATATTCTATGATGAATGGAAAATATATTAAAATTATCAAAAATTATTTAAAACATTTTTCAATTAATTAAAATGCTATTCTGATTTATTCGAATTTGTTAAATCACGAATTATTAGTTCATTCCGATTTCTAATTTCTATGTTCTGATTTTATTCTGAATCTTATTTTATTCTGATTTAATTCAGAGTATTTCTTTGATTTTCCCATTTTTTTCTCAATTATTCTTTAAATTTATTCCTTTAAGCATTATTTTATATATTCTTTTTTTATTAATAGTTATTTTTTAAACATTTTATTTTTAAAATTTTAATCTTTGAATTCCTTTTTTATAGTCTAAATATTTTCTTTATTTTTTTAAATTCTATCATTTTTATTTTAAGGCGTTTTGTAAAAAAGCGTAAGAGAAAGAGGACTCTGACTTATAATAAATATATCTAGCTGATAAAAAATTGTATAATAGTCTCATCGTCAATGAAAGATTAAGAAAATTAATTTTTATAAATTAGATATATCAAAATCACCTGTCCAATTTTTACCTTAAATGGACAAATCTGCTGCATATGCAAAATATTTCCTTTCTAATGAAAATCGAATAATGACATTAATATAAACATATTGATTAAAACTGGTTTTTTGATTGTCAGAATTTTTATTAAAATAAATCCAACCAATTTTATTGAATTGAATTGATTATAATTATACAGATTTTAACAAAAAAAATGCCATATAATTCTCTTTTTTATGTGCTCCTCCGTTCCGGTACCGCCCTTCCTTTGCTCATTTTTCAAATAAGTGTTTTGACAACTTTCATATATTTTCGGGAATATCGCCTCAAAACTTGCTTCCGTTTGATGTTTTCCCTTGGAATTTGCCATTCACTCCAACTTTTCGTTCATTTTATTGTGCCATTATCGAGATTGGTTGCTGAAAATGGATTGGGCGAATTTGTTGAAAGAGTGGGTTAAATAATAATTAATTTAAATATTTTGACAAATTTTATTATATAATTATCTTATTATACATATATTTCGTTCGTTAATAAAACTAAATTATAAATAAAAATATAATTATTCATTTTATAGTTACTTGGTGCCATTCTGAATATTTCTTGGGATTTTGTTTTCCTATTTGATTTATTATTGGCAATTGAAAGGTTAATTATTGTTATTCGGGCCACAATATTCTACTCAACAAATGACCAAGAACCAAAGGCAGAAAGAATCATTTTTAATGTAAAAATGGCTATCAATTTGATTTTTTATTTCCTGAATTAATTTGAATCAATTTTAGGTATTATTGACATTGGGTTGGTTTCTATTTTTGGCCATTTGCGTTTTATTATTGACACCTTGTTGTGGATATACACTCAGACTTTCCACATATATATTTTCTTATAATTTTAATAAATTTCCTTTGAATAAACAAATTCGAATGATGGAATATGATTATTACCTCACAATGCAACCAATCACATTTCTTTGTTATTTGGCCATTATTTTCTTGCTTGTCAAGGAAAAAATTGTAAAAATAATTTCAGAAATCCTAATATTAATTTAAATTTCCAAATAGAGCAGACGAGGAAGTATGCAAAATGGAAGCAATCAAACATTGTTAAGCAAAAGAGAAATGCGCATTTTATTTCAATCCGGTGTTCTATTCATTCTTTCCAATACTCCGGTTACCGTCTCATTTTTCTTTGATCAAAGTGATTCTTTGGAATATTATTTGGTTGTTCTATGGATTTTCGTAAATGGCGTAAATCCAATATTCTATTTGGCATTAAATGGGTAAATAAATATTTATTAAAATTATTATTCCTTATCCTATTCATTTTAATTTTTAAGTGATATTCGTCAAAATTTTTTGAAAATGATTGGCATTTTTGGGCGGAAAGTACTCCAAAAAAGTCAAACAAATACACAAAGCAGTGCTGTAATCATTGTGGCACCAGCTTCTTCCCAAAATGTTCTATGAATGGAAAATACTATATATGAAATTATTAAAATAATTAAAAATGTTTTAAAATCATACTTAAAATAAATTTGTATTCCATAAAATCATTTTATTCTTAACTAAAATTTGTAATATCTTTATCGTATGGTGACACAACTTTCGGCATTAAGAATTAAGATACCGACGATTTTGGAAAGATAAGAAATCAAATAAAATAGTAGAGAATGGTGATTAAAATTGCCCCAGGGTAATTACGAAAGATAAAAAAAGGAACAGAAAAATTACAAAGAAAATCGTCTGGGAAAATATTTAAGAGCCAATATGTGATTCATTTATTTTTCATTTTGCTGAAGCTTTATTTCAATGGGAATTGGACGAGGAATGAAGATATTGAATTCCTATTTCCCATCTCATCAGCAGAGAGCAGCAAAGGTCATCAATTAACCTCTACTGCTACTTTTGATTAATGTGTGTTTTATTTTTATACTAAAAGAAAAGCCAGATCCGCTGCTATGTTAAAGTCGATCCCTCTGCTTTTTAAGCTTCCTCTCATTTTTCCCAACTTAATAAAATTACCGTTCATTTCATTTAAATGAAAAGCTTTCAATAATTTAGCTTTTTAAAAATGAATTTCATTGGAAAAATTTGCATTTTTCTATGTTTCATAGTTCTTTGTCAATCAATCATTGTGGATATTGAGAATGAGAATGGAATTCAATCAATTCATGGTGAGAAACAAAATTTCACCCGGAAAATGTCACAATTAAGGTGCAAAATTTATTTAAAAATTTTAAATGCAATTTTTTAAGTGAATTTCGAAAATTGGCAAAAATTCGAACAAATTTGATGGGCGCCAAAAATTCACGGGAATTCAAAAAACGCTTTCAACATCATTGTACCGTCATCCAAAATAATTCAAATTTGGTCATTCATTCAATTAATTTTATTAAAATTTTATTAAGAAAATTTCAGTTCAAATATTTTGCCGGCACCGAGGTGAATAAGGGGTGTATAAGCGAAAATGGCACCACTTCATGTTGCCTCAATGTGGATGTGGATTTCACGTGAGAAAATTATTTTTATTTATTGAATTTCAAATTAATTAAATTTAATTTAAAATTATTTTAAAATTAATAAAAATTTAATATAAAATTATTTAAAATTAATTAAAAATTATAATAAAAATTTAATATAAAATTATTAAAAATTAATAAAATATATTTATCCTTTCAGCTTTATCCATATTCATAATCGGTATTGCCTAAATTTAACCTATTTGCCGGACACCGTTTCAATTCGCGTCATCATCTCCGTTGGTGGACGTGCAGTTTTTAACATGACAATTTCGGGTAAATTTATTTTAATAATTTTTTCCCTTAAATTAAAATTTAATTTTGTAGCCACAAATCCGCCTCCACTTTGTATTCCATTTGGCATTGGCCATTTTTGCTTTGAACTTTATGACGTGAAAAATTGGATTTTTAATAAATTAAATTTTTATTTGAGAAATTTAAATTTTAAAAATTAATTTTAAATTTTTATTTCAAAAATTTAAAATAAATTTTAAATTTTTATATGAGAAATTTAAATTTAAAAAATTAATTTTAAATTTTTGTAATTTAAATATTTTATAGTTGGATGTTTCTCATCATGTCTTCTCGGGATGTGCTCGCTTTTTGCTGGAATTATTGCATCAACAAGTTGTGAATGAGAAATTAGGCTGCTTCAAAATGCCGTAAAAATAAAATAAAACAAAAATAATATTTTCATATTTTATTTCAGTTTCCCTGCTCCCAAGAAGGATGGAGAATTTGACAAATAAGAAATGAAGGAAATATTTAAACATATTTTGGAAAAAACATAAAGAATTGGAATTAATAAATTAATTTTGCAGAATTGAAATTTAAGAATTGGAATTAATAAATTAATTTTGGAAATAAATTACTAATAAGTAGTAGAACGAATAATTCCAATAGTATTATTATTTACGCCATTATTCTTCACTCTAATTTGAATTGTATTAACTGAGGTTGTCGGCGTTGTTTCCTTTCGGCAAACAATTAATTTCGTCACACATCGACGATAGCGGCCAATAATTAAAATTGTGACCACTGGGAAGATTTGAGAGGGCCATGGCTCAAGGGAGATTAGCGAAATCCAATCGGGAAAATCCGATTTTGCAGCCAGGAAGACAGCAATTAAAAATGACGGGATCAGGGAAAAAATCAATGGAAGAATGGCTTGAACAAGGAGGACAAGACCAATTTGACGGCTGAATTCCCGGCTATGCTTTTGCTGTGGAATAATCGATGAACGACTTTTTCGCCAAATTGAAATTGATGTGGCCAAAATGATTGAATATGAGACCAATTCACTGGACATAGTCAAAATTGGGTTAAGTCGAGAAGAACCCTAAAAAATATGAATTTTTTTACGAGAATATTTGTGTACCTTTGGATTCATAAAAATATGAGTTAAATTTGGTGGACATTTTGGACATATACCCGACTCTTTTGGACCAGAATTGTAGGTACAAAATGTGACAAGCATAACGGCAGTCAAAATTGGTATACCAATAATGAGGGCATAAAGCCGTGGGGTCATAGTCCGATCACTTAATTTTATAATTTAATATTTTTAAATAATAATTTTTAATTAATTAAATTAATTAATTTTAACAACCGGCAAATTATAAGCCATCGATAGAAAAATTGACCAGCAATTATATATTTTGAGAGGTAACCGAGCAAAAAACAGCAATGAAAAAGATAAAAAATTGTTAAATAATTGAATTGGCCAAATGGTCCTTCGGAATATAAAAAAAGGTTGAGGTCTCCGGAAATTAACATCTGGAAAAATTGGAAAAAATTGAAAAAAAAAAATAAATTTTTTTGATACCGGCTGAACAATGACAAACATGAATAAATTGGCCAAATCGAGTAGGGCGGTTTGCAATAAAATCCAACTAATAAAAATATTTAAAATTAATTAGTTAGTAAAATTAAAAACACCTCCAGACTCGAGCAGATTTAGTCGTTCGGAAAAGGATCAACCAAATTAGCAAAAAATTCGCTGGACAACCAAATATAATGGAAAAGAAAGCAAAATATTGTTGTGCCATTTGTGATGAATAATTTTTGTTTAAATTAAATTGGAAAATGTCAAAATTTCCACTGAGGAAATAAAAATTTATCCATCCTTAAATAGCTATAAAATTATTATTATTAATACAATTATCAATTAATGTTGATTCTTTTATTTCTATGAAATGCAATAAAAGCAATAAAATATCATTCATTTTTAACAATCTTTGGAGTCAACCATAAAAAATCACGCAAAAATGGGGTAATTCAAAGGAAATATTTTTAATTTTCTTCCTTCTAAAATTGTAAATATTTCTGAGACATGAACTTAATAGGTAGTATTCATGCAAATTTTAAAAAAAAGAATGAACTTTGTTCAATAAAGTGCACAAAAATATGTATTTTTTACAGGAAAAAATATCTCAATATTTTCACATGAAAAAATATCACATCAATAAATTCAATAATTAATTAATTAAGTTCAAAAACTTTGTTATGTTTTTTTCTTAATAATATTCATTCGTTTTCAAAGTTAATTTATTTTATCGTCGGTTCTTTTTTTATAATTATCTGATATAATATATATTTTAGCTCATAAAATTATCATTGATTTTTCATATTTTTGACATTTTTTGCTCCATTTTATTATTTTGAGAATTTTTGAGGGAAAATTTCTTTGCAAAAATGCAATAAACTAAAAGTTATCTATTTTAACATCCCCACACAAACCTATTTTGGCCAATTTGAAAGAAACTAAATGGCGCTATTTTCAATTTTAGCAACCTAAAAATCCAACTCTTAATTACTTTATTATGGAAAAATACAAAAAATAAAAAGGATGAAACATCAAAAGTAATTTTCCTATTTACTTACATGCAATCACTTCCAATGAATCCAATGAATAATAAAAAATATTACAATTTCATTTCGAAGAAAATAAAAATATAAAATTTTAATTACAAAAACAATTCGATATACTTTGAATATTAAAAAATATTATTATTTTACTTCGATCTTTGATTTTTGCCAATCGCATTTTTACCGTCACTAATGTATATATGTTGCGATTAAATTGGGAATTGTTGATTTCTTGGAATTCACCAAGTTCGGTTGGTTACTGGAATCTTAATTACTAAACAACTCAGAGATTCGAGAATAAGCTCATTCGACTCGTCATGGTCGATTTAATTTATGAAATTTCATTTTCAAACTTGTTTTAATGATTAGGAAAAAGTTAGTAAACCAAAACCGGTTTGGGTTAAAAAACAGTGGTTTAATTTTTTAGGACAATCAAACCTATTCTGAAATTGAAATTTCATAGATTAATTCGACAATGACGAGTCGAATGAGCATATTATTGAAATTATACGAAGTTTAAAAGCCGAGATTCCTGAAATTAACCAACCCGCATTTGGTGTATTCAAGGGAATACATTAATTCTTATTAGTCAGAATTAAACGTAACATCCATATCCATAATATAATTTCGATTCCTTTCTAATCATTTAATTATTAATTTTAATAAACTTTCCCAATCAAATTAATTTTTCAATCCATTTTAGAATTTATTTCGAGAATGAACGAACCCAAAATGTGCCCTTCCCTTAAATCCAAAATGGATTTGACCTAATTTTTGGCGCTGATTGACGATGAATGACCTCTCGATGAATGTTTTGCCCCTTTGGGCGCATTCCACCAAATACACACATATCTTCTTATCTAAATCGAGAAATCACCGAATTCAATAAACCAAAAAGTATATTTTATTCTTCCAATCCAAAATTCAGTTCGATCATTTGAATATTTTTGCTAATCCCATCAATAAATAAATTAATTTAATTTGAATTTAATTTAAGCAAAATTGAATTAAATTTTCTTCAATGCTCCCGCATATCTCCAAAGGTGATTTTGTATGGTTGGATTCATCATTGGCTGCCCAAAATAATCGCCAATTTGGTGGCACTCATCAACCCGATTATCCGGCCATTGCCGCCCGTGTCCTCGCCATTTGGGCTGATCAACAAGGCGGCGAACATATTTTGCTGTTGGACGAGAGACAAAATGTGAGGAAATAAAAAATGAAATTATAAATAAGAAAACTGTCGACTAACTTATAACGATTTGCTAATAAGTATTTTCACCAGGCAAAACATTTAATATTTTTATTAATTGGGAAGCTTGCTTCATATATAGTTTATCTGTTTAGATCTAAACCTGAATGAGTTATAACACAAACAGTTTTTGGTTTAAAACTAGCTTATTAGTTTCAGGTAAAATCTGATAAACTATATATATGAATCGACGCTTCTCTATAAGCTCATAAAAATGTTAAATTGTTAGATGAGTAAAAATCGCTTCCTAAATCGTTATAAGTTTGTCGAAAAAAATCGCAACCAATTGAGTGAGAAAATTGACAGAAATTGGAACTTGGCTCCGTAGAATTGCAGAGATGGGCCATTCGGCCAATGCATCCAACCTCAATTCAGGGAGTGCCTAATTTGGCAGAAATGTCCGAAGTGCACGAGGCAGCCCTCCTTCGGAATTTACAAATTCGATTCAAACATGGCATTTTTCATGTAAATTAAAATATTTTTTAATTAAAATTATTTTATTCAGACATCAATTGGACCAAATATTTTGCTTTCAATTTTTCCACAAGAAAATTCGGCGTCCAATCAAAGACAAAAAGAATACAAGGAAAGACCAATTCGAGAATTGTCGCCGCATTTATTCTCAATTGGAGCACAAATTTTGAATGGATTTAAAAATATAGATGAATTTTGTGGGCCAAATTCACAAAATTGCTGTGTTGTTTTCAGCGGGGAATGCGGGGTAATTTATTAAATTAATTTTAATTATTTTTTATTAAAAAGAGCGGAAAAACGGAATCCGTCAAAGAATTGCTGAATTTCCTTATTCCCAATAATTCAACTGAATTGAAGGCAAAAATAAATGCAGCAAATTTGCTTATCGAAGGTCGGAAGCAAATGAAAAATAAAATAATTTAATTTAGTTTATTAAACAAAAATAAAAATAAAAAATGAAAATAAAATAAAATAAAATAAAATAAATTTTTTAGCTTTTGGAAATGCAAAATCTGCCCAAAATTTGAATGCATCAAGGCATGGAAAACAAATTGAATGCGATTTTGCGAAAAATTCAGATGGAGAAGTGAAAAATATATTTTACAAAAATTGTTAATTTTTAATAAAAAATTAAGTTGATTATTTCGGGAATTCATTTTGAATTATATTTGTTGGAAAAAAGTCGAATTATTGAAGCGTCAACAAATTCATCCAACGATGGGTAAATAAATTCATTTTTTTAATTTTTTAAACAAATATTTTAAAATTTAATTTAATTAAAATTTTATTATAAAAATTTAATAATTAAATAAAAATTATTTGACAAAAACCGGTAAAAATTATGTGAATTCCATTAAAAATTTTCAAAAAATTTTTATTATTTTTTTAGCAATTTTCACATTTTCTATTCATTATTGAATGGAATTAATTCTCAACAAAAATTACAAATGGATTTGGCCATGGATCGTCCCAACAATTATCGTTTGCTCAATTCCGTAAATTTAAATAATAAAATTGAATAAAAATTCAAAAATTAGATCAGACAAAATTCTTACAATTCATCTGATGATGAAAATTTTTGGCAAAATAAAATTAAATTGGCCGAAATTGTTGCCGCAATGCGAATTCTCCAATTTCGAGAGGCCGAAATCGACGGAATTTTACGAATTTTGGCAGCAATTTTGCATTTAGGAAATTTGACATATTCTGGTAAATAAATTAAAAATAAATTAATTAAATTTAATTTAATTATTTAAATAATTAAGTAGGAAATATGGATGGAAAAGTGGAATTGATTGATCGACAAAATATTCAACGAATTTGTCGACTTTTAAAGGTGCATATAAATAATATTTAATAAAATTAATTTAATTTAATTTTAATATAAAATTAATTTAATTTAATTATAATTTAATTTTAATTTAATTTTAATTTAATTTTAATTTAATTTATTATTTTGAAAATAGTTTGATGAAACATTTTTTCATTCAATTTTGACAATCAAAAATGAATTTGTGAATGGAGAGAAAATACAAAAATTAATGGAAATTGAGGAGGTAAATTAAATTAAAAATATTAAATTAATTTAATTTAATTTAGGCAATAAATTTACGCGATAAATTAATCATTGAATTGTATGCCCGAATTGTGGAATATATTTTGGCAAAAATCAATGAGGCATTGTCCCCAACAAAAACATTAAGAAAAGAACAAAAAATTGGTAAGAAATATTTTAATTTAATTTAAGTATTTATTTTTTTAAGGTACAATTCATTTATTGGATTTTCAAGGAATTGAAAATAATTTAAAATGCGGCAACAATTTTGGTAATTTTTTAATTAATTTAAATTAAATTTAATGAGCATTTTTCAGAGCAATTAGCTTTAAATTATGCGGCCGAATGTGTTCAACAATTCTTCATAAGGCGAATATACAAATTGGAAGAGGCGGAATATGCGGCACAAGTCAAAATTAAAAAAAATTTTTTCCAAATTATTTAATTTTCAAATTTTTATGTGAAAATTTGTCAAAATAATTATATATTTTTGTAGGGCATTCCCGATTGGGAACCAGGATGCATTCCATTCGTTGATAATTTGCAAATATTGGAAATGCTCGCAGTCCAACCGCTCAGCATTATGAGCGTCATTGACGATATTAGCATTATGCCGAAAGTAAATAATATTAAATAAATTTTATATTTAATCATTATTTTTATTTAATTTAGTTATTATTTTTTATTAAATTTAATTATTAATATTATTTTTTATTTAAATTAAATTATTATTTTTATTAAATTTAAATTTCATTATTATTTTTATTAAATTTTAATTGGAATTTTAGGCCACCGACGATGAATTATTGGCCAAATTACACCAAACACAAACGCAAAATGAACGATTTTATCAAAAGCCAAAATCTGATTTGGTCAAACAATTTGCCATTCGCCATTATTGTGACACTGTGCAATATAAAGTGCCAAAATATTTTATTTGGAATTATATGCAATTTTAGGTGAATGGAATGATTGAAAAGAATAGAGACCAATTTCCGGGCCAACTTCGCGCTTTGGTTCATTCCAGTGAATCAAAATTCCTTCGTCGAATTTTTGAACCAAATTTGCCAATTTCAATTGCTGGAAAATTGCAAAATAATCGGGAGGATGGCATTTCATCGGCCACTACAATATCCCGCCTAAAGGAACAATCCCAGTCAACTAGAATTAGAAGAGTGAGGGAAAATTAATTAATTTAAATAAAATGAGACAAATTAAAGGCAATGGACACTTTGATGAGTCGAATGGAAAAATGCGAGCAAGTTTATTTTGTTCGATGTTTGAAGGCTAATGACCAACAAAATGAGAAGGTAAAATTTGATTAATTTTAATTATAATTTTAATATTCATTCTTAGGAATTTATTAATTAATTTTCAATGAATTTAATATTTTATTTAAATTCAAATTTAATTTAATGATTAATTTTTTTAGGAATTTAATAATTAATTTTAATTATATTTAATAAATTAATTTTAATTGAATTTATTAATTAATTTTAATTGAATTTAATTTTAATATTTAATTTTAATATAATTTATTAATTACAATGAATTTAATAATTAATTATTAAATTAAATTTTAATTTTTAGGAATTTGATTCGGATGTTGTTTTGCGTCAAATCCGTAATTTCGATTTATTGTCCAACATTGAAATGTGCAAAGCTACATTTCCAATCCAAATTGACTATGCCCAATTTGTGCATAAATTTAGGCCATTATTGCCTGGAATTCGTAATTAAATTAATTATAAATTAATTCGATTTTAATTTATTAGCCCCTCCACAATTTTGCCATTGTGCCCAGGCAGCAAAATTTATTTGCCATCAAATTTTTGGCCACAATTTTTGTGCAGAAATTGTACAATTTGGGAAGAGTAAAATATTCATGAAGGCAGAACAACATCAAACATTGGAAATTGTAAAATATTAAAATGTTTAAATTTATTATTAATTATTTATTTTTTTGATGAGAGAACGCCGCCTAAAACGATGCGCAATTTTGGTGGGAAAATGCCTTCAAGGATGGGCAAAAAGGCAACAATTTGAGAGATTACGATGGGCGGCAATTGTTTTACAGAAAAATTGGAGAACATTGGCAGAGAGGAGGAAATTCCAAAAGGCAAACAAAAACTTATTCAATTTTATAATTACATTGTATAATAAATATAATATTTAAAATAATACTATATAATAAATTATTATTATTTTAATTATTTAAATTTCAGTTTATTCGGGGTATCACCCGCCTCCAAGCATTGGTCCGTGCCCATCAACTTGTTCTTCGCTATCAATGGCTTCGAAATACAATCACCCATTTTCAGGTAAAATTATATTGTTTATAAAATAATTATAAATATAAATATGATAAAAAAAAGAGAATTCTATATTTCACATGTTTAAATTTGAAGGATATACAAATTTTCATACTTTAGAATTTATTTTTTAATACAATTTACTGAACATTATATATATATTAACTTTTCTCTAAATAAAATTTTTCTTCTATATTGATATGCGAGCAATACAGTATTGAAATATTTAGTAATTTTAATAAGTATAGATTTGAAATTTATGTATCTTGACATTTTAAAATTTCTTACAAAGAATAAAAATTAAAATATTTAAAAATGCAATTAAATTTATAGATTTTTAATTAAAACAAAATTATATACTAAAAAAAATTGTAATTATATTTTGAGGCAAATTGCCGTGCTGCCCTTCTTCGTCATCAACTTGGCTGTTTGGCCACTGGCGCCGAAAGGAATTGCGCAATGAAGGAAAGATTGAAATGGCAAATGATTTCACAAGGAGAGGCACCGGCATTGGAATTACATCGAAATGAAGTAAAATATAGAAAAATAAATAAATTAAAATTCATTTTTAGCTTGATTTGTGTCAAAATACAAATTTCCATTCAATTAATTTGGCCCCAAAAATTAGAAATATTGGCCAAGGAAATGGACAAGGAATTTTACAAAATGATGGAATTGAAAAATTCAAATGGGAAAAATTTGCATTGGCCAATTTCCAAAAAGTATTGTAATAATTATTTATTTAAAAATGCCAAAAATAGAGCCAATGTCCAAAACATTGTCGTCTGCAAATTCAACGTTCACAGTTACCTCAACCAAAATTATTCGATGAATTATTGGCAATTGCAATTTGGCGTCGTCTTCTTCAATTAATGGGCGATTTAAATGGTAAAAAATAATTTATGAATGGAATGCAATTTTTAACCCAATTTTTATTTTTTAATCCTAAAAGTAATTTTCGATTTCTAATAAAACAGAAACCGGTTTTAAGACTCTACTAAAAACCTTATACCAATTTGTATATCTCATCGAGACGCGTCTTATGGCCTATAAATTTCCGAGTTTAATTAGAAACAGAGCGAGTTAAACCCTTTAAATCATATTTGCAGTTTTTGGTTTTAAACATTTTAATTTTGGGCCAAAACCTGACATTTTATATACCATTCAATACATCTCGCTGAGATCTTCAAATTTGTATAAGATTTATATGGTCTAAAACCTATAGAACTCAAAAAATTAGGGGTAAAAAATAAAATTTCATTATAAAAAATATTTTTACATAGTTTTTAAATTTTGTTTTTATTTTAAGCAATTAATGAATCCAAAAATGAAACGAAAGGAAAATCAACAAAAAATGGCATTCCTCCAATTTTGGCCAGAATGAAGGCAATTTATTCGAAAGAATTTACACCAAATGAATTAAAATATTTGCATTCCGAATTAATGGTAAAAATAATTGAAACAATTAATTGAATTTAAAATTAATTTAGAATTTCCAAAATTTTGACGAAAATACAAATAATTTGAGAAAATCAACAAAAATGGCTAAAAATTTATTAATTGAAGAAAAATCAACGGCATTAGAAAAAATTCAATTTATTATCGCCATCGGTATATTTCGGCCAAATCTGAGGCAATAATTCAAAATAATTAAAATAATTTTAAATTTTATAGAGATGAAATATTCAGTCAAATTTGTAAACAAATTAATGGGAATCCATCGAAACAATCAACGGAACGTGGATGGAATTTATTAATGCTATTTTCATCAGTAAATAAATAATAATTAATAAAATAAAAATTTTAAAATTATTTTTTGCAATTAAAATAAATTAATAAAAATTTAAAATTAATTTTTTAGTGTAAATAATTAAAATTAATTTCTTAGAGTAAATAATTACTAATTAATTAAATAATAATTAAATTAATTTTTCAAGTGTTTTATGCCCTCTCAACGATTATTGCCATATTTGGTGAATTTTGTGAAATCAAATAAATGCAAAGAATTTGAAGAGGAATTTGAATGGAGAATGCAAAGAACACGAAAAAATGGTACAAGAAAGGAACCAATAATTCGGGTTAAATTTACAAAAATATTCATAATTGGAATTATTTATTTTAGGCTGAATTGGCTTCAATATTCGCCTCCAAATCAATGATAATTAATGTAAAATTGGCGGATGGACGTTTAATTCAATTGCCAATTGTACAAAATTTTTTTTTAAATTTTTTAAAAATTATTTTATTTTTTTTTAAATTTTTTAAAAATTATTTTATTTTTTTTAAAAATTTTTTAAAAATTATTTTATTTTTTTAAAATTTTTTAAAAATTATTTTATTTTTTTTTAAAAATTTTTTTAAAATATTTTATAAATTATTTTTAAATTTTAATAATTTTTAAATATTTTAAAATTAATTTTAAATTAATTAATTAATTATTTTTGAATAATTTTTGAGGATTCCCAATCGACTGCCAGCGAAATTTGCACAAATTTATCCGCCAAAATTAATTTAAAAAATTCATTTGGTTTTGGTCTTTTCCTCTCTGCTGGCCAAATTGTTCGAACATTGGGATCAGGCCGTGAAAAATTGGTTGGCAAAAAATTTTATATAAAAATGGATTAAATTAAATATTTTTAATCAGATGGATGCATTTGCGCAGGCAGAACAACAAGGAATTGAAAATTGGGAAATATATTTACGTAAGGAAATATTCCAACCATTTAAAAGGTAAATTTGAATAAATATTTAAAATAATTAAATTTATTTACGATAGAAAAATTTTTGCCGAAAAATTTAATTTTTTTGCCGAAAGATCACATTCTTTTAGAAAAAGCTTAATGACATTTTAATGTTTAACCATAAACCCTTTTAATCGAGGATATGTCTAATGATTTTTCATTGTTTGACAAAAATTCAAGATAATAAACAGTTTGATTTGTTTATAGGTTTAGAACTCTTAATAAATGCCGACAAAATCGATTTCATCTTTTTGTTTTTTGTATATTTTCTCTAATTTAATCAAATCCTAAATTGTCCGCCTTACCAACTGCAAAATGTCCCCTTACCAACTACAAAATGTCCCCTTACCAACTGCAAAATGTCCCCTTACCAAAATGTCCGTCTAACCAAAAATACCTTAATGCAGACGAAAAGCAAAGAAACGGAGGGTTAGCTTTCAGCAAAAGAATGTGATTTTTCGTCAAAAGAATTTTAATATTTCGGTAAAAATTGTCAATCATTATTTAAATTTAGTGCCGTGTCCGATCCAATTTCAATTGATTTGGCCTATCGCCAAATTGTGCGTGGCATCCATTTGGGAGAATATCAATGCGAAAAAGTTAGAAATAAAATTTTAAAAAATTTATCAAAATATTAAAATAAGGAGGAAGAATTAGCTTTATTGGCAGCCCAACAATATTTTATTGCAAAAAATGGAGAAAATCGCATGGAAATGGATGTGCCCGATTTGGAGGAAACATTGGAGGAATATTTGCCATTGACAATTTGGCAAAATATTGGACAAGGAGATGAGGGGGAATTGAGGCAAAAATGGGTTCAATTAATAATGAATGCCCAGCGAAAGGTAAAATTGAAATGAAATATTTTTAAATCATTTTTTAATATTTTTTTAAATTAATTTTTTTAAATGAATTTTAGAAAATCATCAAAAATGATCAATTGCCAGTGCCCAATGTTGCCCAGATAAAAGAACAATTCCTCGAATTTGCGGCCATAAAATGGCCTTTACTATTTTCCAAGTCATTTAAAATATAATTTTTAATTATTTTTTAAAATTATTTTCAGATTTTTTGAAGTTTACAAATATTCTGGCCCCTCACTTCCGGCCAATCAACTCATTTTGGGCGTAAATTCCGAGGGAATTGTATTTTTAGACCCAAAAGATGAACAGCAAAGAATTTTATTGGATATTGAATTTATTCAATTGGAATCCATTGGATATGGACGGTCCAGACAATATTTTTGTACAATATTTAATTTCAATTCAGATCCAAGCAACAAGGAGCCGAGGCAATTTCCCTGCAATTGTTGAATGGCGAACGATACACATTCCAATCATCCATGGCCCGTGAACTTTCTCAATTGCTTTCATATATGCTCCACGGTGGAAATAAAATTTAAATTAAATAAATGAATCTTTTAAAGGCCTTAAAAATCAATCTCGTTTTGCCATCGCCATAAAAAATGATGCAAATTCATCAAAGAATGGTAATAACAAAATTATTTATTAACATATTTTGAGTTAAAAATTGTAAATATTCTTACATTTGAGACAAAAAATAAATGATTTAATTAATTAATAATCATAAAAGTATTATTATTATCGATTAATATTTAAATTAAATTTTTAAAAAATATGGCAAGCCTAGTGGATAGAACCACACTTTTCCGTGTTGAGTGCAAATGCTTTACCGATTGAGCTATGCCAGTCAATTTCTTCTCTCTATTTAAAATAATTACTAGCTATGTTTCTTAATAAATATAAAAAAAATTGGTTAAAACATTTTGATAAGTTCACAAAAAATTACCTATGGCACACAAGTTGCAATTTAAGAATCCTAGTTTGCTCATAAAAAGAGAATTTTGTCATTTTATATTTATAATTTTTTTTTATATTATTTAAGCTTCGAATAATTTGGCCAAAGGGGATTTGCTAATATTGAATACACCATTTGGGGAACAAATGGCCTCATTAACATTAAATTGTGGCCAAATATGTTTGGAGAACACGAGGACTGGAATGCGACAAAATGTTCCATTGGAGGCAATTCACATTTTAGCATGCACTCAAAAACCGGGATTGGATCAAATTGAGGTGGTTCATTGGAAAAGAATTAATAATTTTAAATAAAAACTAATAATTTAAAAAAAAATTAAATTAGGAAATTTTTTAAATAATTTCGGGCAACTTTTTATCAACTTTTAATTATTTTCAAATAAATTATCTCTTTTTAATAAAAAAATTAATTAAATTATTTTTCTATGAGTTGCAAATTTTAAATTTCATTAAAAAATAAATATTTTTATTCCTGCAACTTTTTATTTACGTTTAATTATTTTCATATAAATTTTCTCATATTATTTTTCTATGAGATGTAAATTAAATTTCAAATTTCATAAAAAATTAAACAAATTAATATATTAATTTTTGAAAATCAAAATGTTTTAATAAATTCATATAAAATTTTATTTTTTTTCAGCTTCTTTTATCCAAAAAATTGGAAGAAAATGTAAATAATCTGGACCAAGAAAAGGCTTATAATTCGTCCAATGCCCTTTATGAATATACGGCCTTTATCCCTGCTGGACCATTTGGAATGCCAATGCCATTGTAAATTAATTAAATCTCCTTGTATTTTCACAATTTAATTCCCAGTTTTGGTCATTTAACCCCTCAACCGCATACTTTGGAAAAATTTGCTGCAAATAATTTTCGACAACCTCAAATTGGTAAAAAAAATAAATTTAATTTATTTAATATGATTTTAATATTAAGTTGGAATTTATGGTGGCCAAGAGGAACTTTGGAGGCATTCAAGGAATCCATTGAATGGGCCACTTTTAAAGAGGATTGAATCTTCCGGAAAGGAGGAAGTCATTCAAGAGGTCAATTATTAATTTTTGTTTGTTAAAAAATATTTTTTAAATATATTTAAATTAATTTTTAATTTTTATAAATAATTTTTATTCTATTATAAATTTTGAACAATTTAAAAATATTTTTATTAATTTTTTAATTAATTTTAAATTTAATTTTGAATTCATTTTAGTGCCTAATTTCCTATTCATATATTCTGAAATATATGGGCGATCAACCATCCCATCCTCAACAATATTTCCTTGAACATTCCGATTTGATTTTTGCAGCCCCATTAAAATATGTAAAATTTTAAAATAAAAATAATTTAAATTAATTTATTAGGAAATTCTCCGTGATGAAACCTATTGCCAATTAATGAAACAATTAACCGAAAATGGAAATCCAATCAGCGAGGAAAGAGGCTGGGAATTGATGTGGCTTTGCCTTGGATTATTCCCACCGTCAAAAGTTTTAAAATATTTTTCGAATAATAATAATTATTATAATTAAAGGGACTTCGACGTGAATTAATCCAATTTTTGCGCAGTCGATTTTTGCCAATGGCTGCCGATTGCGCAATTCGATTGGAAAGGGCATTAAGGTGGATTAAATATGAAATAAATTTAATTGGTTGTTAATTTAATTTTTTTAAATTCATAAAAGACCAAATAACATTTAACGTGCAGCTTATTCGTCCCTCAAAATGGGCTAAATTTTGCACCAAATTTACTTATAAACTTTATTTCTCCTATGTATCTACTATCTAATCAATTTGATATAAAATTCAGCTCATTTTTAGGGACGATTAATTTAATTTTAAACATTTATGATTAAAAAATCTAATTTAATTATCAAAATGAACATAAATAGACTATTTAATTAATTGGTTTTTAATTTATTCGATAAAAATTTTTTTATATTTTAATATCTAACTCTCCAAAAAATATTTATTTTTTAAAAAATCTAATTTAATAGTCAAAATAAATGAACAAAAATTGATTAATTCCAATTAAAAAATCAATAATTCATTTTATTGCCAATTTCTAGTCAAATTATATAAGTAAATTCAAATAAAATATTTATTAATTTTATTCCATCCTTAAATAGCCAATGGCCTGACCAATCTTGCACGCGTAATTTTGCCCCACATCAAGTCGAATTGGAGGCAATCCAACATCGGCAAACCCAAATTTACCATAAATTTTATTTACCCGATGGAAGCCTGGACACAATTGAAGTAATAAAAAATTAAATTAAATTTAAAATAAATAATAAAAAAGGTCGAAAGCTGGACGAGGGGAAAAGATTTTGGTCAGCGAATTGCAGCAAAAATAAAATTGTCATCAGCACACGGGTTCGCCTTATTCGTGAAATTGGGCGAAAAAGGTGAACAAAAATACAAAAATTATTTTAATAATATTTTTGGTAAATATAGTTGTTTGCATTCCGGAGCATGAATTCTTTTTCGACTTCATTCATCAACTCCAAGATTGGGCAAGAAAAAATGCCCGAAGAAAGAATGGAGGAATTGGCATAAATTCATGGAATTTTAATTATCAAGTGAACAAATAAATAAAAATAATTTTAGTATTAAAATATATTAAAAAGGTGCATTTTATGCGAAAATTATGGTTGGATGTGGAACCGGGGATGGACAATCGAGAGGATTTAATATTCAATTATCATCAGGTGAATAAATTATATAAAATATTTTTGGGTGTTCAGAAAGTTCTAGGCTCTTTTATTATTTTAAATAAAAAAAATCAAGAATTGAGCCGATGATTTCAATTTCAAAAATTTTATAATCCTAACAGAGCTTATTAACAAAAAAATATTTTTAATTTGATTTTTGGAAGTATTTTTATTATTTTTTTATTATTATTTTTCTAAAAATTTCAAGTTTTTAATAAAATTTTTCGATTAATTTTAAATTTTATAAAAATTGGATCAATAAAACAAAATTCCAGAAATTTTTTTCATAGTTACTATCATATAAGTGTATCTGTAAAAAGAAACCAAAATTGCAACTAAAACTTCTTTTTTAAAATAATTATCATTAAAAACAAATGTTAAAAATTTTTTTGTTAAATATTTTCATTTTGTTAATAATTTTTGAATTTTTTAAACCAAAAAAATTTTCGCTTATTATTCTTACATAATCTAAAAATCAGATCATAAAAAAAAAATTATTTTCTAATTTTTTATTTTAAAAAACCAAGATAACCGAGAACTTCGAGAGACTTTCCGAAAACCCCAATAAAACATATTATTTTCATAGGAATTGCCAAAATATTTGCGTGGCTATCATCGAATAGACAAAAAGGAGGCCATCCATTTTGGGGCATTAATTTTACGTGCACAAACCCGGGATGAGAAGAAAATACCATTACAACATATTCAACATATTTTGCATGAATTAGTGCCAAAGTAATTTTAAATTATTTTTTAATAAAAATATTTATTAAAATTAAGGGATTTATTGAAATCGTATAGTCCAAATGAATGGAAAAAGGTTGAGTAAAAAATTGTAATAAAATTTATAAATATATTTTTAAAGTTAATTTCGGCGGAAATTGAACAGCCAGAATTCCCGAAAAAATCGGCTGATGCAAAAATTGAATTTTTGAAACGAATTGGCCGTGAGCCAACATTTGGTTCAGCATTTTTTGAGGTAATCAATGAAAAAATAAAAAAAATAAAAAAATGGACAGGTAAAACAATCGGCGGACCCAACTTTGTGCTCAAAATTGTTGGTGGCCATAAATAGGTGAGAAAAGATTCAAATGAAAAATTAATTTCTTTTTAATTAGGGAAGGAATGAGCCTCTATGAGCAGGAAAGTAAAAGACATATTCAAACATTTGCATTTGAACAAATTTCGCATTGGCAACCGGCGAATACGTTTTATAAATTTTCAATTTATTTTTATTTAATTCATTTGTAGTTATTTTCATATAACATTGGACAAAGGCAATCGACTTCTTTTCGAAACGACACTTGGCCATAAACTTGATGGTAAATTGAATTTTAATTTAAATAAAAAATTATTTATATATAAAATATTTTTAGTTAATGTGTAAAAAAATAGGAAATATTAGTAATATTAATTTATGCAAAAAAATAAATAGCTGGATTTATTTATTCATCCTGAAAAATAATGTTTAAGATAATTTAACTTGGTAATGTAATTAATTGTTATGTTAGGATTAAGTATAGGGTTCATAATGGATATAAATTTAGGGCTAAATGGTAGAGTAGGAAAGAGACAGTTTCGGTTTGAGAAAATCGCTACAATATAAAAATGAAATTGCTAATTTTTGCTCAAAAACCGAAAATATGAGAAACCGAATTCGAAAACTGACATTTTTAAAAACTGTAAACCGGGTTTTAAACCGTCAATTCCAAAAAAGTTGACTTTATTCTACTTTAATAGGTAGGTTAGAAATATAGAAGCCAGATTTTGCAAAGATATATAACCTTAAAAAATATTATTTTTCGACATGAATGATTATAGGTATAATAAAAACTAAAACAATCATTCGATTTATTTAAGTATTAAATATTTCAGAAAAATTTTTTAAAATAAATAAGTTATTTTTCAGATTTGCTAACTTCGTATATTCAAGCATTGATTGCACGTCAAGGAATGGAAACAGCAAAAAAGCCAATCATTTTGGAAGAATATTCTCATAAACAAGCCATAAATGTTCATAGAGAATCCGCTTAAATTATATATTCATATTTTTTATAATAATTTATTAATTTTATAGAAATTAAACAATTTAAAAATTTAATTATTGATAAAATATAGTTAAATTTGAGTGAATTTCTATTCATTTGATGTATTCTTCAAATCAAAGAAATACGAATTAATTATTAATTAATTATCATAATAATTAAATAGTAATAATAAGTATTTTAAAGAAATCGTTTGATCAAATTTTATGGCAACAAAATGGTCAATTTTCTAAAAGAGAAAATCTTCATTTAATTAGATTACTTCACAAATTAGATTGATTTTTATAAGCAATTTTTATGCAAATCTAAGATTTTCATTTTCAGAATTTGGTACTTATTCCGTTGGTATCCCCTTTTTGAAAAGCGCTTGGTCCCCCCTATGGGTCATCAGGTTTAGGGTTGGGGTCATTCAGGGATAGGTTAGGGATTGGATTAGGATGATGTAAAAATCATCTTAAAGATAATGAATTATTAGAGACTGGCATTTAAAAGAAAATTTATGGTATTTCATACTAATAAGGGAAAAATTCAATATAAAAAATAAATAAGAAAAATTATTCTTCTAAAGAGCAAACATGCATTTTCTAATTAAAATTTTTCAGGCAATGCATATCGCGTATTTTATGGAGACATGCTGTTTTTATATTCAATTTGTGAAATTGGAGAGGGCGAAGAGATAACTACCCATTATTGTAATCCATCTCTGACAAAATTTAATGAACGGAAGAAGAAACTTAAGAAATGGGGTTTTGAATGCAAATGTGAAATGTGCTTGTTAGATGGAAATGATCATCGAATGGAGCAGAAACGAGAGAATTTGTTGAAAATGTATAAGGATATAAGGTAGTTTTTAAATTTACTCAAATTAAATTATTAAATATCATTTTATATTTCTAATATTCTATTAAATTTCGAATAATCATATGAAAATGAAAACACAAAATCTTTGGAAAAACAAAATGTTTGGAGAAATAAAAACAAAAATGTTGGGGAAAAACAAAATGTTTGGAGAAATAAAAACAAAATGTTTGGAGAAATAAAAACAAAAATGTTGGGGAAAAACAAAATGTTTGGAGAAATAAAAACAAAAATGTTGGGGAAAAACAAAATGTTTGGAGAAATAAAAACAAAAATGTTGTTGAAAAACAAAATGTTTGGAGAAATAAAAACAAAAATGTTGTTGAAAAACAAAATGTTTGGAGAAATAAAAACAAAAATGTTGGGGAAAAACAAAATGTTTGGCGAAATAAAAACAAAAATGTTGGGGAAAAACAAAATGTTTGGAGAAATAAAAACAAAAATGTTGGGGAAAAACAAAATGTTTGGAGAAATAAAAACAAAAATGTTGGGGAAAAACAAAATGTTTGGAGAAATAAAAACAAAAATGTTGGGGAAAAACAAAATGTTTGGAGAAATAAAAACAAAAATGTTGGGGAAAAACAAAATGTTTGGAGTAATAAAAACAAAAATGTTTGGGAAAAACAAAATGTTTGGTGAAATAAAATTTAAAATTATTTTTTAATATTTTTACTTCCATTAATTTTAAATTTTAACTGACTGAGTCTTTTATTGTACTATTGTTGAGTTGCCATATGTTCATTTACACTACCATTGCGCCTTTATGAGAAAATTCCCAATTTTGTACAGACTATAAGAAATTATTAAAATTCTCTATACTTATATGTTTTATATAATTTTAGAGGGAAGGCATTAACCGAAAGTGCAACAAAATGGTTTAAGCCCATATTGAATCTGGTGGAGGTGGAGAAAATGCGCGAAACTTATAAAAACCGTGCAAAATTTCGCATACATCTCATCCTTCCGCTTATGACTCTTCGACATTTGTATTTGTCAGTGGGTGAACCAACGAAAGCAATTGAAGTTTGCAAAGAGGTAAAATTATCAAATATTATGGAAATAGTGGAGTAATAGGGTTAGGGTGAAAAAAAAAAAATGTTAAGTAAATGGGTAGAATTTACTTCTTTACTTGGCCTCGTCTTGAAAAATTGAAATGCCTTAAAAAATTTAATTTTAACAATATAAGCCAATCAAAATTCCATAAACATAATCGATAATTTTCGAACTAAATTTTATTTCATAATCAACATTAAATTTAGGCAAATGAAGCATTGGGAGAGCCATTGGTGTATTTTCATCAACCGCAACTGAATTTGGTGATGGCAGAAATATATGCATTCGGATTGAATCCGCCAAATTTTCGAATGGCCAAGAAAATTGCCCGTGAAGCATATGAAATGACAAAAATTAGAACTGGCATAAAGAATGAGGAATTGTTTCACCAAATCTACAAAAATTACCCACGAATTTTGTAGACAGTTTTGCTATTTATTTACATGATGAAAAATCCAAGATTTAATTTATTCACCGGCACAATCACTTATTTGTTTTAAATCAACTCTTTTGAATAAATATTACACGGGAAATTTAGATTTTCATTGGACATTAGATTTTTCTTCGTTTTTTAACATACGAAATTCCATTAATTTATTGATATTTTTGACAAATAAATGAAAAAGTATTTCCAAATTATTTTTAACTCATCAATACAATAATTTAACAAATTTGGAAATTTTATCGGTGATAGGTTAATTATGAGCTACTTATTTAGATGCCATTAGTTTTAATAAATAATTAAGTCTATGCAAAAATTTTTAAAATCTAGTAAGCATAATTTATTCACAATAAAAAACTACAATTATATAATTAAAAATTAGCATAATAATAACAAAATTAAAAATCAAATTATATAAACAGAAAATTTTTTAATGAGATGGAAAAACTTAATAAGTAATTTTTTTTGAAAAAAAAGAAGATAGATAAAATAATATACAAATTGTGCTTGAATTTTTCTATGAAAACATTCCATTTGTTCGGAGTGTATCCACATTAGAAATATTATTCTGGGCCATGACAGTGATCCCATTCAAATGTTGAATTTTGTTGGGTCTAAATACTTTATAAAACATCATTCGACAATCATGGCGGATTGTGTTGTTCAGAACCAAATAAATTACAGGTGGAAAACCGTGCACATGGAACCTCAAATAATATTAATTTTAATTAAAATATAAAAAAAAACCATATAAATTGGGCCACTGTGATCATCCATTGGGGTGGAATGAAGAAATGCATGAGTACAATATACATGGAACAAGGTATGAAATTCATCGCGGAAATCAAAAAAACTTGCAAAAATGCCTGAAATTTAATTTATTTGAAATTTATAATTATAAATAACTCTGACCATTTTCTGGGTATTGGTAATGGTTTGGCCTAATCCAAAAGAACGCGTTTTGATGCAAATTGAGAGAGCAAATACCACATAAATGAGAGGGGACAAAAGAGCAACGGTGCCATCATGGACAGCATGTAATGGTATGTGAAATTGACCATCCTTATCTTCACGATAGTCAATGAAGGGATCAAAGCTCCAGGAAAAATGAAGGTTGGAATAAACGACCGGTTTCATGAAAAAAATCCAATAAAGAGAATAAATTGTGCAAATTGAGAGCCAAATATAGATGCGAAATCCTGAGAAAAGTTTGTTAGACATGGTCGGCGATAAAATGTCCAAACAACGATTGAAAGCCAAAACCTGGTTTAAAGGAGATATTTTCATTATTATAAATCATTTTGTAAAGAGTATGGTCATTTTGCTTTTTGAAGGTTGGGTCAATGAATATGTTTTATATTATAGTATTACTTCAAAATTAAAAATATATTTTTGCTATAATCAAACAATTATATTATTTAAAATGCAGAAATTTAGAATAATAAATGGGAATTAGGTATAATCTATAATTTAATTAGAAATGGAGTGCTGTTTAAGTAGAGAATTGATTTTTTGATATACTGATGAGAAAGATATTTTTGTAAAGAATAAATTAAATTAAAAAGACAGGCGGAATTATTAAAATCAGAAAAGGCGGAATTATTAAAATCAGAACAGGCGGAATTATTAAAATCAGAACAGGCGGAATTATTAAAATCAGAACAGGCGGAATTATTTAAATCAGAACAGGCGGAATTATTTAAATCAGAACAGGCGGAATTATTAAAATCAGAACAGGAGGAATTATTAAAATCAGAACAGGAGGAATTATTAAAATAAGAACAGGTGGAATTATTAAAATCAGAACAGGCGGAATTATTAAAATCAGAAAAGGCGGAATTATTAAAATCAGAACAGGCGGAATTATTAAAATCAGAACAGGCGGAATTATTAAAATCAGAACATGCGGAATTATTAAAATCAGAAAAGGCGGAATTATTAAAATCAGAACAGGCGGAATTATTAAAATCAGAACAGGCGGAATTATTAAAATCAGAACAGGCGGAATTATTTAAATCAGAACAGGCGGAATTATTTAAATCAGAACAGGCGGAATTATTAAAATCAGAACAGGAGGAATTATTAAAATCAGAACAGGAGGAATTATTTAAATCAGAACAGGCGGAATTATTTAAATCAGAACAGGCGGAATTATTAAAATCAGAACAGGCGGAATTATTAAAATCAGAACAGGCGGAATTATTTAAATCAGAACAGGCGGAATTATTTAAATCAGAACAGGCGGAATTATTAAAATCAGAACAGGAGGAATTATTAAAATCAGAACAGGAGGAATTATTTAAATCAGAACAGGCGGAATTATTTAAATCAGAACAGGCGGAATTATTAAAATCAGAACAGGAGGAATTATTAAAATCAGAACAGGCGGAATTATTAAAATCAGAACAGGCGGAATTATTAAAATCAGAAAAGGAGGAATTATTAAAATCAGAACAGGAGGAATTATTAAAATCAGAACAGGCGAAATTATTTAAATCAGAACAGGCGGAATTATTAAAATCAGAAAAGGAGGAATTATTAAAATCAGAACAGGAGGAATTATTAAAATCAGAACAGGCGAAATTATTAAAATCAGAACAGGCGGAATTATTAAAATCAGAACAGGCGGAATTATTAAAATCAGAACAGGCGGAATTATTAAAATCAGAACAGGCGGAATTATTAAAATCAGAACAGGCGGAATTATTAAAATCAGAACAGGTGGAAATAATTTAAAATTTTTTAATAATAAATAATCTTTATCTTAATTTAGATTAAAATAATTGCATTATATTTAAACCTAATATATGTATTCATTTAAATTAAAAAATATAATATAAATAAATGTCTTATTTGGGAACAATTGGTATTTAAAAATATTGTATTATAAAATAAAATTTACCAGATCGGAACTGGTTTCAGTTGACCAAAAAACTAAAATTTAATTTCATTATTTAATAAATTTCTACTCCTCCCCACCCCCCACCCCCCCCCCCCCCCCCCCAACTTTTTACATATTACGTTGATACCAATCCAAAAATTGAAAATTGGGCTGTCGCAAAAAACAAATCCAGTTAAGCCATAAAATGCTTGGGCATAGCCCAAAGTCCAGAGAATGCCCAGATCACTGATGCCAATGTAGAAAAGTAATTTGTAGCAGACATTTTCGTTAATATGTTTCCAAATTGAAATCATGCATGGAATATAGAGGAAATAATAAATTGTGCAAAGGACGATCAGGGCCCACGATTCTGGCACAAAATGAAGCCTTTTCTCTAATGGAATGGAACTGACATCGGTTCCAGTGCAATTATAGATGCGGGACCATTCCGAGTGCCGAAATATGAACATTTCCATTTTTAGGTTCAGAGTAAAATGTTTTATTAAATTTTGTTTGAGTACAATAAAAAATAAAATGATTTTATATTTACCAATTGAAAAATCTTTTATGAATAACCACCCACCTGACAGTGACAGGTGAATTGGAATCAAATTAAATAAAATGAAAGTCAAACAAGCAAAAATATGATTACTTATTAAAAAAAAACTAGACCACCCAAATGTGCATTCTCGTTATTGGTGCCATAATTTAATGGAATTTGCCAGCCGACCTATTTTTCTATTCTCACTGACAAAAAATTTTTTAAAGGGCAAAAATTATTTCTATGAATCATTTCAAGTAGCTATTGATGGATGATGTTGATATATCTCAAGGGATTAATCGCATATTCAGTATTCACCCATAAAAATCACATAAATAAATAATAAAATCAAAAAAAAATTAAATAACATATATGTATATGTATAAATGAATTTTTATTAAAATAGGGTAAATAAAATATTTTCTTGAAAAAGTGGAAGAAGAATTGCTTTTTGCAAATTATTTTAACATTATTTTATGATTATGATTATGATTAGTATATAATTTTAGAAGAGTTTTATATTTGTGTGTCCCTCAGTTTTCTCTATGTTTTTGAGGAAAGATTGAATTGAATTATTTGTATTGGAATTTTTTCGTTTTCTATGACTTTGATAACGATTGGCTAGATAATTTTTTGATTTGGCCAATTCCTGAGCAACTAGGCCAGATGTTATGGATATTGAAATTGAAAATTAATAATGAAAATGTCAACTATAGATTAATCGATGTTTCTGAATATGATGTTGATAATGGTTTTGAATTTTGATTATATGTTCATCAAATATGGAAATTAGAATATTGATTTCTTCTGCTATGTATAAAGTAGAGTTGATTACTGCTTCGTCTCCAATTCCAAAGTTAGATAGTCCAGCAGAATTTCAATTAATTTAATGAGATCTGTCAAATGCATTACTAATATTATTATTAATTTAATTTGCACCTGAAAATATTAAAAAATTGAAATTTGGGGTAGAATCAATTCATCCATTCTTTTCCAATTTTCCAAAAATAAATGGCAAAATCATTGTTTCAATTCACTGTGAATTTTTCGGGATTTCCATAATTAGTAATTTTGCAATAATCCTTTTGTTTGTTTGTTGCCTATTTTGATTGCACATTTCCAATTTCGAATAAAAAATGAATATATATAAATATCCAAAGTAAATTATCCATCAAATCAGAAATAAAAAATTATCAAAATAAATTTTTATCTTCAAATCCGCATATCAACAAAATAATTCCCCAGTTCCAATTAAAATGACTGAATTTGCATAAATTTCCTATTGGATAGTGAAATGTTGTTTTAAATAATTTCATTTTATTTTCCATGAATTGAACAATCAAAAATAATAAAATTGTAATATTTTCATATGGCCAAAAATTGTATAGTTAGTTAAATCGGAAGCATTTATCAGAAAATTGTTTTTCATGATTCTTATCTTTATTTTTGCATCTTTTAAAGCTGTTGGTCATTGGTGGTTATTTTTGGTTTAATCATAAATTATTCGTTCCACATGGAAACATAATAAACTACCCAATTATATTTTTTTACTAATTACTACAAAATTTTAATTTATTAAATTAATTTTATTTACATAAATATTAAAATTTAATGATAAATTTTTATTTCAAAAATAATTTTTATTAGATTATTTTTTGTGCAATTTTATTTTTATGTCATCCAAATCAATTCTTTATTTTTTCTTAATTTTTTGGCAATTTTTTCCCATCAAAATTGATGCCCAATGTCGTCCAAAACAGTTTCCTGCGGGCATTGTTTGCGTTTGTGATGCAAATTTTTGTGATGAATTCCCGCCAATTGGGAATCTTTCAAATGGACAGGCAATAAAATTTATTTTTAAAAAAAATTAAATTAATTTCTAATAAAATTTAATTTCTATTGATTATTATTAGGCTGCAATTTATGTGACTTCAGGCGAAGGCAAACGCTTTGAGAGAACATCGGCCAATTTTGAAGAGGCAACTGATGAATCCAAATGTATAAAATTTTTAATTATAAAATTATTTATTAATTTATTTTTTAAGCGTCAATAACAATTCGTCTAAATCCCTCGCAAAAATTTCAAAGTATCATTGGTTTTGGCGGTGCATTCACCGATTCGGCCGGATTCAATATGAATCGGTTAAGCCAAAAAGCAAGGGAAAAACTACTGAGGGCATATTTTGCAGAAGAAGGTGGGATAAATTTAATAAAATTTGAATAATTTCACCAAAAGGCATTGGCTATACCATTGCTCGGGTCATTATGGCCAGTTGCGATTTTTCGCCCCGAGTCTATTCCTACAATGACCTTTACCAAGATCCACTGCAATGCCCAATTTTGGAGACCCCAATTAAATGTTTACTTTCCTTCCTCAATCCTTTGCTGAATACAAAAACTGACTTTGAATTGGAACATTTCAATTTGACTAGCGAGGATTTTTCTTTCAAGATAAAATAAATTTAATTATAATTAATTTAATCCAAATTCCCTTTGTAAATTCCTCACATAAAGGCAGCGATGGAGCTAATGCCTGCCGGTGAACGACTAAAATTATTTGCAACGCCATTTTCGGCACCAGCTTGGATGAAATGGACTGGCTATATGGAAGGAGGTGGCCCATTAAAGGGCGAAGTTGATGGACCATATTATCAAACTTGGGCCAAATATTTTATGAGGTGATCTAATAATAAGGAAATAGTTAATTTGATGCCGAAAAGATTATAAAAGTTCAACAAAAGTTATCCTAGAATAAAAACCTTTCAAAAAAATACTCATTTCAAAGTTTCTTATTTTATAATGATTTTGCTTACTTAGGTTCAACCAATTCTAACTTATTAGTTTTGAACCAAAAAATATTTTAACATTTTTAATACCTTTTAGTTTGATTAAACATAGATAATTATATATCATTCCCTTGAAAACTATACTATTGGGTATAATGTCTGTGAATATTGGACAAACACTTAAATCATTATAATTATTTTAACATCATGTAATCTTTTACTGCTATTTCTTATGTAAATTTTGAAGCAATTTCTTTGTTTTTTTTTCGGCCAATTTTTTGCCTTTTCAGCAAATTATCTAAATATAAATATTAAATACTATCAAATATATAAAATAAAAATTAATTTTCTTTTTTAAAGATATTTTGAGGATTATGCAAAGGAAGGAGTCCATTTTTGGGGATTGACAATGCAAAATGAGCCAAGAATAAGTGTTATACCAATTTGGTGGCAAGGAACATCATTCACGGCAGAACAACAACGGTCTTGGGATTAATACATATTTTAAAATAATTTAATGAATTTTAATTCCAGCGATTTTCTAAAACTTTGGCTTGGACCAGCACTCAAAAATTCGGAATTGACAAAAGAATTGAAAGTTTTGATAATGGATGATCAACGAACATTCCTTCCTAGCTTTCCAAATATTGTAAAAATATTTAAATAAAAAATAATTAAAATTATTTAAATATAAATCAATTTAAAATAAAAATTAATAAATTAATTAAAATTATTAAATTTATAAATTATTTAAAAATATTAAAAGAAATTTATTAAAAATAGTTGAATAATAAATTATTTATAAATAATTGATTAATTAAAAATAATAAATTAATAAAAAAATATTAAAATAATAAATTAATTAAATAAATTAATAAAAAAAATATAAATTAATTAAAAATAATAATAAAAAAAATTAAAACTATAAATTAATTAAAAATAATAAATTAATAAAAAAAATATTAAAATTATAAATTAATTAAAGATAATAAATTAATAAAAAATTTTAAATTAATAAATTAACTAAAAATATTAAAATAAATTAATATCAATAAAAAATAATTAAATAATTGTCAATGTCAATACGAAGGTATTGGCCGATAAAGAGGCAGCGAAATATGTGGATGGCATTGGATTGCATTGGTATTTTGACAGTTTAACTGCACCGGAACCGACACTGGTTGCCACCCATAATGCCCATCCAGATATATTTATGATTGGCACTGAGGTAAGAATAAATTATTAATTAATAAATATTTAAATGAATTTTCAGGCTTCCCAAGGCTATTTGCCAGGTCAAGGCCCTTCTTTGGGTGATTGGAGTAGGGCAGAAAATTATGCGGAAAATATTATGCAGGTAAAAATTCCAAAATTTCCGAGTTGTAAAAATAATTTTGGAAGAATTTACAAAATTGGGTGACTGGATGGACTGAATGGAATTTATGCTTGGATGAGAAGGGAGGCCCAACTTGGGTGACAACAGTCATTCATGGATTGGACGCAACAATCATTGTGAATAATACGGCCGATGAATTCTACAAACAGCCAATGTATTATGCCATTGGGCATTTCAGGTTGAATTTTAAATAATAGAATAGTGGAATTTGTTCCTTATTTTTTCTAAAAATTTTTTTAAAATGTATTTAGTGTTTATCGATGATGCAAATTCCGAATATGGAATTAGTTTCATAAATTAAATTACTTGAACCAGTATAGGTTCATAAACCGGTTTCGGAAAAACTAAACCTTCGTATTACCATGCAAATTATAGTTCAAATTCAAATCGACGCGACTTGATGAACTGTTAATGAATCTGCTCTTTGTTTCGCTTAATATACATAATTAAAAAAGTTATATGCATGTAACCTAAAATTTTATAAGGCTGTACCTTTTTAGTTTGATACTACTAATAATAATAAGCAAATTTCAAAATCTTATAACTCATAAAATTTCGTCGAATGAATAATAATTTCTCATATATAATTTTAAAGTTCGGATTTTTCGAAACCAATTTATTAACCTTTAATGGTACAGGCAAATTAATTAGTGAAAATTTTTTTATATTCGGTTTCCCTCTCATTGAAAACACCTCAATATATGTTTTTTAGTGTAAAAAATTTAAAATTTTATTTTGGGAAAAATGGAAAGAACAAAGAACAAACTCTACTATTACGTATTACCGAATTTAGTACAAATATAGAATTAAGAATCATTGATTTTCTTGCAGTAAATTTATTCGACCCGGTTCCCAACGAATTGAACATACAATTTCAATGGACGATTCCTCCAAATTGTCCGACTTGTTAAAAATGCTAAATGCCGTGGCATTCGTCACCCCAACCAATCAAACTGTACTCGTTGTCTACAACAAAAATGCAATTGAAGATTATGAATTGGCCATTTTTGTTGGGCAACAAAAATTAAAATTCAAAATTTTACACAAATCAATTGCAACAATTATTTGGGATAATTTTTAACTTCAATCAAATTTATCAAAAATTAACACAATTCATTGATTGTTAAAATAAATTCATTTGTTATCCATTTTTGTGTGTTTTGTTTATTTCATTAGACCATTCTTCGATATAGAGGGTACATTTTCTCATATAAATCCAATGAATTCAACGAAGACATTGGCTTCGAATTACGGGGCAATCCCTTCAAAAAATATTTTAAAATAATTAATTTAAATATTTTTGTACCGGTTCTTGAATGTTTGAATTGAGGAAAATTCGTTCATTCGGGACTTTTGGCGGCGATTGGCTTTGTTCAAAATAGGATGGGGCAACATCATCCCCAAAATCTTCATTCGTTAACATTGCCATTTGATGCTGAAAATTGGGAAAAAAAAAATAAAATAAATTATTTTTTTTAAAATTTTACCCTTGGATCGGATTTGAATAGGCGATTAAGTTGGACTGGTTGATGGAAATTATAAGTGCCAAGCAATGCTTCACTTCCATCCAATGCAAATAGGATAAAAATTGTGCAGTAAATGGGAAGAGCAAATGAATTAGTTGAGGAAGACATTATCATTTTTCAATAGATGTAAATGCTTAAATTCTAAAAAATAAAATTATTTTAATTTATAAAAATTTAAAAATGATAATATATTAAAGCTTTTTTGGAAATTTTTCACACCTTTATACGAAATTAAAATAGGAATTTTTCATGATGTTTGTTGTTTTTTTTTGCTTGTTTTTCTGTCATTTGAAAAAAAATTGTATGAAATTTATGGGCCTATTCATTCCATATTTTCCTTTTTTTGTATCGAAATAAAACATTTACGTAAAATGTTTGGTTAATAATATTTTTAAAGATGCTAAATGTAAAAAAAATTCCTGAATTTATTTTTTTTATAGATACTAAAATATAAGAACAATTAGTACAAATTTTTTGGTAAAAAATTGGAGCATTAAAAAGTGAGGAATTTAGTAAAAAACTTTATTGAAAATTAGGCAGATTTGGCATTAAAAATGAGGAATTTGGCTAGCATGCCATTGCCATCCCATCATGTCCCCATTTTATAGCTCTCTCTAATAAGTCAAACCAAGTCCAACCCCCTCCTCTCCAACTGTGGAAAATGTGTGGATTCATAAAATAATAATAAATAATATTCATTGGAAAAATAAATCATTTCCTTTTGGTTGCATTTGCGCAAATCCTCCCTTTTTCCATCCAAACCAAATATAAAAAATATTGTAAAAAATGGGCGGGGGAGGGGGGTGGGCAGGAAATTGCAAAAGATATTAAAAAATTGTACAATTTTCCCGGATTTGGACTTTGGGGATTGGGGGTTGTTGGCATGTTTTCATTCCAAAAATATATTCTCCCAAAGTGAATGACAAATTCACGAAAGATGGATGAAAATGGATCAAAATTTGTGAATACAAAATACATAATACAGTAATACTGGGTAATCTTGGGAATATTCTTTTACAAATGATAATAATTAAAAGGACAATTTCGTATTAAATTTGAATTAATTTCTAAGAAAATTAAATTGATGAAATAAGAAATTTGCATGGAAATTAATTATAAAATTGTCTATTAAAATTTATATTAATTTTCAGAATTTCAAAAATAGAATAATTAATTGGATGATTTTTATGTGGCATACATGTGAGTAGACTACAAAATGACTACATTTTGAGTATAGAATAGATAGAAAATTCTTGAATTGAAGATAGGAATATTTCTTTTATGCAGAATAATTAAGAAAACATAAAATGTATATTTGTATTGTATTTTATTTATTTTTGGGTTGTTTTTATTTATGGATATTCTATTTTTTTATCGGCTTGTCTGTCTTTTATCTTTTATTATAGGCATAGGCATAATAATTTTATTTATATTATTAATTTTATAGCAGATTTTTAAAATAAAAGCCATTAAATTATATCGTAAATTTAAATATTATTAAAGAATTTATGCTAAATTTTCTATGCTGTGATTTTATAGCTATTTAGATAATTATGTATGCATAATTTCATTAGTGATAAAATCATATCATAATTTTAGTAAAAGAAAAGTTTTATTTTTAGAAACACTTTTCGACTGAAAAATTTGTTCCTAAAAAGATCTAAAATCATCATCCATGCCATAGGGCGGAGGGCGGCAAATTGCAAGAAATGGAGGGGAGGATGGCTGGCATGAAGGAAGTAGAATTTTGACTGATTGTTTATTTATTCCGCCTGACAAATTTTTTATTCATTCTGCGCAAATATTACTCTTTTTAGTTATGTTTTGAGGGGAGAATGGCACCAAAAATGATTCACAAAAAGGTTGACGTAAATCCACAAAATTTAGAACAATATTGGATTAATTAGTTTATTTTCAAAAAAAAATGAAAAATAATAAATTGTGGAAAATAAATATGAGTCAAAAATAACATTAATATATTTTGCATGGTAAAACATATGTGATTGATGACACTAATTTTTCGATGGTTAGGGCCATAGATAAAAAAGCATTTTTTGAAGAAATGGCAGCACATAGCACCAATAATGGGAAAAGGTTTTTTTGACGAAAGATTTTAATCGTTTTTTTGAAAGATCAGATTCTTCTGCCGAAAGATTCTTTTTAGAGTAATTTCGTTAATGCTAGATCTTAAACCTACATAAGCCTTAAACCATTTGAAAGAGTTCATCGTGATGCAATGATTAATTTATTGAATGTCATGGTTTGATTAAAAATTCAATTTATTAAATCGTTTAAACCATTTTTTTTCTATTTAATTTTTTGGCTTAGAATTTAAAAACCCAGAAAAATTAGGTCATTTGATGAGCCTCGATGAGCTCTATTCAATTGAATAAGGTTTTTATGGTATAAGATCAGGCATTTAAAAAGTTATTAAGCAATCGGATTTGTGGGAAAAAGACCATTTTTTCTGCAAAAATTCTCCACCCAATAAAAAAATTGCTAAATAAAATTGTATTACGGTGGAACAGATAAAAGACATAAAATTGACATCATCCAAAAGCCAAAACAATATTATAATTAAAATATCAGAAAATTATGGTAATAATAAAATAATTAAAAATAGAATAAAAACAATTGGCCGGATTCCAGAGGGTCAAAATTGGATATTGCTAAAAATATTCTTTTTGATGGAATAAAAAAAGCGGAAATCCTAGTACCACCAAATATAGTTATAAAACAATAAAGATGCATAAAAAAATTATAATCCAAAAGAAGATTCGGAGTTGGATGAATGGATCAAATATGCAAAAAACTTAGAGAATAATTCAAAAAATGGATTAAAGAATTTAAAACAAAATAAAAGTTACAAATATTTATAAAATTATTAATTAAATTCTTTATCAAAATTTACACTTCGCCCTTTTATTTTACAATTTAATAAAATTTTAATTATATATTTCGAATAAATCAACTTTTTCAAAAATATTTTTATTCTAATACCAACAATCAATCCATCGATCCATCGAAGCATCGATAACAAATTCATCCATTTTCCCACATTTTGGTTGCATTTTGGTCATATTCGCACATTTATTCATTTTCCTATTAGTATTCAAAAATTTTATCGCCTTTCCCCATCTATGATCTATCCTATCTTTGCCTTTTTTTCTGGCCATTCATTTATTGGCCTTGTCCATTGGGTTAACCGAAGGGGAGGGGGACACTTTTTTCCGGCCTTTCATTTTTTGTCCTAGCCAACTGCTGGATTATTTTACCGAAAGGGATGGGGTGGAGATGTGATATTTTATTTGATTGGGGAATGGTGGAACGACGACCGGTGCAAATGAAAGCTATTGTAATTCATTTCTTCCATTCCAATTTTCAAAGCAAAATCTAAGTTTTTCTCTAGTCGTTTAATTTATTTTCCCAGCTCATTGGCTTATTTTGCCGAAATGGAGTGAAAGGTGTATTTGGGAATGGGGATGCTTTATTTCCTTTAAATTTAATGCAAATCATTGCTTTTCATTTCGTCCCATTTTCCCATTCAGCAGAGTAAAACCCAACGTTTTCCGAGTTTTCTCATCCATTTCTTTGCCCCTTTCTACTAGTTTCTACGGAATCTATTTTTTGCCTTGTCCTATTGGGTTATTTCTTATTTTACTAGAGTGGAAGGGGAGAGGGGGGGGGGGGGGGTGTTGTATTGGCGGAATGATGAAGCGACGATTTCCTTACAAATTATGCAAATCAATTTCATTCATTTCTAGGGTTGTTCGTTCAAAGTCGGTTTCGATTTACGAAAATCGATGAATTTAAAACCGATAATTGGAAAAATCGGAAACCAACATTTTTTCAAAATCCGAAAATCGGAGTTTAAAACCAACACCTTCGTAAGACCAATTTTGAATAACCCCCAATCATTTTCTGACATTTTCAGAGCAAAAAATCTATGTTTTTTCTCACCTAAATTTTGTTATTATTTTACATCTTTCACATCCATAAGTGACCTACACTGATATTTACCATTATATGGAGCTACTAGTACAGCCGTAATATTAGCTTATTTTCGAAATGGATAAAAATTCATTATTTATTTCGAAAAACTAATAATTTATGGAAAGAATTTCAAAAATTAATTTTTAATTTTTTTAATGATAATTCTGATATTTTTTTAAAAATTTTCTTCAACAAATTACATCTAAAATTAAAATGTTTATTTTTTTTTCCAAGACCAATAAATAATCCCCAATGAATTAATCCATTATTCACAATTTGACTGCAATTATTCTTATTCATATTTATGGATGATTGTTTATCCATTTTACTTACAATTACAAATTATCGCTTTACCCAATCTATTCCATCCTTGCCCTTCTTTTTGGCCACATATTCCATTCACAGTTTTTCGCTGCGGGGTGCGGGGGGTAAAGGAAAGAAGGTGCTAAAATATTTAGACTTTTTTATATGTTAGTTTATTTTTTTTGTATTAAAAATGGAGCAAATGCAGAAATGAGTCTCCAAAAGTTAATATTAATACACACTTCCATTTCCTCCTATTTTCACAAGTCAAACTATTAAATTTCTCTAATATTTATGAAAGATTAGTTATGGGAATAGGAATGGTTCAATCTCTCAAAAAAAAAAATCCAAATTTATATTACTATTTAATTTGTGAGTCACTAAACATCATCACTGCAGGGTACCATAATTTTGATTAAACGATCGAAATATTGCTTTGAGCAAGCAATTGAGATTGGGACAGGTAATCAATAATCATTTTCTCATTGATTCATATTCATTGATGATGATTATTAAATTTCTCTACGTATGTCCCTTCCCAAATCCCAATTCCCAAATAGGTAAATAATAAGGGTCGGTTAATTCCGAAAATTAACGAAAAATACTTCTGCTCTACGATTGATGAATTGTTCCGAGTAATTAATCCATTATGCCTTCACATAAGGGGCGGCTATTTTCAAAAATCAAAGAAAAATGCATCAAAATATTTCCATTCCACCTCAATCAAACATCATCTTAAGGATACCATTATCTTAAGAATAATCACTCAATCATTCATTATTCATTCAATGACCTCAAGCTATATGGTAATGTATATATATAATTATTTATTCTTGCTTTCTTCCTAAATTTTTATATTTTCCAATTTCATATTCATCTACTCCAATCTGTCGCGGATCGCGACTTTTGATTTTAATTTAATTTATTATTTTTTATCAATTCCTTATTATCTTTATTCATTATTTTCAACATAACATTGCATGAATCAATTTTTATCTTATTTTCATCCATTCCCCTTTTTTGCTGTTCATCCAATTTTTCTACATCTAAACTCCGCCCCTCAATTTTTGTGTTCATCCACTGGGCCCCATTTTTTTCGCTCTCTCTCTTTTTTTCTACACTTTTTCCAACTTTGCTGTCCAATTTTTTAATCGCCTTAAATTCAATATATTTTTGCTAAATAAACTTTGTGGGATTTCAACTAATTAATTTGTGATTTTGGGTGGGTTGAAAATTGTTGAGTTGAATTTTCAAATCCCAATTGCCTCGGCATTGCGTGTGGGTTGATTCATCAATTTCTGCCCGTGGCAACCTTCAATTTGACAAGGAAATTTGATCGGCTCGAATTTTGCCTTCTTCCCGGAAATTGGCTTATTTCCGCGGAATCTTCATACTTTGATAATCTCAATTTCTTTGCAATTTCTTGTGTTGGAAATTGCCAATTTGTCTATTTGGGAACCGAGGAACTGATCCTTCCTCCCTGGAACTTGTTCCCCGCAATACAATCTACCATTCCCCATCCCTAGCCAAAATTAAATTAACAAAATATTCTGCTAAAAGTCTGTGAATAGCACCATTCACAGGATAAAAAAAGCTTATTAATAAAAAAAGTTTCAGCCGTATGCTAGAATTTTGATCCATTTTGACAGTATATTTTATTTGCCACTTTCTCAATTTCTTAGGCCTTCAATTTTCAAATAAATCATATTTTAATTATAATTTTTTATTAATCCAGAAAAGAACTAATAATTGGAAATTTTTATTTTCAATTCTCTCATTTTGTTTTAAATTCATCATCAGCAGATTAGAATAATTTCTTCAAAATGAGCAGTCGATATTCTTCGTCAAACAGCAGAAATGGAGAATCCCGCCATTATCATGATCAGCAGGATCGAAAACATCGACATCATCGTCGATCATCTGAGGAACGAAGGGAAAGTTCATCATCATCAAAAAATAATGCTAGAGGTAAAAAGTAAAATTGATAAAAATATTGCTTAAAATTAAAATATTTTTTTAACATTATTAACAAAAAAATAAAAAAGAAAAAGAAAAAAGCAAATTTAAAATGAAGCTAATAAGCCATTTATTAAAAATATGCATTAAATATAGCATTGGATAAAAGAAAAAGAAAATTGGTTTATTTGTTTAGTGACTGTAGGGTTACTGTATGCTAAAATGTATTTTCAATTAAAATTAAATATTTTAATTACAATTGCAAAAAAATATTTTTTTATATCTCACATTTTAGAAAAATTGTATTCCTTCTCCCAATAAATTTAATTTAAATGAATTCCATTTTCTTTCCATTTCTTATTCTTATGAATATTTTTACATTTTTTCATTTTAAAAGTAAGAGGCATTTTTTTGTATTTCTTTAGAAACTCACAATGAAATCAATAAAAAAATGGAATTTAGAAAAATTAATTTTTTTATTTTGATTTTTTTTATAAAAAAAATTAAAGGCTAAGCAATTATTTTTATTTAATTTTATAGAATTAACAATTTTCAATTCTGTAGGTGTGGCAGTTATTTATGTTGCCGAAAATGATGCTCCTCATTTATATGAATTCAATGGAAGTCGACAAAAGGTTCAAGAAATGGTCAACAAAATTCTAAAAAGATTGGCAAATGAACAACGGGAAAATTTGCCAATTCCACCACCATTTGAAGTACAAAAATTCATAAAATCCATGGGGATATATGCAAAGGTTAATTTGTGATTTTGTAAAGTAAAAAATGAAATTCCTTTGAAGATCGATCCAGAAAATAGTTATGTTGAGAATGAAACCAAATACAAATTGAAATTCCATTCCACCGATGGCACCACTCAACAAAATATTCCCAATTCTGGCAATGGCAATGTTGATGATGATGAAATGGATATTAAGAGAAGACGAATTGACATTGATGGATAGCAGCAAAAAGAAATAAAATCATCACCATCTTCAGCAAATGCCACCGAAATACAGTCGACAGTTTACAGTAGTGCTTCTACTCCACAAATAACGACAGAAATTCATCCGCAACAACCACCGCAGCAACAATTGGGCGATTTCATAAATGGGTAGGTTTTCTTTAATTTCCCTTATGAATTTTTATTATTATTAATTTCTTATTTTTTTTTTTGATTAATTCAATAATAAAAATATTCATTTTTTGGGTAATCCTTACGAATTGTGATCCGAAAAATTTTTATTTTTCAAATCTTTTCTAGGATTTCAAAGTTGTTGAAAAAGAATCTAGCTTATTTTATATTTATCATATTTTACCGAATAGGAAAGCATCATTTTTCTTAAAATTTTAATTCTTTCTATTTTCCAAAAAATTTTAATTCCTCCTGGTTTAATTATTTTTTAATCCCTCCTATTTAATTAAATTTTAAATTCCATCTGTTTTTCGGAAAAAATTAAAATTAAAATTGTATGTGGCATTCTAGACATTTTATTGGTAATAGTCGGCACCTTTTTATCCATTTATCCATTTAATTAAATTAAATGTGAAAAGCATACAAAATAAGATTAGTGCTCAGAAAGAGCAATCGAGAAACTTAAAAATAATGTATAAAAAATAATTTTTAAACGGCATTTTGTAAGGAATGCTCTTTTTTAATGATACATTAGCTAGTAGCTACTAAAAGTTAATGGATTAATAAATAGTTTTTTTAAAGCATCTCATAAATTTAAATTTTGTATTTTTTTAAATTTTATTGATGTTTATTTAATTATAGTGATGGCGTTATCAATTTTGATGTGTTTGGCCAAAATTTAGAACAACTTTTTGCCTCGGGCTTCATTGTGATTTCGCACAAGGAAATCATCCGTCGTACTTTTGAATGTTTGAAAAATGGAAGCAATGAATGTGTGAATTTCTCCAATTTTGTTGCAAAAATGGATGAATGTTTTTCGTAAGTGCCTAATTTTATTGAATGTCTATGAATTCATTTTCCCTCCAGTGAAGAGAAAATCTGCGACGCAAAAAAGTTGATTAAAAAATGGGCTGAATGGACGAATAGAAAGGCAATACAAATGCATAAAGATGTGCTAATTGCAAGCAATGGAAATGCACTCCAAACGATACCAACAGTTGATGAATTAGCAAAAACATTTGAGGAAAAATGCGCAGAAAAAATTCGTTTATTTGTTGGCTGGACTGAAAAATTAATTACACCAGAAATTCGAAACAAGGAATGGATTGTTGAATTGGAAAATCAGCATGGTAAAAAATTGATTACGTTAATTCTTTCAAATCTGAAATACAAAATTAGATGGAGTATTTTTATTTAAATGGGAAAATTAAATAAAAAAACGGCTAATATATTATTATTATTATTACTATTAAATGAATAAATCAGACACAAAATATCTAGATAAATAAAATACAGAATGTTTGGAGAAACAAAAACAAATGTTAGAAGAAACAAAAACAAATATTTGGAGAAACAAAACAAAATGTTTGGAGAAACAAAAACAAATGTTTGGAGAAATATAAACACAAAATGTTTGGAGAAACAAAAACATGTTTGGAGTAATAAAAACAAATGTTTGGAGAAATAATAACACAAAATATTTGGAGAAACAAAAACTAATGTTTGGAGAAACAAAAACAAATGTTTGGAGAAATAAAAACATATGTTTCTAGAAATAAAAACAAATGTTTGGAGAAACAAAAACAAATGTTTGGATAAACAAAAACAAATGTTTGGAGAAATAAAAACATATGTTTCTAGAAATAAAAACAAATGTTTGGAGAAACAAAAACAAATGTTTGGATAAACAAAAACAAATGTTTGGATAAACAAAAACAAATGTTTGGAGAAACAAAAACAACTGTTTGGAGAAACAAAAACAAATGGTTGGAGAAACAAAAACAAAATGTTTGGAGAAATAAAAACACAAAATGTTTGGATAAACAAAAACAAATGTTTGGAGAAACAAAAACAACTGTTTGGAGAAATAAAAACACAAAATGTTTGGATAAACAAAAACAAATGTTTGGAGAAACAAAAACAAAATGTTTGGAGAAATAAAAACACAAAATGTTTGGAGAAACAAAAACAAAATGTTTGGAGAAACAAAAACAAATGTTTGGAGAAACAAAAACAAATGTTTGGAGAAATAAAAACATATGTTTCTAGAAATAAAAACAAATGTTTGGAGAAACAAAAACAAATGTTTGGAGAAACAAAAACAAATGTTTGGAGAAATAAAAACATATGTTTCTAGAAATAAAAACAAATGTTTGGAGAAACAAAAACAAATGTTTGGATAAACAAAAACACAAAATGTTTGGAGAAACAAAAACAAAATGTTTGGAGAAACAAAAACAAATGTTTGGAGAAACAAAAACAAAATGTTTGGATAAATAAAAACACAAAATGTTTGGAGAAACAAAAAAACAAATGTTTGGAGAAACAAAAACAAATGTTTGGATAAATAAAAACACAAAATGTTTGGAGAAACAAAAAAACAAATGTTTGGAGAAACAAAAACAAATGTTTGGATAAATAAAAATACAAAATGTACCAAATTTTTTTTAAAATGTTTGGAGAAACAAAAACAAATGCTTGGATAAATAAAAACACAAAATGTTTGGAGAAACAAAAACAAATGTTTGGAGTAATAAAAACAAATGTTTGGAGAAATAATAACACAAAATATTTGGAGAAACAAAAACTAATGTTTGGAGAAACAAAAACAAATGTTTGGAGAAATAAAAACATGTTTCTAGAAATAAAAACAAATGTTTGGAGAAACAAAAACAAATGTTTGGATAAACAAAAACAAATGTTTGGATAAATAAAAACACAAAATGTTTGGAGAAACAAAAAAACAAATGTTTGGAGAAACAAAAACAAATGTTTGGATAAATAAAAATACAAAATGTACCAAATTTTTTTTAAAATGTTTGGAGAAACAAAAACAAATGCTTGGATAAATAAAAACACAAAATGTTTGGAGAAACAAAAACAAATGTTTGGAGTAATAAAAACAAATGTTTGGAGAAATAATAACACAAAATATTTGGAGAAACAAAAACTAATGTTTGGAGAAACAAAAACAAATGTTTGGAGAAATAAAAACATGTTTCTAGAAATAAAAACAAATGTTTGGAGAAACAAAAACAAATGTTTGGATAAACAAAAACAAATGTTCGGATAAACAAAAACAAATGTTTGGAGAAACAAAAACAACTGTTTGGAGAAACAAAAACAAATGGTTGGAGAAACAAAAACAAAATGTTTGGATAAACAAAAACAAATGTTTGGAGAAACAAAAACAACTGTTTGGAGAAACAAAAACAAATGGTTGGAGAAACAAAAACAAAATGTTTGGAGAAATAAAAACACAAAATGTTTGGAGAAACAAAAACAAAATGTTTGGATAAATAAAAACAAAATGTTTGGAGAAACAAAAACAAATGTTTGGAGAAATAAAAACACAAAATGTTTGGAGAAACAAAAACAAATGTTTGGAGAAACAAAAACAAATGTTTGGAGAAACAAAAACAAAATGTTTGGATAAATAAAAACACAAAATGTTTGGAGAAACAAAAAAACAAATGTTTGGAGAAACAAAAACAAATGTTTGGATAAATAAAAACACAAAATGTTTGGAGAAACAAAAAAACAAATGTTTGGAGAAACAAAAACAAATGTTTGGATAAATAAAAATACAAAATGTACCAAATTTTTTTTAAAATGTTTGGAGAAACAAAAACAAATGCTTGGATAAATAAAAACACAAAATGTTTGGAGAAACAAAAACAAATGTTTGGATAAATAAAAACACAAAATGTTTAGATAAACAAAAATAAAAAAAATGTTTGGTAAATTAAATTTTTTGGAGTGTATCGAGGCTGAATGATTAAAATTAGCCCAAAACAAAAAAAAAATGAGAATTTATAAGATATTATTGGAATATAATCACATTTTTAATTAAAATTTCTATTTTCTTTATCGTTCTTCCATTTAATAGGTATCCAATATATTGGTCGTTCAATGGAAAAATTGACAGAAAAATTGGCACAACAGACTTATGCAAATGCCGAGCAGTCAACAGAAGAAATTTATGTGTTTTTCCTTGAGATTACCAATGTCACAGAGGAACAAAATGATCAAATCTGCAGGCAGAATTATGAACTTTTGTTGAAATTAAGTGGTGCCGGCAAACGTTGCATATTTGTGGATCTCACAATGCATTCTGTGGCCAAAAGTGAATATTCGATTGGTCGAAGCCATATTGCCCTTTTCCAGGGTAAATAAATTGACAAATAATCTTTTTAATATTCAAATTTTCAGGTTCAAATGTAATTGTTCAAGATTATTTAGAGGCTTTTAAGAAGCAGCAAGAAGTGGAAATGAAAGAAAGGGAGAGAAAAATGAACACCTGTATGGCACGCATAAAGGACAAATCGAATATCAATTGTCAAAATGGAAGCAAAATAAGAAAGCCAACAGTCATATTGGAGGTATTGTCTATTTTGAAATATTTTCAAGCAAAATTTGCATACTAATATCATCAAAATAGTGACATAGAATTATTTTCGAGAAATCCTTATTTTTTAATTTTAATTTTTCTTGCTCTTAGGATCTTATTCCTAAAAATTTATGAAATTTTTAAAATTATTTTATTAAGCTGCCATGCCCTAGAGCAAGTGAAAAAGGTCAAAGAGGTGAAGGAGAACCAATTTGTCCAGACGATGATAACACTTGGGAATGCGATGATTGTGGCCAACTTCTTTATGTGTTAATGCCTAACAATAAGGCAAATGTATGCAAATTCATAATAAAATTTTATTTAATTTTAAACTATTATAGACGACTATCAAAAATTTTTATTGCGGTTGTGGCAGTGCACGAATCGCTGATTTGACTTTTCGCTGCAAGAATTCACATTTGCATGGACCAGATTTTAAGCAATTCGACGCAAAAACATTGGATGGATTAGTGCAACGTTATAATAAGGAGCAAAATATTCTTATTCTTGGCGATACCGGCGTTGGCAAATCCACTTTGATTAATTCCCTTGTGAATGTGCTTACATATAATACATTGGAAGAAGCATTGGAGGTAGGCTTTAATATTTCATAAGATTAATATTTAAATAATTATTAAAATCCAATTAAGGCAGAAAAACCGCAATGTCTCATCCCGGCTAAATTTACACTCACTGATGAAAAAATGAATTCTCGAGTGATAAAAATTTGTCAACATGGAGTCGGCTTTGATTGCAAAGAGTGCAAGAAAAATGAAAAAAAGAGCAATGAGAATTTTTCGGCCGCCGATTCATGCACGCAGCACCCTATGGCACATGTGATTAAAGGAATAAAAGGTAAGTGAAAAATTTACAAAATAAAATAAATTTCCTAAAAAAATAAAAAGATTTCTTAAAAAATTATATAAATTTCTTAAAAGATGAAATAAATTTTTTAAAAAATTAAATTTCTTAAAAAATTTAAAAAATTTCTATTTTAGGTGGACGCGTCCGAATCATCGATACTCCCGGCATTGGCGACACCCGAGGCATTGACCAAGATAAGCGGAATGTGAAGAACATTTTGAGCTATATTGCCAAAATCGACCATATCCATTGCATTTGCATTTTGCTCAAGCCCAACAATGCCCGATTGACCGTCCTTTTTCGTTATTGCATCAAAGAATTGTTGTCCAGTTTACATAGAAATGCAGCAAAAAACATTGTCTTCTGTTTTACAAATACTCGAGGAACATTTTATCGACCAGGTTTTAGAATGATATTTTGAAAAATATAAGTATTTATTTTTTTTTCAAGGAGACACGATTAATCCATTGACAATTGAATTGGATGAATTGGCAAAACGCACTGGCGTTCGGATAGATTTGAAGAAAGAAGAGAATGTTTATTGCGTCGATAATGAGGTATTAATTAAATCGAATGGGTGGGGTAATTAATTTGCATAAATATGGAAACTGCAGAAAAAATTATAAGTTTAATTATTTGTTTTAGACTCAAAAATGAAATATAAATTTGATGTATCTCATCGTGGAACATCGAATGCTATAAAATTGTCAAATTTTAAACAAAAATTTTTGTTAAATCTTTAAAATCTCTTTTTTCGGCCCAAAACTAAATTAGAATTGAATAAATCATATTAAAATAAATATCAATTGATTTTCTCTTGAAATTTATATGAAAAATTTCTAAATAGTTATAAACCGATAAACTTTTCTGCATTTTTACTATTTCTTTCTGTAAATTAAATATTTCTCTTAATCAAATTATGAAAATAAAATTATCATTTTCCAGGCCTTCCGATTCCTTTGTGCCGTAAAGGCAAAAATTGAATTTTCTGAAGCCGAATACGAAAATTATGCAAAAAGTTGGCAACGCTCACAATTGGAATTCAATCGAATGCTTAATTATGTGAATGATAAAATGGAACCCCATTCTACGCGTGAAACAACATCGTTGAATGAGACTCGTTACATTATCACCACATTGGCCAAACCATTGGCGCTGATTACGCGGAATATTCAGGCAAGATAAATGAATGGCCTCTGTACTATTATCGTTCATACATACTCCCTATTTTTTTGTTAAAATCCTTAAAATATGTTTAAGGGATTTTCAAACTTCGGGAATACCAATATTTCATTTATTTTGTATTCTTATCACTCCAAATTGGTTCAAAAACCGATTTAAATATTTTTAATTTCTGTCAATAATAAAAAAAAATAAAGAATTATGAAAAGAATTAATAATATTAACGATAGTAAAGGAAGCTTATATCCAATTCATTAATCATTATTCATCATAACTATTCATTATCACAATTAAATTAAACACATTAAATACCCTCTTAGCTCACTTAATCCTTTGATATCCTGCTGAATCTCATTATCCCTATACATATGTAATTATGGATATACTATATTCATAATCAGTGTATATTATTTACCATATGTGACTTTTTTAGTTAAATCCAAATTGAAAAAAACTTATCAAATTGTTTCGTATAAAACCAATTTAGATGATATAAAAAATTCAAAACCTCAAATATATGATTTTCGGACTTCCTGATCTCGAAAACTCTTCAATACATATTTTTAAGCTAAAATGATAAAATAAAATTTTATCAAAAACTAACGACAAAATTACCGAATAAAACCTTTTTTTTATTAAATAAATGACTTTAAATTTATTTTTTAGTCAAACATCACAAAAATGCAAGATGAAAAGGAACGACTGGCTGGTTTGAACACTGAGGCCGTCGACTTTCGAGCAAAGTTGAAAACGAAGCGCTTCTATATCGAGAATAAACGATTGGATCATCCGCGGACAGTTTGTGTGGCAAAGGATCATACGGAAGTGAAAAAGGACGAGGCAGGGAATACGCGAACTGTCTACAAAACACATTGCCATCAGCGTTGTTATTTGAAGGGTGTTCAGGAGGAAAATTATCCGAATCCGGATATTCTGAAGTGCACAATAATGGATGGGAATAAGTGCAAGGTAATCGATTATATGAATATTATTATTAAATTAATGCAAAATCGGTTTTATAAAGGCGTTCGTTTTTTGGAAATAATTACTGTTTCGGTTTCTTCTATTTCGGTTATTTTAAGCAAAAAATTCTCAATTTTGATTTAAATTACTTCGATTTTCTCAAGCTGAAACCAATTTTTGACTACTCTAGAATTTATATAATAATTTGCTGAAAAAAAACCCATGAAATTGAAAGAATATTCAAACTAGTGAAAAAAGAGTATAGAATTTTGAAAAATAATACTTTAACGGTTTGTCCAACTTTCCTAAACAATATATCATTGGATATAACTCGTCAATAAGAATCGAATAGTTTCTAATTTGTAATGATTTAGTCAAAATTAAGGGATATCAATCATTTTAAACCAATTTTCTTTTTGATTCAAAAAATTTTTTGATTAAATCTAGTCCAAATCCAAAATAGGTATCAAATGATACAACTCGATGAGAGCTATCAATTATATTATGTTCTAACTTCTGAATAGCTTTTCGGTATATTCTTTTCGATAATCTCATTTTTTTGGCAAATTTAATATTTCTTATTAACAATGGACTTAAATATTAAATGTTTTTGATTATTTTTTCAGATTTGCGGCTGCCAATGGGACATGCATATGCATATTTGGTTTGAACAGGAAGAAAAGTCAGAAGATGTGGATGATGAAGAAGTGAAGAAAATGATCAAAAATAATACGAATAAAAAAGCAATACAGAGGAAAGCAATTGATAATGCCCAAAAACGAGTGAAGGAATTGGAAGCGGAACAGGCCATTATCAATAATATTGCTGCCAGAGTTGGCACTTTTTTGAAGAAAAATTCCATTGTGGCCATCAATGATGCCGTACAGGAATATTTGAAATTGTTGATTAGAGAGGCAAAGCGAGAGGCCAATGAAACGGATCAGGATTACCGTAGAGTCAAAGGATTGGAGGTGATTAATTATTATCAAAAAATTAATTTATTAAGATGGAAAAATTTAGCTAATATGTTGCTCGGATATTTTTTATTATATTTGGGTTTTAAAAAAATAAAAACCAGAAATTATTTTTTTTTATAATTCTCTTTTTAGGTATTAATAAATTCAGCCTTTTCGCTAAAATTTCTGAATCACAGCCTAAAAAGTAAAAACCATTTTTTGACTCATTTTCTTTAGATTAAATATTTTTAACTAACCTTTGATTTTTGTATACTTTTATTTTTATATCTTTTTAAAATTTATCAATCGAAAAAAAGGAATTTAAAAATCATAAAAAAAATAATAAAAAAAATAATGAAGCTTCCAAAAATCAAAAAAAAATATTTGAAACTATTTTTATAAATTTAAAAGTATCATATAAATTTTAAATTTTTATTTTGAAAAATCAAACCTTCAGAAAATTGCAAAAAATTGCTGTTGTGGCAAAATTTACTATTTAAGACAGCTAACACTCATTAAAACTTAATAAATTAATTTCTTTTAAAAAATTATTTCAGGAATCATTGAATGCTTATTTGGAGGAGAAAAATATTCTGGAACAATCAATGATGGGCCAAGATGGCCAAATTGATGCATTGAAGCCTGAGGATATAAAAAAATATCAGAATAAATTATTCAAGCTCAAATTGTGCGGTGAACAAATTAAAGAATTATTTGATGCCGAGAAAGAAGGACGAAGTTCACAGGTAATTAATAAAGAATTCCCATACCATTTTGAATTATATTTTTTAAGCAAGCTTATCATGAAAACACCTTTGAACGAGTTGTTCCGCGGCGTGCTTCAAACAATTCGCAATGTATTTTTTTGAATCTAATAAATATTTTTTATTAGACCATTCCTAAATAAATAGAATTTAATTATAAAAATTATTTGAATTCCTCTTTAAATTTAACTTCTTTTTTTAGTAAATTACCAACGTCTGAATAAGTCATCTTATTCCCAACATGCTCGCGGCATTAATCAGAATCGGAACAACAATTTTGGTAAAATAATTTTTTATTTGAATTATAAAAGTTTAAAAAAAATTTAAATTCAGAATTTTTTGGCAATATTTTATTTAGTTAATAATAATAGAAAAATGAGCAGATGAGCTCTATGCTATGATTGTTTCTTAAGGAATTATGCTACAGTTGTAAATCAAAACTGAGTCATCTATAAATCGATATTAAGCTGTGTGTATAACGGAAAGCTAGATTGGAAATTTACCATTTTAAAAATTAGATATTTTCTGAATAATTTAATAAAAATTTCAATTTAAAATAATGATAAAATAAAAAATTTTCCCAAATTGAATTTCTTATAGATTTTTTCTTTTCTACAGGTTTTGACCATGATTTTCCATCTACATCTGCATCTTCATCCTACAATTACAATCGCAACTCCAACAGCAATCGTCCACAAATTTCCTATTCATTATCCTCTAATCCAATTTTAAATCGTTTGGGAAATCATATTCGAAATTGTCTGCCAACAATTTACAAATGAAACTGATGAGACTCAATTCAATTCATTGCTTTTAAGCTTTTGCCTTTTTTATTTGAATTATAATAATATACACATATTCACATTTATTTTGATAATCACATTTAAATTTCGGAATAAATTTTGTTAACAAATATCATTCTACATTATTTATTAGATGATTAGATCTTTCACTCAGGTGCCTTGGTTATAAACTTAAAATTGCTCATTAATTGATTTGGACGCAAAATTCGATAATGCAAATTTTGATTCTTATATCAAATCCACCAAATGCATCGTAAATTCTAAAAAAAAATTCAATTTTTATAATAAAAAATATTCAAAAATCCTAGTTTTTCTCTCAATTTTCCCTTTTTATTAATAATATTTTATTATTTTCCCATTTTATTTCTCCACCTTTCCCAGACTAATATTGATTGAATAGCGTTGTGAGGGAAAGGTGGTTTTATTCTCGAGAGAATTTTATTTATTTCCACACAAACAAAGGGTAAAACCAATCGAATAAATGAATCATAAAAGGAAGAAATGGAAGGTGGCAATGACAATGAGCAATGAATGGAATGGAATCGATTCAATCCATTTTTGGCCACCGAAATTATTATTCTAGCATCTCCGTCTTTATTTTTGTTTTTATTGAGAAATTTAATTTTCATTTCCCCATATTGATCATCTGATGGACCCAGAGATTGGTATACATGGAAATTTTCCAACTATACTCTACATCTACATTTACATGACCTCATGTATAGCTAAGTATACATATACATATACATTTTTTATTTCATCTATATGTAGAGTATATGTATATGTAGAGTATAGCAGTTTTCCTATACATTTTCCTATACATTTTCGAAAATTTCAATTTATAATAAAAAAAATTTCTTTTATTTAAAATGACAATAAATGTAATAAATATTGCAAAATTTATATCGAGTAACAATTAATCAAATTTCCTTTGTTCAAATGGATAAATATTTCTGGTTTACAAGTTCAGAATAAATTCTGTCTCTGTTCCTTCTTTTTTCCTTTTGTTCAAATGGATGAATAATTTATGATTCAAAAGTTCTGAACCCATTCTGCTCCTTCTTTTTTCAGTCGCAATTCCCGCATAACTGAAAATCCGCTCTTGTGCCGCCGAAGTTGCCGGAACTGACAAAGTTTGAATGGCAAATTCTTTCAATACACTCCATCTTGAATCCGCTTCAAGCTGAAAATTGTTTTAGGAATTAATTTTCAAATATAAAAAATACCCAAAATACAATCGGATCAATATCTTCAGGCATTGTTTCTTTTGCCCAACTCAAATATGCATTGATTCCTTTTTCCAATTCATTAATCGGTTCCTTTGCCTTTGAAGAATTTGCAGTTTTTCGCCTCTTCTCTGCTTTCAATCGATCAAATGACGACATATTTTCATCAATTGATGTATTAATTTGATTTTGAATGATTTGCTGCTTCTGAACTTGGGAATTGAATTTGACCTTAAGTTTTTTAATTTTATTTAATAAATTTGGTTAAAAATTTAAATAAATACGTTCGATTTTAATAATCCTTTCGCAGTGAATTCATCAATTTCTTCCATTAGCCAACAGTAATTCGGGTCGAGAAATGTGGAAACGATGAAGATTTTGTCAAATTTTTGATCACGCATATCAAAAACAAAAGAAAATCTTTTTTGAATTTCTGCAACAAATTCGTCCCGAATAGTTTTCATCACAGGATTTTTCGAAAAATCTTTCGACTAATTTAATTTTAAATTTTATCAATTTAAATGTTTAAAAACCTCAGCATCATGAAGAAAATTTTTGAGTCTGGAAAACACCATTGAAATTGTGACCATTTTTTCAGACTAAATTTATTATCAATTATATTATTAACAATTATTAAATTACTTGAATTGCCGTCAAAATTTCCAAAATTGGTGTCAGAAAATGAACAATTTGGCCGAGCTCAATAATTTCAAATTTCAATATTTGTTGGAAATCCAATAGATTTTCCTCGAATTATCTTAAATTAAATTAAACTTAAAAATATAATAATAAAATAACCTTTTTGACTTCATCTTTGATTTTTAAAAATCGTTCGATGGCCAAAATCCATTGTCCCCATCTTGTGCCGCAAAATTTCAAGAGAGAAAGCCCAGTGGCAATAATTAATTCATTTTTTGATTGATGCGATTTATTAAAATGATTAATCATTCTTTTGATTAACGAAAATCCATCCATTATCATCACATGTCTTTTCAGAATAAACATCAAGGCCAAATTGATTGAATGTGCAATACATCCAAATCTCATCATACTAAAGAAAATATTAAATTTTTTATTATAATTTTAATAAAATAAATAAAACTCTGTATATTTGTCAAAATCCTCAAATTCATTCTCATCCGCTTCCACTTCCAGACCGAAAAATTTTCTTGGTTCTTCAAATTCCGACTCATTTTCTGATTCTGATGATTCATTTTCATCATCTTCATTTTTAAATGCTGCAATCATGTTGCTAGCATTGTCGGAAATTATTTTTAGCATGTTTTCTTCTGGCAATTTGAATTCCTCAAGAATGGAAAAAAATATCTCGCGAATATATGAGCCTAATTCGATTAATATAATTTTGATTTGATTATAAATTAACCTGTGTGTTTTGATTTAAGTGGGCGCATTTCAAGGAAAATTCGCTCAAATCGTTTAGATTCCAAGTTATAAAATTGAACAGAAACACCTAAAACAAAACATAAAATAGTATTTTATTTAATTCAAACCTAAATAAGCTGTCTTCATATTTGGATCAGTCCAAATATCTAAAATGCCACTGAATTTCGGTGCCATATTCTCAAATCTTTTGGTAAAATGCATTTTCTTCTTAGTATAAAATTCGCTGATCAATTTTTTGAAAGCCTTATAATCGGATGGAACCTAATAAAAAAGTAAATAAAATAAATGTTTAAATAAATAATACATTTAATTGCGAATCGGCAAATGAAAATAAACCTCGAAATTCATCTGATTTCGATTGGTAAATCGTCACATTTGGTTTACAGCAATAAAAAATGATTGATTCATTGAATTTTAATTGCCTTAATTAAATCAATTAGTGAAAAATATTACAAATTAAAATTTCCATACTTTGGATTATCCTTCGAATATTTTTTTGCAGATGGAAATGTCAATTTTTGTTGTTTTGGATCATCAATTTTTCGCTTTTTTACTGGATGACCAGCAGCTGCATTTTTATTTCTCTCTTCTTCGACAATTTTAAACTCTTTTGAATGTTGCGATTTTAAATGTAAATTCGCCAAATTTGCATTGGGACATTCAGTTGTATAATGAAATGTTTTTCCGCATGTTTTGATTAGGCATTTCCATTCTTTTTTCTCTTTATTAATGTCAAAAAATTGCCAAGCCGGGTCCGTTCGTTTGGATTTGTTTTTGGAAACCTCTTGTTCCTGATTTTCATTTCCTTCTTCATTCAAAGAGCCATCATTTTGCTGATTACCATCTTCTTGTTCATTCATAATTATCTCATCATCCATATTTAAATTCTGAAAAGAATATTTAAATAAATGTTCATTATTTCTATTAATTAAAAAATATAATAGCTTTTATGAATAAAATATATTCGAAGATTCAACTTTTACATTTGCAATGGAAATTGTCACTTTCTGAAAAAAAAATTACAAAATGCCAGAAAAAATATGAAAAAATATGGAAATTCCCTTAAAATTTTGGGTATAGAATCAAGCTCTATGTATAGCAAAATGTATAGGAAAACACCTCTACATTTACATAAAATTTTCCAGCTATACTCTACATCTACATTTACATGGGCCTCATGTAGAGTATATGTATATGTATAGAATGTATATGTATATGTATAGAATCACCTATACATATACATTTTCCTATACATATACCAATCTCTGGATGGACCATATCAGAATCAGAACCCCGACAAATATATTAAATATTGTTTTTTCATTCGTGAATTACTAAAAATTTACAAAAACATTTTTAGATATAAGAATAAAAATACGAACATTTTTTTGCCCATTTAACGTCAATTTATTCCTTTCAATAAATTTGAAAATTTAGAAATATTTTTCAAAAATGCCTCATGAAATTTCTTCTGATGAAAATGAAGAGGAAGCTGTGAACAATTACTCAATTCGACAACAATCAAATCGAAGCAATTTGGTACCAACAACAAGTCAACCACCAATTCAGCAACAACAACCACAAAATAATACAGGAAATACTGGCCAAATGACTCCTGCTCAAATGCAAATGGCGTGGACTTCAATTGTAAAATATTTATAATTTTAATATAAATATAAATAAAAAATATTAATAAAAATTAAATTAATAAAAATAAATGAAAAAACAAAATTAATTTAAAAATAAATTATTAAAATTAAATTAATTTAAAAATAAATTATTAATAAAAATTAATAAAATTTCAATTTAAAAATAGATAAAATTAATTTAAAAATGAATTTTTAAAATAAAACTAATTTAAAAAATAATAATAATATTATTATTACATAATTTCATTCAGTTGAATCGAGCATTATCAACGTTGAATTTTACGCCTCCTAGCGCTGTTCAACATTTAATCAGACAATATAGTGAAGCTAATAACGATGCAGGCACAAACAATGATGATGGCAATCCGCATCCACCTCTCCTTCGCAGGCAGCCAACAAATACAGTAAATTAAAGGGAAAAAATAAATTATTAAAAATTGAAATTATCAAACATTTCCTTTTAATTAGGCTTGTTTAAAGTCGGTTTCAGAGAATTGATAAAATTTTAAATCGAAATTGAGAATTTTTGTTCTTTTAAACCGAAAATATGAGAAACAGAACCGACTTTTTTTTTGAATAAATGAAAATTAGTTTCAACAAATATAGTAAATTTAAGGGAGTAAAAAAAATTAAAAATTGAAATTAATTGAATTATTATTAAATTTTAATTAGGGTTAATCAAAGTTGTCTCGGTTTCAGAAAATGGATCAAATTTAAACCGAAATTTATTGCCTTTTAAAACCAAATATAAGAGAAATTGAAACAGAAAACCAATTTGTAAAAAAATGAAAAGAAAACCCAATTTTAAATCTTTGTAAAATCGGTAATAACCTACTCTACGTTTAATTTTCAGCAGCAGGTGGAAGAAAATGCCGGCCCAACATTAGCAGAAATCCTTTATGGGCCTCAAAGGCAAAATTTTTCAACATCAGCAGTCAATTTTGTGCCTCAAAGGCAAAATTTGCCAGAAGAATCGACCGCCGAACAAATTTCATTAAATATTGCGGATTATGGTGAGGAACCACCAAATGCGCATGTACAAAATCCGGCCGAAGGTTTTGGAGAATGGGAAATAGACCACATAGATGGTGGAAATGAAAATGTGGAGGCAAATGAAAGGGAAGATGACAACGAAAATGCGGAGGGATTTGTGCGAACATTGCGCACACAAATGCAATCAAGCAAAGTTTTAGTATCCCATTTACTTAAAATCCAATCAAAATTGAAGTTCACTGTGCTCATTTTATTGGGTTCCCTCCTTTGTACATTATTTGTTGCCGGTTATGCTTTAATTGAATATATTTACGAAAATATTGAATCCATCACATTCACTGCATCCCTTTTTGCATGCACAAATCGATTCGATTCGGGTGCTTTTAAAAGGTGAATTTTTATGTATAATTAAATTTTTATTATATTTTTGATTACAAATAAGCGAAATAGCTGGTTTTTATTAATTAAAAATACATTTTTAAAATTTATTTATAAATTAATTTCGATAAACTAAGAAAAATTTTTTTTCGATTGACTAAGAAAAATGTGTTTTCGATTGACTAAGAAAATGTGTTTTCGATTGACTAAGAAAAAGGTGTTTTCGATTGACTAAGAAAAATGTGTTTTCGATTGACTAAGAAAAATGTGTTTTCGTTTGACTAAGAAAAATGTGTTTCGATTGACTAAGAAAAATGTGTTTTCGATTGACTAAGAAAAATGTGTTTTCGATTGACTAAGAAAAATGTGTTTCGATTGACTAAGAAAATGTGTTTTCGATTGACTAAGAAAAGTGTGTTTTCGATTGACTAAGAAAAATGTGTTTCGATTGACTAAGAAAAATGTGTTTCGATTGACTAAGAAAATGTGTTTTCGATTGACTAAGAAAAGTGTGTTTTCGATTGACTAAGAAAAATGTGTTTTCGATTGACTAAGAAAATGTCCATTCGATTAACTAAGAAAAAGGTGTTTTCGATTGACTAAGAAAAGTGTGTTTTCGATTGACTAAGAAAAATGTGTTTTCGATTGACTAAGAAAAATGTGTTTCGATTGACTAAGAAAATGTGTTTTCGATTGACTAAGAAAAGTGTGTTTTCGATTGACTAAGAAAATGTCCATTCGATTAACTAAGAAAAAGGTGTTTTCGATTGACTAAGAAAAATGTGTTTCGATTGACTAAGAAAATGTTTTTTCGATTGACTAAGAAAATGTTTTTTCGATTGACTAAGAAAATGTGTTTTCGATTGACTAAGAAAAATGTGTTTCGATTGACTAAGAAAATGTTTTTTCGATTGACTAAGAAAATGTTTTTTCGATTGACTAAGAAAATGTGTTTTCGATTGACTAAGAAAAGTGTGTTTTCGATTGACTAAGAAAAATGTGTTTCGATTGACTAAGAAAATGTGTTTTCGATTGACTAAGAAAAATGTGTTTTCGATTGACTAAGAAAATGTCCATTCGATTAACTAAGAAAAAGGTGTTTTCGATTGACTAAGAAAAGTGTGTTTTCGATTGACTAAGAAAAATGTGTTTTCGATTGACTAAGAAAAATGTGTTTCGATTGACTAAGAAAATGTGTTTTCGATTGACTAAGAAAAGTGTGTTTTCGATTGACTAAGAAAATGTCCATTCGATTAACTAAGAAAAAGGTGTTTTCGATTGACTAAGAAAAGTGTGTTTTCGATTGACTAAGAAAAATGTGTTTTCGATTGACTAAGAAAATGTTTTTTCGATTGACTAAGAAAATGTGTTTTCGATTGACTAAGAAAAGTGTGTTTTCGATTGACTAAGAAAAATGTGTTTTCGATTGACTAAGAAAAATGTGTTTCGATTGACTAAGAAAATGTGTTTTCGATTGACTAAGAAAAGTGTGTTTTCGATTGACTAAGAAAAATGTGTTTCGATTGACTAAGAAAATGTGTTTTCGATTGACTAAGAAAAGTGTGTTTTCGATTGACTAAGAAAAATGTGTTTTCGATTGACTAAGAAAATGTCCATTCGATTAACTAAGAAAAAGGTGTTTTCGATTGACTAAGAAAAATGTGTTTCGATTGACTAAGAAAATGTTTTTTCGATTGACTAAGAAAATGTTTTTTCGATTGACTAAGAAAATGTGTTTTCGATTGACTAAGAAAATGTCCATTCGATTAACTAAGAAAATATGTTTTCGAGTAACTGAGAAATATGCTTTTTTATTATAAAATTTTATTATTACACAGTTTGGTCGAGGGAAATGGTCGATGGTGGTTTTTGGCAATCCGAATTTTCATCCGCCAATTTTTCATCCTTTATGGACTTGGCCAATACGTTTTTGTGTTCCCCACTCTCATTTACACATTTCCAAATTCGCCCCATTCCTTTTGGAAAACAACCTATATTGTTTATTTGAGCGCAGTTTTCATCAAGGATTGTGCCATGACATTGAAACTTTTGGTTGGTTTTCTAATTCGATGAAGTTTATCAATCAATAAAAATTGGGCATTTATAAATAAATCTGTCCCCAATTTAAATTACTTATTTTTTTTATTCATATTTGATTGTAAAACGTTAAAAAATTAATGCTAATTTTTGGGAGAAATATAGTGTGATGTATGAGTGAAAAAATTGTCGAGAAAGATAACCTTATGGAAAATTAAATTAGATGGAATTAAATAGAGAATTTTGAGTGTTTTTTTATATTGATTCCTCCTTGAGTTTAGCAATAAACCATAAATTAAAAATATTTTTATTTAAAAATTTATTTAATCAATAAATAGAAAATTTTCGCATAATTTTATTTAATTTTCCCACAGGTCTTTTTACTGCCAAAATTCAAGTCAAAAAAGGGTCGTCTCTATCAATGCATTGAATATACCTCTATTTTATATCAATTCACAGTGCCATTTTTGCATTGGAATATTTATTTGGGTAAATTATGGTGCACAATAGTTTATGCAGGAATTAAAGTAAATAACGAAAATAAATAAAATTTAATTTAAATTTTTTAAAGATTTTATTTTTATTGCCTCTAATCTTCTTTTGGCTTTTGACCACAATCAATATATTCCGAGGCTTACATAAATTTGGCAAAATTCCAACGAAAAAAGAGTGCCAGGAAAGGGAAAATTGCACAATTTGTTTTTCCGATTTTCAAAAGCCAATTAAAGTGAGCACAAAATTTTCTAATAAATTTTTGTAATTTCTCAGTTGAAATGTTCGCACATTTTTTGCACGGAATGCATCGAAAAATGGCTGGAACGAAAGTCGAATTGTCCATTTTGCCGTGCCACCATTGATGAGGCGGTTGAGGACAAAAAGTATCGAGACGGTGACACAATGGACACAATCACCTTTTGAAGGACGGAATATATTAAATGATTTTTATTTAATTCATTTAAAGAAATTAAAAATCCAGATTTTTGATAAATTAACAAGAAAAGAATATAAAAATCTTTCATTAATAAATGGGTAATATTGTAACAAATGGTTGAAAACCCCGGTTTAAACATTTGTATATTCTAATTAAAAAATACAAAAAATGAGAATTCAGTAAATTAAGTTTTAGGCACACAAATAGGGTTTTTTCCAATACACAACAATTGATAAATGTTAACAGATTCTAGTCTAGAGCCTTTCTCTCATCAATTTTCCCCTTAATCCTCCTTTAAGTAACAATAACAAATAACAATCTACTTAACTTTTATATATATCCAGCTATATCTGCATTATAATTATGATATCCGTAATCTGCGTATATTATTTACTTATATATCAGGCATATTTTGAAAATTGGAAAAAGAAAAACCTTTTTCGGCATTATAAATCTTTAATAAACCCGATATTCGAATTTATCGACATCGAAAATCCTTATTACCTAATTTTAAACCAAAAAAAAGAGAATATAAATTTTTATCATAAAATAAGGAGAACGAAAGACAATATTACCAAAAAATGTTTCATCAATGATCATTGTCCAATTTATCAAATATTCATTTATCTTCTTTTTCGGAATATTATTATTCCACCATCCCCATCATTGTTCCTCGGGCCGCCGCCTCCTCCACCGCCGCCGCCACCACCGATTGGACCGCCGAAAATATTCTGCGCACCACTGAACAATCCGCTCACTGCATTTCCACCGGTTCCTTGGCCGCCAGAAAGGAAACTCCCCAAACCAAAGAGCATATCCTGGGATTGGGCCGATGAATTTTGGATATTGATGAAAATTATTAGTGAAAGAGGGAGGAAAATGTGACGCATTTTTTGTGTGAATTCTAAAAATTGGGTCAAATTTTATTAATAAAAGGAAAAAAATTGAATCATTTTTGGTCAATTTTTATGGTATAGATGCGATCAATTTATTTATTAAAGAAAGAAATTTTCTTATTTTTATTTTTAGCAAGATTTTTGAGCAATTTTATTGCTAAAAATTCGGTCAAAATATTTAATTTTAGCAAATGGTAAAGTAATTGGTGATTTCTAAGTTCATTTTATATTGTAATGCTTTATTGGTGTTTATTTTAAATTTAATGCTCATAAAATTCCTGCAATTTGTAATTTTTGGGTCACTAATTTGTAATTTTTGGATCCACAACAAATTTGTGTTAGCCCAAATTAACGACAAAATAATAAAAAAAGAAAGAAATGAGCAACAAATTCGGTCGATGCATTTTAAAATTGCGCAAAAATATAGACGAAGGAAAAGGAAGCATAAAAATGTTATGTGCACCTTTTTCACATAGGAATTTACAAATAAATTGAAGGAATGAATTTGTTGTGTGCAATTTGTGTTTTAAACAAAACACATTTTGGTGATCAAAATTACGAAAACGTCACATTGGGCCAAAAAGACAGAATTTTTGTTAAATTTTTATTAACAAAATGGACAATTAAAATGAAATAAAATTTCTCAAATAAAAATATTTTTGCGCAAAAAATCATTCATGAATTTTCCTCTTGGATCCAATTGTTTAACCAAACGCCGAAAATCTTCATATTTTGAATATTTTGCCAACATTTTTGCCGGCTTCATTGTGAACAATTTGCCCCAATGCGGTCGAGCATTGAATGGTTCAAGGGCTTTCTCGATTTTAGGCAACAATTTGAAGAGGGCATCCAATTTTGTGGGATTCCAGGCCATATCAATTGCGAATGAAGCCTCACCATTTATCTATTTTGGAATTGGGAAAATAATAATATTATCAATTATTTGTCTCGAAAGTATTGTCATATTTCGATTTTATTAAATAAAAAAATCATTAATTAATTCTTTTAGGATAATTATGATAATGAGTGCCCTAGAATAAAAATGAAATATTTGGAATATTCCTTTGCTTGTCTTATTTTGTAATTAATGACAAAAGACATTTTATCACATTTGTTTATGAATGAATATTATTTTTTAAATAAGTTTCGGTTGAATTTTTACCAATTTTTTATAGAATCCAGAATATAAAAAAAAATTAGAAATTTTTAACTGAATTTATTTATATTTTATAAAATTTTAAAATTTATTTCATCAAAAAAATTAAAAAATAAATCTTCGAAAAATCAAATAAAAAATATTAATTTAAACTATCTTGTTTTTTAACGGATTTAAAAAGTCGGCTTATTAATCTCTAATTTTTTAATATAAAAAATTAACTAAATCAAAACTTTTCGGAAACCCCAAATAATAAAAATTATTTTGTACATTTTGTCCATTTGTTGTGCTCATCCATGCTGTATCCGGTGCCACCACTCGAAATTCATTGCCCATTGAAATGGCCGTAATCTCGTTGGCCAATGGCCGCAATGCTTCAATGGCCGAAGGACCCATTTTGAGTGGGACAAAATATTCGGTGGCCACAGCCGCACCAGTCCATCCCCCATGGTCTAGGCCCAAATAGAGCAAATGACGATACCACGGTTCAATGGAGGCCAGTGGGGAAACTCGACCAGGACTGGCCGAATCCATCGGTGGTAAATGCAATTGTCGAAGGGGAGTGGCACCGAAATAATCGTTGACATCTTTTAATTTAAATGAATAATTTAATTGATTTTGAATACCCGTAAAATTCTTGAAATTCGGATCGCCAATTTTGTTTAACAACCAAATTTGGAAAATTTCATCCGGTGAATTCCAATCAAAGAACATTGTTACGGAATATCCATCATTGACAATTTGATCGAAATTTTGCACAAAATTGGTCCAATTCATCCTTTAAAAATGGAAAATATTTATAATTTGCCGAAAAACTGCTAAATGCCAAAAAATAGTAAAAATGCCGACAAATTAAAATGTTTAGGTTTATCCTAAACCCATAAATTTTATAGGCTCAATTGATTGATCACAATAAAGAAGCATCTTTTGCTAATTATTTCGTTTTGGGAGAATCAATTCTAATTTAGTTTTGAATCAAAAAAGAAAATTGGTTTATTCCGTTTAATACACTTAAAAACTTGAACAAACCATAACAGATTATTATATAACATTCAATGCGTCTTTACTTTAGCAGCTCTATCCAATTGGGTATAGGGATTATTTATAAATATAAATTATTTTTGCTTTATTTACTTTTTTTTCAACAATTGCATAAATCATTTCATCATTCTAAATATTTTTCGGCATATTATTTCCAATCCATTACCTTTCAAAAAAATGCGTTTCCATTTTGTATGATGGCTCCAATTTTAGTGTCAATTCCGTTATAATTCCCAATGCACCCAAATGCACTGAGGCTGCATCCATTAATTCAGGATTTGTTGTTCGATTCCATTTTTGCGCAGTTCCATTTGCCAAAACAATTCTCATTCCCAATAATTGGGAGGCCAAATTGCCATTACGAATACCCGATCCATGGGCCGAAACTCCGGCAGCGCCGGCAATTGTGCATCCACTGATTGAGGCCAAATTTTGTAGAGCATATCCGTGGGAATCAAGCAAAGTGACCAAATCGGAATAAGTTAAACCGGCTTGAAATGTGATTGATGGAATTGCGGGGTCAAATGCGATTATTTTGTTCATTGAGGCCAGCGAAATGAGCACACCATCGGTGGAGGCGATCGATGAGAAAGAATAACCACTTCCAAATACGTGCAATTTTTCTGAAAAAAAATAAATTTGTGCTTAAATAATACTTCGGTTAGTATTCGTATTAAATCTTTTTTAAAAAAATTTAATATCATTTTTTTGTTAAAAATATGTATTTAGGGTTTTTCGATAATGGAGATTCCAAAAGTTGGCAATTGGCATTGGTTTCGAATTCTAACTATTTTTTAATTTTAAAAGATTTATTTTTTTCTTTGTTATTAAAATAAATAAAAAGAGGTTTTCGATACAGCAGATACAGAATATCGTATTGGTTTACAATTTTGAATTATTTAATGGCTCAAAAATCAGTCTAAAAATTCCTCTTTCTTTAATCATTTTTTCATTCTTTCACCCTTGTAAAAGTCGGGATTAAAAATTTTTCCATAATTTATTTTTTTACAATTTTTGAAATATTAGAGATTAACCTTTAAGGAATTGTCAAAATTGAAAATCAATGTGATATTCTGAACCAACCAGCTGTCTCGAAAACTCATTATTACTTATTTTAAGAAGATTAAAAAAATAAATTTATTAAACCGGTTTTTGTACCGTTGGAATTAATTAGAATTAGAATTCAAAACAATTGCCAAATTCGAATTTACCATCATCGAAACCCCTAAATATTTTTTAGAAAAAATAAAATAAAATTTATTATCAAAAAGGATAAAAATCAAATATTACCCTGATTTATTTTAAATGATTATTTTTTTTAATAAAAATAAAAATATTCATTGAAATTACCTGTACAATTTTTGACAATTTCAATGACTTCCTCTGTGCTCGATGGGAATGCAATTCGGCTGGTCCCAAATTCAACATTGCCTGCCCAATTTTTTAATCTTCTTTGGCAATATTTTTGATTGCAACTTGATGCGAAATTCACAATAAGGCAAAATAATATAAATTTTTGAATTATCATTTTTACCAAAATAAATCAAAAATTAGTAGTGAAAATGAATTCAAATTTTGCCTTAAATTTTCCATTTTTTAGAAATAAAAATCAAAGATTAATTCAATGAAACTTAAATTTCCCGTTTTTAGTTACAAAAAACCAAAAGTCAATTCAATAAAAATTTTTGAAGATTATTTTTATAAATTTTATTTGCATATCTGTTGGAAATTAAAATTGGATTATATTCATAAATTGTAGTTAAATTTTAGGCTATTGACGACAGCAGAATGACTGGAATTGTGCTTTGCATTTTTGAAATGAAATTCACCAAAATATTCGACTAAATAAACTCACGAATTTTTGAATGAATTCATGGAAAATTAATTTTTTATTTGAATACTATTTTGTCGAAAATTCTGTCTCAGTTCGATTGGGTTGATCAATCTTGAGCAACCATACATTTTTCTTCTTAAAATAAATTGAAAGATTACAAAATACAAATTTAATCGAAAATGGACAATGAAATCTACCCAGAAAATGGTATAATTTGCATGATATTCAACGAATACAAAATCAATCACAAACATTAAAAAAATGAACAGAAAATATTATCAATTTTTCTCAGTTTTCCCACAACAATAATTAGCAATAAAAAATGACATTAAAATTTTCACAAAACAAAATACAATTTTTATTCATCAAAAGGCCAATAGATTGTCAGCATTTTTATATTTGTTTCCGGGAATTTTATTTTGCTTTTTGTTATAAAATGTATGAAATATTTTCCCATGACATTTTTCTTTTTTTTTTTTGTGTAATTTATTTTTGTTTAATTAATAATTTTTCCCATAATAATTAATCATAAATAAATAAAAATATCAAATAATAAGTATAAAATCATTCAAAAATTGAAATTACTTTACTATTCCCACTAAGTTCAAACAAAAGTATAAATTTTGTCCTAATAAATAATTGCCAAAAATATTTTTGATTTGCCTAATAAAAAATTCCATTTTTAATATTGTAAATAAAAAATAAATTAATAAAAACATATTTTTGATTTTTAGAAAGTCGAATTATTTAATACCGAATTTATTTTTTTAATTTTTATGGGTATCAATTATAATTTGAATTTAAATTTTTTTATTTAAACTTTTGTATTTTTAATTTCACTTGAAAACATTGTCATTTTCCTCCTAATTTTCGATTGAATTACAAAATCACGCACATAAAACATTTTATAAAAAAAAAACAATTTTGCTTAATTTAAATAAAGTGAAAATACTTTAAATTTTGACCAATTTATTTAAATTATTCAGAAAAATGTTTTCATCAGTTCTCGAAATTGCCACCCTCAATTCATATTTAACATTGGTCATTGGCCTTTCGGTGAATTTATTCCTCCAATTCCTTGTCTATAAATATTCCAATAAAGAATTAAAAGAATATACGGGTGTATTACGATATTTGGCATTTTGGAATATTTCTTTACTGATTACTCAGGCCCTTACACAACCAGTGAGTTTTTTAAATGAAAAATTTTGAAAAATTGATTTATTTATAATTTTGTAAAAATAGTAAATAAAACTAAATACACAAATATATTTGATTGAATTATTTATTTGCTATTTTGAGTATGGAAATGTATTAATTTTCCGAAAAAATTAATTTAAGTGGAAAAACAATATTTTTTGAAGACATTAAACTTTTCCAAAGTAGCTTCTTTAAAATTACTAACCTACCTAACTCCCTTAAGCTTATTAGTTATAGTTAAGATATAAAAAAGATAATTTTCAGAAATGAAAATTTTTGTTCAAAAATAATTACAATATTTTTCGGCAGATTAATAATTATTCTTTTGATTATAATTATAATATCATGAAAAGTTGTTTAACCAAAAATTCAACCTTTAATTTTTAAAATTATGAAATATTATTTTTTTTTCTATTTGATCATCTGACAAAAAAGTTAGGCCATGTACATACTTTTTGTGACAGAGTCACATGTGAGCCTCACAAAGTGAGTGGTGGCCCAATCACACTTTGGTGAGGCGTTCGCGTATATACTTGGTGAGGCCACACCCCTTTCCGGCAGAGTGTGAGCGAGTCAAAATTGTGACTCTGTCACCAAAAAATGCGTACATACTTTTTTGGTGAAGGGAAGAAAAAATGTGTGAGCCTTTCTGCACTTGTCACCACTTGTGTATCAATACAACCATGGTACCAAATAGCCCCATTGTTATTCCAATATTGTTAAGCATATTTTAAAAAATTTTTAGAATTTTTTTTCAGAATTTTTCATCCATCCACTTTCGAGAAAAATGCAATTGAAAATAATTAAAATGAACGCCTCACCACTCATGTTTTGACCGAAAACGCCGTCCAATCCCAATGATGTGATAGTGAAAAATGATCAGTAAAAAATGGGGAATATTTTAAAAATAAAAGGAGAAATTTTCGTCAAACTGCTTCTTGTCCCTGCCAAGGTTTTGAACCAAAATTTAAACCGGTTTCCTGTGAACCTCTAACGCCATGTTCTATACATCATTGGATAGGGCTCGTCGAGTGGAATAAGAATATAAAAAAATTTTGTAAATCGGTCGTCAAATAAAAAAGTTATGGCCTCCAGAATGTCAGGAATATGCAAATTTCCAGAGCCGATAACTCGCCATGTAGTGGACCAAATTCGATGTTGCATAGCTTGTTGGAAAGAGGAGAAAAGGGACTACAAAATATGTGAAAAGCAATTTCCTATATTCATCTTTTCCATTTTTATAATGCATTTTATATCCAAATCCGCTTATCATATATCCATGTTTTCAAATTTCAAAATTGATTTCATTTTTGGATTCTCCGTAGTCGATTTACTTTATATGGAATTAATTTGAACGAGATTTGGCCAAGAATTTGATGAGAAAAACCGGTTTAAAATAATTGGTGAGGCATTCGCAACGACTCACCATGTGAGCCTCACAACTCACAAGAGGGCGGAAAATAGTATGTACACCAACCACTCACCACTTGTGAGGCAAGAAATAGAGAAAGAAAATAGCGTGGTGAGGTGATACCTGTCACCAAGTCTGTACAGGGCCTTAAAGATCTTTCAAATCAAATCATGAAAGAAAAAAAAAGAGTTGAAGAAATTAATTAACAAGAATTAAATAATTAAAAATTAGAAATACTGTTAATCTAAATAAAATTCTAATTCATCCTCTCCTTTTTTGATATTTTAATACCATAGGTTTATTTTGTGGCGGACAATTCATTTTCGTATGTGTTCGCCCATGGCCTAATTGCATTTTGCCCTTCACTTCCAATTCGAAATGCCCTTATGACCGCCTATTTTGTTTGTTGGAATCAAGTAATTCTCTGTTCGGCACTACAATTTTTGAATCGTTATTTGACCATTTGCCGGTGCTTTTTTAAATATGATTTTTTTTAAATTTTCATTTTATTTTTAAGAGAATGGACCAGCCGAATTTGGCGTTTCACTTTGTTAGCCTCAATTGCCATTTTCTTTGGACTTGCAGAAATTCTAATTGATGTTACGGCATTGCCCGCGGATGATGTTAAAATTGAGAGTATTTTAAGCGAAGTTCATGCAGAATTTTTGGCTACAGAAAATTCCAGCCTTCATCTAGGCGTTTCAATAGCCTATGATCCAGTCAGTTTAATTAATTAAATATTATTTAAATATATTTTTGGATATCATATTTTGGAAAATGCTCGAAATTATACTAAAAAATTTGCTAAATTTTTATTTTAATAATTAAAATAAATAATTATAAAAATATAGTGTTAATTAATTTATTTAATTTTTTTTCAGAAGGATCCAATTCAAAAATTTTCCTATTGCCTCATTTTGGCCGAAGTCATTTTTTGCTATACAACAGATGTCATATGTTTTCTCAAAATTCGAACACATATCAAGAAAAATTTGCCCGAAACATTCCCTTCGGTCAAGAAGAAAACACTCATCCAAATTTCATTGAATATGATTTTACAGGTAAATTTAATTAAAAAAATAGAAAATAAATAAATAATTTTTAGGCATTTTTGCCATTCATTTGCACTTTAATTGTGGGATTTGCGGTCATTTCTCTGTTAGTTGGCGCCAATCAATCCGATTCTACGGCCATCAAACTTGTTATGTTCATTTTCATTCCATTCGATTGGTTGCCCATTTTTGATCCAATCATCACAATTTTGATTGTCCAAGAATATCGGGCCAGTACGGTGGAATCGTTCAAAAAATTGTGGATATGCAGGAAAGGTGATGGAAATGGCCAAGGAAGGAGCATTTCAACAATGGTTGTGAGCAGCCAACATGCAACTACCCCAGCAAATATTGTCCCAATTCGATTTTGATAGAAACAAAAATGGAAATTTAAAAAAAAAAGGAAATTTAGATCTCATCATTATAAAATGAAAATTGAAATTTTTAAGAAAAATAAAATAAAAACATTTTTCATAGTTAAATTATTCTAATTTCCGAAATTGAATAGAATATACAATTTTTATTAGGAATTATTGGAAAAAGTTGGGAGAGGTGGAAATAAATATTTAAAATTAATAAAATAAATAATTATGAAAATAAAATGGGTAAATCATATGCATTGATTATATCACATCCAATTATCATAAGTCTTAAAATGCGATAAATGTTGCCCGATATGAGGATAAGGAACATATTGGAATTAAAGAGAGAGAATTAAACTGAAATGGTCTTGAATTAATTGTAAATGGATTGAAGAAAGTTTCTTTCCATCATATTATGAAAATTTGGTAAGAATTCGCAATGAAAATTCGGATTCCTCATCAAAAACCTTCTAATAAAATATTTTAAAACAAAAAAGGACTGAAAACATTTTTTTAAAAAGGGGCAATGAACGACAATAATAGTTTTAGTAATATTCGAATATTTGGAATTTAATACATCTTTATTTCCTTTTCTGAATTCGACATTCAAAAGGAGGACAACGAACAATTGGGCCGGGATTGCGTTTTAATGAAGGCAATTTTTTAGCCGGCATAACCTAAAATTATTAATTTTTAATGAAAATCTAAATAATTTAATTCACTTTATATTGATTAAAAATGTTGGCAATGAAGAGAAATAATTCCATTCTGGCCAAAGATTCGCCCAAACATTGTCTGAAAATATTGAAAAATTAATAAATTTGAATAATTAATAATTATTATTACCTTTTTCCCAATGAAAATGGAATTAATTGATCACATCGTTTCAATTTCCCTTCTTCGTCCAAAAATCGAGTGGGAATAAATTTTTCATGTTCAGGAAAAATCTAAAAAAAAAATAAATTAAAAATTTGTAAAAATTATTTCGACATTTTCATCGTAAAGAACAGTAGAAATTTCGGCATTTACGCAAGTTCCCTTTGGCAAATTGAATCCATCTAATTGAACATCGTTGGAAACAATTCTCGAAATGTTCATTGGAAGCAAATTTCCAAGACGAAGAGTCTCCTTTAATCATTTTTTTATTAAATCATTCTACACATTTTACATTAATGACAGCATTTATATATGGCAAATTTGGTTTATCGGCCACCCGAATCAATCGATCCCCATCCCCAATAACGGTGTCCAATTCCGAATGGATTTTGTCAATGCATTCCGGATTATTCAACAAAAATGCAATGCACCAAGCCAGCATATTCGACGTCGTTTCCTGCCGTAAAAATTTATACATTATTTTTATTTTCTTACCTGTCCAGCAACCAGGGGTGTGCACGGGCCCAAGAAATCCGGGCCCGGCCCGGCCCGGGCCCACCCACACTCGGCCCGGCCCGGCCCGACGATTTTTTGCTTTGGCCCGGCCCGGCCCGGCCCGGGCCGGGCCTGGGCCCGAAAGCCCGGGTAGTAAATTTAAAAAAAATTTTTCACCTTAAATTTTTAAAAAAATTTTTTCACCTTAAATTTTTTGGTATAATTTGATAATTCTTCGAAGCAAATTAATAAAAAAATTGAAGTATTTAATACAGTTTTATATCTGTTTTTTGAGTAAACTGAGAAAAAGTGAAGGCTGAATGGTCCCCTTTTTGGGTCATCAGGATTCGGGTTATGAATGGTCAATGTCAATCAGTAATAGTATATATATCCCAGGTAATCTAATGATCCTAACCATATTCCCTACACCAAAAATGGGACCCTTCACATTTCTTTCTCATCAAAAAATCGGATACAAAATGTACAAGTACTAAAATGGAAAAGAAATTGTGCAAAAATGATTAGAAAAAAATATTTAATTTAAAATTTCAAAAAAAAGTTTACAATTTTTAATAAAAAAGTCATTTTTTGCGGATGAATTTCATGCCGGGCTTCCGGGCCTAAGCCCGGCCCGCTTCGATCCAGGCCCGGCCCGGCCCGGCCCGCCACCAACTAGGCCCGGCCCGGCCCGGGCCGGGCCGGGCCGGGCCGGGCTTAGGCCCGGATCGGGCCGGCCCGTGCACACCCCTGCCAGCAACCCACAAATCAAAGCACATATTGCTCAATTGATCAATGCTTAAATATTTTCAAATTTCAAATTATTTTTAAATTTATCAGATAAATTTAAATGTTTTGTCAATTTGACAAATAGTTTTTTGAATTTATGTTTTCAAGTAGAAATCAATTATTTGATTATAAAAAAAATTTAGCAAACGAAAAAATATTTTATTTAGCAAATGAAAAAACATTTTTCTAAGTCAAACTAAAAACACATTTTTCTTAGTCAATCGAAAACACATTTTTCTAAGTCAAACTAAAAACACATTTTTCTTAGTCAATCGAAAACACATTTTTCTAAGTCAAACTAAAAACACATTTTTCTTAGTCAATCGAAAACACATTTTTCTAAGTCAAACTAAAAACACATTTTTCTTAGTCAATCGAAAACACATTTTTCTAAGTCAAACTAAAAACACATTTTTCTTAGTCAATCGAAATCATATTTATCTTAGTCAAACGAAAACACATTTTTCTTAGTCAAACGAAAACATATTTTTCTTAGTCAATCGAAAACACATTTTCTTAGTCAATCGAAAACACATTTTCTTAGTCAAATGAAAACACATTTATTTTAACAAACGAAAACACATTTTTCTTAGTCAAACGAAAACACATTTTTCTTAGTCAAATGAAAACACATTTATTTTAACAAACGAAAACACATTTTTCTTAGTCAAACGAAAACACAATTTTCTTAGTCAAACGAAAACACATTTTTCTTAGTCAAACGAAAACACATTTTTCTTAGTCAAACGAAAACACATTTTTCTTAGTCAAACGAAAACACAATTTTCTTAGTCAAACGAAAACACAATTTTCTTAGTCAAACGAAAACACATTTTTCTTAGTCAAACGAAAACACATTTTTCTTAGTCAAACGAAAACACATTTTTCTTAGTCAAACGAAAACACAATTTTCTTAGTCAAACGAAAACACATTTATCAGTCAAGCGAAAGCACTTTTAAAACACATTTAAGTCAAACTAAAACACATTTTTCTTAGTCAATCGAAAACAAATTTTATTTAAATAAAAAATAAATGAATTTATTTTTAAATTTTAATATAATAGCCAAATTTACCAATAATAATGGTCTTCTTCTCCACTCAATTCCCTCTTTCGCATTTCACTCAAAAATGCCTCGACATAATCTTTTGGTTGCTGATCCGAATTTGCCTCATCCAATTCCATTTCTTGTTGATGTTCTCGAATTTTCTTCTCAAAAAATGCAAAAAAATATTATTGTGCGCCCCAGGATTCGATCAAAAATTCGTTTCAAAGGTGGAATCCATGCGACAAAATTTGGGTAACCCAGCTTAAAAATTAAAAATATGAATTAATTTTAATTAAATAACCAGTCCCTTCGGGACTGCTTTAGCGGTTTAGACTGGGCGAAATGTAATAAAATATTTTTGAAAGCGCGGGGCGCTTTAAGGACCCCTAGCACGCTCTTTGAAAATGTTTGGATCTTGTGGAGAATAGAGTTCGATGCGCTGGCCTTTTGGATATTCCCTCAAGGCTCGCTTCGCTCGTCTTTGGACTACGGTTGTCATTTGGTCAGTTCATCGGGGCTCGCTTCGCTCGCCGGAGGGCCTTTTCAATCCGTTCAGCTCGCTCCGCTCGCCATCGGACATGTACAGCTCGCTTCGCTCGCCGGAGGGCCCGCAGGCCTGTTCAATCCGTTCAGCTCGCTCCGCTCGCCGGAGGGCCCGCCGGCCTGTTCAACCCGTTTAGCTCGCTCCGCTCGCGGGCCGGCCTGTTCTTGTTCAGCTCGCTCCGCTCGCCTCCGGACATGTACGGCTTGCTTCGCTCGCCGGAGGGCCCGCCGGCCTGTTTAACCCGTTCAGCTCTCTCCGCTCGCCGGCCGGCCTGTTCTTGTTCAGCTCGCTCCGCTCGCCTCCGGACATGTATGGCTCGCTTCATCGCCCGAGTGCCTGTTTAATCCTTTCAGCTCGCTCCGCTCGCCTCCGGACATGTACGGCTCGCTTCGCTCGCCGGAGGGCCTGTTTAATCCTTTCAGCTCGCTCCGCTCGCCTCCGGACATGTACGGCTCGCTTCGCTCGCCGGAGGGCCCGCCGGCCTGTTTAACCCGTTGAGCTCGCTCCGCTCGCCGGCCGGCCTCTTGTTCAGCTCGCTCCGCTCGTCTCCGGACATGTATGGCTCGCTTCGCTCGCCGGAGGGCCCGCCGGCCCCTCGACGGAGGGCCCGCCGGCCTGTTCAACCATTTAGCTCGCTCCGCTCGCCTCCGGACATGTACGGCTCGCTTCGCTCGCCGGAGGGTCTGTTCAACCCGTTCGGCTCACTCCGATCGCTTCCAAACATATGCAGCTCGCTTCGCTCGCCCCAAAATATTTATGGGTGTCCGGCCTACGTGCCTTCGGCACGCTTTCACTTCAACTCCGCTTCATTCTCCCTTTAATTCCATCATTTTAAACTCTTATCCCTCTTTATCCGGCTAAATCCCGCGCATTCCTTTGCCTCTGGCCCGGCCCACGTGCCTGCGGCACGCTTCCCCTTCGTCTCCGACCCATTTCTCCCTATTAATCCCACTATTTTAAACATTTATCCCCCTTAATCCGGCTTAATCTTCTCGTATCCGATCCCACGCACGCACTGGCCTCCGGCCTGACCACTGTACCCCGGCACGCTTTCGCTTCATCTCCGACCCATTTCCTACCTTAAACCCTCCATTTTGAACATTACCCTCTTAATCCTGCTTATTTTACATTTATCCGGATTAATCCCGTGCCCCTCCCCCAGGCCTCCGGCCAGGCCCATGTGCCTTCGGTACGCTTCACCTTTACTTTCGACGCATTTCCCATCTTAATCCCTCCAATTTGAATCTTTATCCCTCTTAATCCGGCTTAATCCCCCTTTATCCGGCTTAATCCCCTTTTATCCGGCTTAATCCCGTGCACGCACCGGCCCTCGTGCCATCGGCACGCTTCCCCATTACTTTCGACGCATTTTCCACTTTAATCCTTTCATTTTGAACCATTATCCCTGTTAATCCGGCTTAATCCCCCTTTATCCGTCTTAATCCCACGCACCCCTGGGCCTTCGGCCCAGCCCACATACCTTCGGCACACTTCCCCTTCACTTTCGAATTATTTTCCACCTTAATCCCTTCATTTTGAATATTTATCCCTCTTAATCCGGCTTAATCCCCCTTTATCCGGCTTAATCACACGCACCCCTGGGCCTTCGGCCCAGCCCACATACCTTCGGCACACTTCCCCTTCACTTTCGAATTATTTTCCACCTTAATCCCTTCATTTTGAATATTTATCCCTCTTAATCCGGCTTAATCCCCCTTTATCCGACTTAATCACACGCACCCCTGGGCCTTCGGCCCAGCCCACATACCTTCGGCACACTTCCCCTGCATTTTCGAACTATTTTCCACCTTAATCCCTCCATTTTGAATATTTATCCCTCTTAATCCGTCTTAATCCCGCTTTATCCGGCTTAATCCCGCGCACCCCTGGGCCTCCAGCCCAGCCCAAGTGCCTTTGGCGCGATTCCCCTGCATTTTCGACTCATTTTCCACCTTAATCCCTCCATTTTGAACATTTATCCCTCTTAATCCGGCTTAATCCCCCTTTATCCGGCTTAATCCCGCGCACGCATTATCTCATTTTATCCGCCTTTTTATTCTCTACAATAATTATAATACATTGGGTATAGAAAAATTCAAAAGGAAAAAAGTTTTACCTATATAAACCGATTTTTGAAACCGGTTTAAGCTTATATCTCGAAACCGGTTTGGTTTGAGAGCTCGCGCAATAAACCATGAGGTTCGCCTCGTCGAGCTCTACAACTTTGCTCTTTATCGCGCACTTCTATCTCAACTCGCAAAAAAGTTATTGAGGAATTTCTGACTCGCGCACCCCGGCTGGCAATTTTTGAAGATTTTTTTCGGCACTTAGACTTCGTGACAGACCCCCCAACCTATATATCATTTTGTAGCTAACACTCTAACTTAGGTATCGAACCGTGCCGATTTTTGATTTAGGTCCTTGTTAAAAAATTTTACCTGGACAAACCGGTTTTTAAACCGGTTTCGACCCAAACCCAAACCCCTATCAAAAAACGCATATTTTTCTCGGATGCGCATCAAAAAGTTACCCCTAGAATGTGCAAGTCCCAAAACCTAAAAATCCCTAGAAAAGCTCAAATTTGATTTAATGTGCAAAATGTAAAACGGATTATATATTATATAAATTATTTTAATATTTTTGTTAATAATTTTAATAAGAACATACACAAAAGAATGAGATAGGATTGCCCAATTCTTTGGTGTGTTCATCAAATTTATTTTTAAGTATCCAAAATTCGTTCAACATATCCTGTTAAAATAAATTTATATAAAATTATTTTAAATTAATAAATTTATTTATAATTTAATTATTAATTTATATTTTATCTATTTATTAGATAATTTAATTATAATTATTAATTAAATATTATATTATTATTTATTTTTTACTTAATTAAAATCTTACTCCATCCAGACGATATCCAAATATTAAATTATTTATGATTGAACCAATTCCAATATCGATTGCCTCCAATAAATTCACCTCCTCACTCCCTGTTTCATTTTTATTTAAATTTGCATTCAATTTACTAAACATCGATGTTATTTCATCCAAAATCTTCAAATAAATATTTTTATTATTTTTATCGTTTCTTGAGTCTTGACGAACTCTTTCTTCCATCAAATTTTTGCTTAGCCCAAAATCGCGTAAAGTTTGCAATGCAAATCGACGCTGTTCTCGCCAAAGATGTCCACTTGAACTAATAACACCGTGAATTTTTTCGCCTATAAAATATTAAAAATAAATTAAAAAAATAAATTTACCTCGAATAATTTTATCAACTGGAAAATTCATCCGATCGACATAATTATCGGCATCTTTGATGTAAGTTTCAACCATTTTTTGATAATCGGCAATTGCAACAATTGGCAAATCGCCAACCCAATATGTAAAAATTGGGCCATATTGGCGACGCCATTTCAATAAAGCCTGTTCCATTGAACCATATTTGCCTAATTCGAGCAAATTGCCAAGAAATGGCAGAGGAATTGGACCTTGAATAAATTAAATTTTTGAAAAATTATGGAACTTGCCTGGGGGCAATTTCTTAAGTTTGTAGTAAAAATGGTAATAGAGAAAGATTGTGATGGAAAATATAAAGAGAAAAATTAAAAACATCTTGAAAAAGGTAAAATTTTGAGTAAAATTAATTTTATTTATGTTAAAAAAAGGAAAAAAATAATTCCGTTTCGGTTGATTTTGCTCAAAAAAAATAAATTTTATCATGGGAACCAGTTTTTGGTTTACACAATTTTAAGAAAGAATGTTCCATTCCCAACGCCCTCCATTCTATTTTTTCCATTGTTTTTAACGATATTTTGTCGATATTTTTTGAACGAATTATGTACCAAGTGATGTTTGATTAAAAATGTTATTTCCGCGAGAATGTATATTTCATAAAATATTCAATTTTTAATGACATCAATCAACAGAATATATTTTATAAATTCTTTCTTATAATTAATTTTTTTACATCAAAATAGTATTTTTCCATCATTTGTTCCATTTTTATTTTTCGTTTCTTCTTTTCTTTTGTCTTGTTTTATTTTCATCAAAATTTAATTTCGGGTGAGATATAAAATTTTCAAATAATTGATTTGTATATATTCACGGATATTCTCGTTCATCGATACTATCGCCCAAAATCTAACATGGAAAATCCAAACTTATGTATTTGGATTTAAATTGGACACAAAATTATCAAATGAATAAGCGTAAATAATATTCCTAATGGCGTAATCTATCAATTCCCAGTTGCAACATCTCGTAGAAATTATTGAAAAAATTATTATTGAAAGACAAATATTCTCTGATGACGCACAATTATTTGAAAATGAATAAATTTTTCTATAATTAAATATAATAATAAATGGCATCATTAATAAATAAATAGACAATTTGCGAAAATAGAATTAATTAATAATAAATTTGCATTACTCATTATTACTCATCTACATTTGTGCAAACTTTTGCTTCCATTTTCATTCAAGAATTCGTCAATTTAATATAATATTTTGGGTATTGTGGTCTAAAATCCGAGTATATAAATAGTTTGAATTTAATCTAAAATATATCAATTGAAAATTAAATTAAATAAATATTCAATAATTCAAAAATGAATTCCTTCCTTATAATTGCCATAACATTCACTGCATTTTTGTTGAATGTTTCTACAATTCCACTTTCTCGACTAGAACATGACTTCAATGAAACCATAACAAATCAAAATGATGTAGATGGAAGAAATAATTTCATTAATAAAACAATGCCCGATGGAATGGATGAAATGAACAAAAGCGAGGAAATGGTCAAAGAAGAATTGCCGGAAATTTTGGAAGAAGAAAAAACAATGGAATCTGCTGAAAAAGAATTACAAACATCCGAAGAAGAAGACAATAATACAATGGAATTATCCGAAAATGTTTCTGATGAGGAAAGGAAACATTCACATTTGGAGGATAATGAAGAGAAAAGTACCGAAAATTATCAGGTGGGATCAAATGAAGAAGAAGAAAATCATCCCGAAGAATCTGAATGGAAGGATGGAGTAAATAATTCAACAATATCTACTGAGGAGGAAGACAATTATCCGGTGCCATCAAATGAAGAAAACTTTGATGGAAATAATTCAACAACATCCATTGAAGAAGACAATAAAACAATGGAAGTATCTGAAAATTTTTCCGATGAGGAAGGGAATCATAAAGATGTAGAAGAATTTGAAAACGAAAATACTGAAAATTATCCGGCAGATGGATTCGAATCGAATGATGAAAGAATTAATTCAACAACATCCATTGAAGAAGACAATCATCCAATGCCATCAAATGAAGAAGACAATCATCCGATTAAATCATCTGAAGAAGAAAATTTTCCCAATGAATCTGAATCGAATGATGAAGGAAATACATCTCCGAAGCCAACTAAGGAAAAGAAGAAAAATGGAAATAAATGCGCACTTGGAGGATGCAAAAATGAAAACAATATTGTGATCAATCAACAGACAAATGGAATGGGCACAATTTTCATTGCAAATCATCGAAGAATTCGAAGAGATTTAAGTGAGGAAGCAGAAGAAGATCATGATGGAATAGAATCCGAAGAGCATGATGACGATGAAGAAGATGAATTTGGAAATGAAGAAGAAGAAATGGATGAGGAGGAAAATGAATCTGAAGAAGGAGGAGGAACAGACCATGAAAATGAAGAAGAGGAGGAGGAAGAAGAAGAGGAGGAAAATGAACCTAAAGATGGATGTGAAGAAGAAAGGCATGGCCATGAACATGAAAATGAACAAGAACATAGTCATGGCCATGTTGGAGGAAATGTGAACAACTTCAATGTGAACCAAAATGTGGAGGGCGGAAATGGAATGATTTCCATAATGAATAAGAATTGATGGAAATTTTGGGAAAATGAATGAATCCGCAATTACATTTTGAAATTTATTTAATTATATGTAATTTTCATTTTGTAATTTTTTGGAACAAAATAAATGATAAAATTTAAAATAATTTTTTCCTCTTTTGTATTTTTTTTAAATTTTTCACCGATATTAATTTTTGGCTTCTATTAAATCAGAAACCGGTTTTAGACTGTACAAACCTTATTATAATTTGTAGAATCTCATTGATAAGCGTGATTTGATATATAAATTTCTTAGTTTTAAATCGAAGCTCACTCAGTTAGTTAAACCTCTTAAACTATATTCCTAATTTTTGGTTATAAATTCTTTAATTTTGGGCCAAAACCTAACATGAGATCTACAAATTGATATAAGGTTTTTTGTGTCTAAAACCGGTTTCTGATTTAGTAGAAATCAAAAATTGTTTTGGTGACAAAAAAATAGTAAAATATATATAAAATTGGGTAAAAATTAAAATTTTAATCCAATAAAAAATTAATAAAAAAAAATAAAATCTGTAAAGAAGATGCTTTCTATTTTATGTATTTTCTTTAGAAATTTTTGGATTGGAATAAGCAAAAAAAAAATATTGTAAAAATGAGCAGAAAATTGCTAATTAAAAAATCCAGAAATCGTTGACTTTTCAATAAGCTCAGCTGACTGTGAATATTAAAGTGAAATTGGATTTTTGATAATTTTTCAACTTGATAGATATTTCCAACTTTTACACTGAAAAGACCACAGCAGGGAATTACAAATGGCAGTTAATTCATTTTTACTTATTTTTAGTAGAAAATTCTTCCCATATCCTCGCTTTTTCGTTTTCATTATAAATGGTAAGGTTGAATGGCACATATCATCATTCATGATAACAGTACAGTATATGTTATAGTCCTTCCTACTTTTCATCAAAAATCCAATTCCACCTCGGGCCTTTTTCCTTTCTCCATCAATTTTACTTTCCCAATTCCCAACTTATTTATAAATAATTCTTCACAATCCACATCAATTCATATAGAAAATATCGGGCTATTATTGATTCTTTCCATTTTCCATAAATTCTTCACCAAAGTTGTGCCATTTTCTATATTTTTTTTTCTCCAATCCCAAAATATACGACCAAAAAATTAATTTAAAATTTTTTTTAAAAAGAGTGAAAAATGAATAAGCAAATGTTCTGTTTGATTTGCGAAGAAATGCAACCAAAAAACTCATTTTTATCTCATGTTTCTGAGCATTTAAAATACAAACAACATCGATGCCAGAATTGTCAATTCCAATCGGTGACAGCTGAGGAAATGGCCGATCATGAGGCAGCCACCGAGCATTTTGGCCAAGTTAGTAGCAAAATTTTTAACAAATCAAACGAATAGAAAGATTTTTGCCCTTATTAAACAAATTTTTAAATAATAGTAATAAAATTCCTTATATCTTGATTATTTATTAAATTTGCATATTCGGATGAAGAGAATGGAGAATACCCGTTTATACTCTTTTAATTATAAGGGGAATTATTTTTCAACCCCTTAAAAATTAAGAAAATTGAGGGTCTAACTAATTAATTTATCAACAGCAGAATGTTGTAAAGCTTTAACTAAAAAATGCAATAAAAAATTTTAGGGTTCACATTTTCAGGAAGTCTATGGTTTCTCAATATCAGGGTGGGGGGTTACTAGAGATGGGATTTTATTAGAATATAAAATAAACGGTATGTATTCGTAGCCCATTTTGCTGTCTGATGGCCATCTCTAATTCTTATTTTATTTTTATTTAGGTCATTTCCCACAAATACATGGACCGTCTTTGTCGTCTAGTCTATAACGATTGCGATTATAGTGAGAAAAACGGTTTGGAAAAAGTGTTGAAACGGAAAATGGTTAGCTGCGTCAATGAGGAAGGAAATGGACAAACATCCAACATCAATCGTTCGACACCGATGATGGCCAAAGAAAGTGCAAAGACCAGTGAGATTCCCAACCAAACAAATGATGGCACTATTTTGGCTGGCATTGGCAAAATTTTATCAATCAAAGAAGAAGAACGGTAAGTATAAGTAAAAAAGGGGAAGAAAATTCAAATTTAGTCTTTAAATTGCATCTTTCTCTGGGTAAATGGAAGTTTTTCCCATTAATTTTTAATTTTAATAAATTTAAACTAAATTTTTCCTACTAAAATGGTAAAATTTGAAATGAAAGAAATGCTCAGTTTTAGGATAAATAAATATATTTAATTTTGCTCTAATTTATATTGTTTTTTAGCATTTCCACTCAAGAATCTCCATCGACTCCGTCTACCGTTGTTGAACAATTGCCAATGCCGAATTCAGCAATTGACCAAAATCAAATTGGAGCCAATGCGAACAATGTTGTTGGTCATTCTTCAAATCAATTCATAGGAATTAAAATGGAGGAAGGAGTCGATGGTATACAAAATGGCGAAATTCCTTCAGAATTTCCTACAGCCAATGAGGCTAATTTTATGAAACAACAAGCAATGGGAACATCCTCCTCTTCCGCCGCAGGCCAACAAATACCAATTTTGGTAAGCAAATGGCGCTTCATTTCCCAATTAACAATAATAAAAATTCAGCAACAACAAATGTTTGGCAATGGACATGGCGAAGAAAAAGAGGAAATGAATATGGACGAGGAAGACGAAGACGATGGTGATGTTCATCCAGCAGAAAATGGTGATGATGCCAATGCCAATGCCGATCCTCAAGTAAAAACGAAGAAGATTGGGAAGAATGCATTCACTCAATGCTTGAAATGTGGCGAATGGGTGAAAAGCACTAATCAATGCTACCATATTAACTCACGGTAATTATTCTAATTTTCCACTAATTTTGAAAAATTTTAAGCCATTTAAAATTGCCAATCTATCGTTGTTTGGCCTGTCCCCGCGATTTTTATTACATTACAAATGGCTCAAATGTTAAAAATCACATTCGAACTTTGCACGGCAATGATCAAACCCAGTTTGAGAATAATTATCAAACAACAATGAAAACATTGCATCAAAGTCGACGCAAATTCTTTGGCAAAGGTAGAAATAAATGTAAAATTATGTATTATGAAAATAGAATACAATTTTTTAGCCGTTAGAACTGGAAGCAAACGCGGGCGACCAAATAAATGGCAATGAAGAAATAAGGAAAAGAAATGATTGGACAAGATTAATTAACAATTTGTTCGAACATATAAATCATTTTTGCTGGACATCATTTTCCTAATATTTATTCAAACATTCGATAATAATTTTGTTAACTAAGAAATTTGTTCTGTCTAAAAAATCGTTTAATTCATTTAATCCAAATCAGTTTTCTTCAGCATTTAAATGGGAGTAAACCAAAAACCAATGCTTTTTCTGATTTAGAGTTTGTTAGAAAACCTTTAAACCATTACAAAACATAAATTAATATATGTTATTAAGTTAAATTAGCATGATTTAATTGAAATATTTTAAAAAACTTTATAAGCAAATACAAAAATTTCAAGCAATTGGAAGAATACAACTATTATTAATGGAAAATAGGAAATTCAATTATTTTCTAAAAAAGTCATATATTCTCATATAAATTAACTGCACTCATATCCAAAAATATTAATCAATTGCAACAAATTTTTTAATAAGCATTTTATGCCTCATCGAAAATATTTCACAATATTTGAACTGTTCCTGATGATGTTTTAATCTTGAGCAATAAAGCAAATACAAACATCCAAGAGTACACCAAAACAGCTGTGAAGGAAGGATAGCCCAATACTGCGAAATAAAAGCAGCTTTTTCCCTTCCTACTAGTCCCCCTCTCGGCTCTCGTCATTTTGAATGAACGGCTGGTCTGCCATTTCGAAACACAGCCATCCTTTTTGCTGCCAGCCGGCCGAATATGTGAGGAAAGAAGGGGAAATGAAAGAAGAGGAGGGAGAGGGGAATTGGATCGCGTCATTTTCTTTCACTCCTCAATTTTTGCTATTTAAATTGAGTGGTCATTTCATTAATGTTCATTCATAACACAATTCTAAATTTCACAATCTCAATTCTCAATCACGATACCAATGTTTTGTTCTTTTGATTTCCTAATTAATTTTTTAACCATAAAAATCCTCAATAAATTTTAGTTGTCCTTTTCCTTATTTTAATTTACTTTTTTACAATTTCTTTCACTCCTCAATTTTGCTATTTAAATTGGTGGTCATTATCAATTCCATATGTTCATTTATAACACCAATTCTCAATTTCACAATCACAATTTGTCTGTTGATGTTTAGGTTTTTGTAATTTCCTAATTAATTTTTTAACCATAAAAATCCTCAATAAATTTTTGGTTGCCATTTTCTTTTTTTCTTTTTTATTTAATTTAATGGTCATTCCATTTTAATATGCTCATCATCAACATCAACCAACAATTTCACAATCTCAATTATGATTCCAATATTTCAGCTTTTTATTTTTTTAAAATTAAACTTTTCACTCTAAAAATTTTAATAAATTTTTGTCCATCTCCCAATCTCTCAAATTTTTTTTATTAGTTGGATAACTTCAATAAATTTTTATTCTAAAATTCTTTTATTTTTAATTAATTGAATTCTATGAAAAATATTCAACTCCAAAATTTTTTATTTTTTTCAGAAAAAGCGAAAATTCAAAAAAAAATAATGCAGTTTTTCATAAGGAATCTTGCGGGAAAAAGTATCGCCGTCCATGCCGATCCCTGGGATCCCCTGGAATTGGTCAAATGGAAAATTGAACGAATTGTTGGCATTCCGGTGGAAGAACAAAGATTGGTAGGCAATGGATTTAGGGCGTAATTATGAAATTAAAAATGATTACTTCCAGTCATATGGCGGTCATGAATTATCCAAAAATGATTTGATGTTGGCTGAATTGGGCATCAAATCGGGTGCCACCCTTCAATTGAACCTTCGACTTCGTGCCGGTGGTTCTTACGATCGAACTGACCCAAAATTGGTCCAATTGGCCAAAAGTTTTCGTTGGGATCAACTTATTTGCCGGTGTGAATATTTTTTATAAAAATTTATTTTTGTTTATATTTGAAGTAAATGCTATGCTCGATGCGATCAAAAGGCAAAAAATTGCCGAAAATGTGGATCCAGCGATTTGCGAAAAAGAAGTTTGATGTTATCGAAGCCCCTGTAGAAAATATTACATAAAAATTATATGTATTGTCGATTCCATTGCCCAAAATTTTGCAGATCTTCAATATATTTTTGTAATATTTTTGCCAAAATTGTTGTCCAAAGGGGTGCATAAAATTATTGTTAAAATTCACAATTTTTCAATTATTAATACAGGATAAACTCTTGTATAAATGCAAAATAAAATAAAAAATTTATCAAATTTAATAGTCTTAAATATTTTTTATTTTACATTATAGTAGAAAATTATTAAATTCAGTAGTGTTTTATTTTTATTAAATTTAATAAAATATAAATAAATTAAATTTTAAATTTCATTAATTTTAATTTGATGTACAAAATATTCCCACACCTCCGCAAATAGGGAATAAATATTTGTTCAGACGTTCCTTATTCATCAAAATAAATTAAATTAATATGGGGAAGAAAGTACAATTTAATAAAAATGAATTCATTTCCCAATTTTAATACAATTCAAATTCTCAAAATATTTCTTAACATTTTTCGCACGATTTTATGGCCAAATTAAATTTAATTCATAGAAGATAAATAAAATATTCATTCCCCTGTTAATTTGATATTTGAGAGGGGCGGGTGAGTGGAAATTATTTTGTCAATTATCAATTTGTTAAAAACAATAAACAGAGAAAACAGACTATTTAAATAGGCTAATTTGAGTCTTTTGAAGTAATAATATAAATGCTTAATTTTTAAACAATTCACAAATTCTTAATTTTTTCCTATTTAGAGAAATCTAAGCAAAAATATAAAAAATGGCAAATTTGTCACAACAATTCGAAATTTACCGTCAAACAGGGGATATTTGCAAATATTTGAATATTATATTAAAAAATATCACCTCATATGCACAAACGGATTTTGAATTGTTGGCCAATAAATTTTAACTCTTGGATACAGAGAATGGGGCCAATGGAAAAATGGGCATTTTGAGCGCAATTTTTCCCGCTTCTTTAAATCATCAATTAATTATTGGCAATTGCGCATTTTCTGTAATGAAAAAAGAAATTTTGGTAATTTTTTAAATATATAATAAAATACATAATTTATTGTTATAAAATCGAAATTATTTTTATCATCAAATGGAAAGAAAATATTTAAATAATATAAAATTCCAAACTACTCCATATTAAATAATTGATAGAGGAAGATGATTTTATTTTATAAGTAACTATTTCTAAGAAATTGTTCATTTATAAATATCCTTCTATTTAATTTTTTTATATATCAAATTATCAAAGTTTTCCTCAAAAATTTAAAATAAAAATAAGATTTTCTTCTCTAATAATAATATTAATAAATAATTTAAGCCAGAATCTTACATCAATTGGCTGGATGATAATCACCGTAAAAATTCAAAGCTTTCTCCATATATTTTTCAAATAATTATTCCCATCATTTTTGCCATCATTTCCACTTTGCTTAATCTCAGTTTGGTTTTCGTCAGCACAACAAAAAAGTAAATTAAATTTTGAAAAAAATTATTTCTTATTATTTGTGAAGTTTTATGGCCAAAATTTACAATTTTCTGATAATATTCGACTCATTCTGCCAATGCCTCGTTCTTCTCCCATTTTATATCAATTTTTTCGCTTATATTCTTGGTATCCGCGCAATCGATTATCGAATTTGTCTTTTTGTGGAATTCTTAACAAATTCATGTTCATATGCTGCATTTATGGCCATTTTCTTCATTTCCCTTGAAAGACTCCTCATTTGCATTTTTCCATTACAGTATGCCATTTGAGTAAATTTTATATATTTTTGCATTTCAGAATGAATTTTATTGATCCCTGTAAATACAAAATTTGCTTTGTTCTTTCGATTCTAATTTGCCTGATATTTGGCACATATATGAGCTTGTCCTTTTTCAATTTTCAAACTGGCATTAATGCTCAATTTTATACGTAAGTGGCATTTTATTTAAAAAATATCAAGAAATTATTTCATTTTTCATACTAATTTTATTGATTTTTTTTATTTTAGCTCAATTCTGTGCAATGATAATATATATGGGCAAGCTTTGCACACGAATGCCACCATTATTGTGCTGCTATTTTCCATGTTAAATTATGTTTTGATTTTTGCCTGCATCTTTTGGCGCAAATATTGGGGCAAAAAAGTGCATGAAAGTATAAATAAAAATGATCATAAAATTAAATATTTAAGATGAAAATTTCGTATCGAAACAACAAAGTCGAATATTTCGTTCACTTTTCTTGATTTGTGTTTTCATTTTAATTGGTTGGATGCTGGCCACTTTCATTGTTAGACAATTCTATATTTGGCTACGGACTTGGTCAGATGGACTTCCGATTTCTATTTCCCAAATTATGCGAAAGCCGCAATTGCATATTCATACAATATGGCTACAATCTGGGATTCAATGCGAGTTTGTATTTATGTGGCCTTCACTGGAATTAATGCACCAATTCTCATCATAAACAGGTATATAATATTAAAATTCTTGTCTTAATCAATTTCTATATTCCCTATGTCAGTATTGAATATCGTCATGCCTACAAGAAAATATTCTGTCGGAATATCTTCAAAAGAAAAACAGCTTCAGCAGTTGTTGGTCCTCTCTTTGTGGCAGCAAAACATTAATTTTTTTAATTTTTTCTCATATTGATTATTTCAATTTTTTTTATTTTTTTTTCATTTTTCTTAAAAATACTCATTAAAATGCTTTGTTCAACATGAGTAAAAATTTAGTGAAAGTAATTATTTTTTTTTGTTTAAAAAATGAATACTAATTTATGATTCATTGTATGAAAAAATTTTAAACAATATTTTACACTTTTATTTTTCATTTCAATTTGCAGTAAAAAAATTTTTTAATTTTACTCCAGCTAATGTGCCAATTTGACATTTATTTTTGTCACTTTGATTCAGGGATGAGCGCATTGCGTTTTGCGTTTTGCGTTTTGCGTTAATTGCGTTCATTTTTGGCCTTTGCGTTTCGTTTTGCGTTTTGCGTAAAAATGGGAAAATTAACGAAAAAAAAACGCAAAAATGCAATGAAAATTGTTTTAATTTAATTTCAAAAAATTGATTTTTTAATGAAATTTATTCGTTGATTTACCATTTTTTGCTCAAATTTTACGCTGCGCAGCCATTTTTGGCTTAAATTTTTCGCTGCGTGGCCATTTTTTGCTCAAATTTTACGCTGCGCAGCCATTTTTGGCTTGAATTTTTCGCTGCGCGGCCATTTTTGGCTTGAATTTTTCGCTACGCGGCCATTTTTGGCTTGAATTTTTCGCTATGCTGCTCGAAAAAGTTTCTTCACAAAAAACGTTATCTTAGTGCTGGATGTTTCTGGATTGTTCATTCATGATAAAAAAACCTAATTGAAAAATTTTAATCAATTTATATTAGCTTAAAACGAAATCTTTTTTTTCTGACACCAAAATCTTTTTTTTTCAAGGCCAATTACTTTTCTTTGAAAATAAATCTGACAGCCCTGACCTGATAATAATTGAAAAAAGAAAATTTTAATTTTCAAAAAAGAAAAAATTTTTTGACCATTGCGTTTTGCGTTTTGCGTTTTGCGTTATTGCGTCCATTTTAGGCCGTTGCGTTGCGTTTTCCGTTTTGCGTAAAAAAAAATTTTGAACGCATTGCGTTTTGCGTTTTGCGTTCGGTAGCTTTTGCCATTGCGCTCATCCCTGCTTTGATTGACTGAATTATCTCTCTGGTTAATTCAGACTTATAACTAGAGACCGGCAAAATGTCATCTGCGGGATTCCGGACCGGATTTCGGATTGGGTAAATTTGGGCCGGATCAAGCAAAAAAGCTCCGGATTTGGCCGGATTTTTTAAAAATCTCATAAAATGTGCCGGATTCCGGACCGGATTCAATTATAAAATTTTTTCTCCGGATTCCGGATTCTGGCAAAAATGGCCGGATCCGGCAAAAATCCGGTCCGGTGCCGGTCTCTACTTATAACCTTTTTTTATAGTAATTTTTAATTTTTTCTACTAAATATTAATTATTTTCTATTTAATAAAGACCTAAACTGAAGTCAATACAAAATAAAATTTGAATGAGGCGAAATTAATGCAAAAATACAAAATAAACAGAATTAGTGCAAAAACACAAAACAGGCGGAATTAGTGCAAAAACACAAAACAGACGGAATTGCTGCAAAAAACACAAAACAGGCGGAATTAGTGCAAAAAACAAACGGGCGGAATTAGTACAAAAACACAAAACAGGCTGAATTAGTGCAAAAACACAAACAGGCGGAATTAGTGCAAAAACACAAATGGGCGGAATTAGTGCAAAAACACAAAACAGGCGGAATTAGTGCAAAAACACAAACAGGCGGAATTAGTGCAAAAACACAAACGGGCGGAATTAGTGCAAAAACACAAAACAGGCGGAATTAATGCAAAAACACAAAACAGGCGGAATTAGTGCAAAAACACAAACAGACGGAATTAGTGCAAAAACACAAAACAGGCGGAATTAGTGCAAAAACACAAACGGGCGGAATTAGTGCAAAAACACAAAACAGGCGGAATTAGTGCAAAAACACAAAAAATTCATAAAAAACGAAAATATTCGTTTAAATATATTTGGTTCATCATGAAGTGGATATTTATTGAGGTGAAAATTAAAAATGAATATTACTTATTTGTGATTGGTTTTTCGTTTGATGATTCATTCGAGGAATAAATTTTCTAAATGAACAAAATTTTATTTCTATTTATCATTTTTTAATATCAAAAATTATTTTTACTTTTAATTTTATACAATCCTAAATGAGCCATTTTGGCATTTATTTTTGCCATTTTGCTTGGCTCTTCTTTCTGCTCATTTTTAATGGAATTTTCTGTCCAGCTGACGTCGCTAATGAAAAGGAAGATTTTGCATTGTAATTTTATTTTTTTTCTTCTCATTATTTTGTAAATTAAATTCGATAAAGATTTAAATTGAATTCGAATGGAAGATCAAAATTGAATGAAGTTGCCCTTGGCCACATTTTGTCGGAAATGGAATGCAAGATGAATTCCACAAATAAAGAAGATGGAAATTCAATTGAACTTTGGGTGGAAATTTGCATCCCAAAAGAGGAATTTGACAAATGTAATCCACAAAATGCCGAAAAGAGCAGGCTAATTTTAAATTCACTTAAATTAATTGATTAATTTTACCCTAAAAACAGTTTCATTATTTGTTATTTGTCGAAATTGGATAAAGGGATGGCGGATGAACATTTTTTGATTGAAAATTTGCCTTCAAAGGAACTATTGGCCAAATGTAAAGAAACATTCCCAGAAGAAAAAGGCCAATTCCATGCAATTCATTTGGAGCCAGCATCATTGATTGGTGGAAATATGAAATCAATTAGCCTTGAATTGAGCACATCATTCAGCGAGAAGAAGTCAGAGAATAAATTTATAATTAATTTAAATTTTATTTATTATTTTGATATCAAAATATATATATATGTTTTATTATTTTAATTAAATAAATATAATATATTCTAAAAAAACAACTATTTATTAGATATCACATTCTCGTTCTTGATGATGGATGTACTTACTTCCCATTGGTGCCCTTTTTTGGTGAACCTGAAGAGGATGAAATCAAAGAAGAAATTGGCGCAGAATTAAGGGCAGAAGCAAGGAAGGCAATGGAAGAAATTCCAAATGGGATAAAATTGGGAGAACATGCTGGTTTATGGCTTTGGGCCATGGATTTGGCCCATCCATTTGAAGATAGTGAAGGCAAAACATCGATGGCCGCAATTGGACAAGGATGTCCAGTGGAAATGAATGTTGGAAAAATAATTAATTTATTTATTGTATTTATTAAAGATTATTATGGCATTGAAAAATCGGGAAAATTTCACCAATTGTCAAACATTTTGGGCCTTCGTGGTTCCAGCATTCTTTGATTTCAATTTAATTAAAATGGATAATAATGAGGCGGATGAGGTTATCACTAAATATTCTGTGCGGAATGGTTATATTTTTGATCTTGATGGTTTATCGGTAGATGGGGGAAAACTGTTCACCGAATATACAAGGGTAAATTTTAATTTCATTAAAGTATAAACTAAAATAAAATTAAAAATATAAAATTAATGATTAATCTCCTTTTTTCAATGGAATATCCAATAAATATATGTCAAAACTCAAAATACAATTCTCGATAAGATCCCTATAAATTTTATATGAATTTGTAAATCACTACAAATACAAATACAAATTGATATAAGTTTTTAATTTCTAAAACCGCCTACTGATTTATAAGAAGTCAATTACTTTGGGGTAAAAAAAATAAAATTTGGGTGTGAAAAAAATAATTAAAAAAGGGATATAAAATTGCCTCTCAAATTTTATTTTGATAATTCCAATTCATCCAAAAATAAATATATATTTTAAAAATCAAATGATATTTTTAAAATAGGATATATCAAAAATGGCAATTGCCTTAGTTTTGAGCATTGGCAATGAGGAATCGAAAGAATGGTTGGAAATGGGAAATGTCAAGGATAAATTGACGAATTTGCCTGTTGGCCCGGTGTTACAATTTTTGTCACATATGCTGAGATTATTCTGAGATTACCTCAAAATCTATCAGTTAGCCCCGCTTCTGGAACATACATATTCTGAGAATATAATTCAAAATATGAATCAATCTGAAAATATTCTCAGATTATATCGTGATCTTAATCTCAGAATATGGGTGAAAATATGGTGAAAAAATGAATTCTCAGAATATATGAAATTCTGAAATTTTTTTTAGAATATATCATATTCTCAGATGATATTTTCACCGTATTTTCACTTTTTTCAGCATGTAGTCTCAGATTATAGACAAAAAATATCATCAAAATATGGAATAATCTCAGAATATTCTGAGAATATGGGGCAAAAATCTGATTCCTTTGTTCTGATTTTTCTCTCTGTTCTGATTTTCTCGCGCACTTTTCTGATTTTTCTCTTGTTCTGATTTTTCTCGCGCATTGTTCTGATTTTTCCCTTGTTCTGACTTTTTCCTTTGTTCTGATTTTCTGTTCTGATTTTTCCCTTGTTCTGATTTTTCTCGCGCACTGTTCTGACTTTTTTCCCTTGTTCTGATTCTGATTTCACTTATTTAATCATCGGCCGTAGCTGGGATTCGAACCTGAGTAGTCAAGGCCCAAAGTCAGCGACATAACATTGAGCTAAAGAGGCTATGTATCCTTGTTCATTAAAACATTTATTTATTCCTTACATTGCCCTAGGCCCAAGTCAAACGAGAGGAAAAGTCAATAAACACAATTCCCCAGAATATTCTCAAATTTCACAGAATTCTGAGAATTTAATGAAAATTTGCTATAATCTGAGCTTATATTATTCAGTTAATCTGAGAATTATTTTCAAAATAAGAATTAAAATAAATTGTCAAAATATGTGCATTCTCAACATATTCTAAGATTACAAACATTTTGAGAATATTTTAAGAATTCTTCGTGTTCTCAGGACATTTCAAGAATATACGAAATCTCCGAATATTTTGAGATTATTCATATTCTGAGAATATATTATTAACTTAATTCTGAGATTCTATCTCAAAATAAGTTGAAAATATGTTTTGAAAATATATCATATGCTGAGACAAAATCTCAGAATTCACAAATTCTAATAATATTCTCAGAATATGGATATTCTTAAATTATTTTCATAATATGATCGAAATCTGATGCTGTAGCGTGCCATATATTTTCTTGTAACACCGGGGGTGAAGAATATTTCTATGCCGAATTATCAGATAAATGGTATAAAGAAGGATCCATGGTGGAAATGATGATGCATAAATGCAGCGGGAATGCCGGCACTTTTATTAGTGTTATTCGAGCTCAAAATAAAGAAAAATTGACAGAAGCTGAATATAAATTTGATTGGAAAGATGTGGGAAAAAATTGCATTTTAATTGCTTATTTATTAATATTTTTAGGATTTTGATTTTTTACAAAATTGCAAACATGAATTGGTGGATCTTTCCTCCAATTTGACGAAAGATTTAATTTCACGTTCACTTGGAAGTCCTTCGCCTACACATATTGTAGATTTCCTTGTTGGCATTTTTCCGAAAAAGGATTTGCATTTTAAATTGAACAAAGAACAGAAAATTGCCATTAAAGTAAATAAAATATTATTGAATTGAATTAAAAAATTAATTTTTTCTCCATCTATTCAGTTTTATCATGAAGTGATTCAGAAGGTTTTTTGAATAATTTGAATTAAATATAAAAATCTTCTCGTATATTTAAGAAGGAATATTTCGGTCAAACAATTGTTGACGATGAGAAAATTTTTAATGGAAATTGGAACTTCAAATTGATTGCTAATTTTCTTGAAGATACCAATAAAATTATGAAAAAACTTGGAATGTCGGAAGAAGCTTTTAATGAGTGGACAACCCTTGTCGGTGAATATGGCGTTTTTCAAGAGGTTCATAGTAAAAAAAATATAAATTTATAAATTACATTTTTGCAGAAATATGAATGTCCGACATTTACGGTTTATTTGCCTCAAGTCAGTGGTCGAATTAAATTTGCATATTCGGATTCGCAAGGAAATGTCCATTTGGGTTACCATGGATATAGCTCCAAAAATCCGGAAATTAATTTCGTAAAATTATATTTATTTTATAGAATTTATTAAATTTGATAGATTGATTCATATGAAGTCCAAACAACACCTTTTGGCCAATCCAAATGCAAATTTGATGAAGTTTACCTGCATAAAGAGAAGAATATTTTCCAAATGAATAAGGAGGGCAAAAAATGCCAACTTTAAAGCGCTTAGATTTTTGAAGATTATTTTGGGTGAAAAAACGAAAGATGATCTGCTGCTGTTTTTTTTCCAAATGATAATTCAATTCATATTTGATATTTCAAATAATATTATTGATAAATTATTTCATACATCATTTAATTTTAATTTTATGTTTACAACTTGTATTTTATATTATATATTTTATTAAATTTAAATGATTTAGAATTTTTAAACGAAATTTAAAACTAGAAAATAAAAAATATAAACTCTCATATAATTTCCAAAATGATAAAATAAGTTTTCTTGGCTATATAAGCAAACAAAAAATGTCCCTATTTATTGATATCGATTTTAAATGAAAATGCGTTGTTCCATTTCCTTTTAAAGAATTATTGCGAGAAAATAATGGTTTATTTAAAGTGAGAAACAAATTATTGCATCATTACGCTTTTCCTATTTATTTATTTTAAACCAATTTAGACCATATTTTTTTAGTTTCCATTCCATTTCCATTCCAAATAACAAATATAAATGTCCCTCAATTCTGATAAAATTTTGGATCCTTCGGCCATAAAGGGATGGCATGCGCATATTTATTTTGATGCCTCGAACCGCGATAAAGCTTGGAGGCTTCGAGAAATCATCGAAAAATGCATTGGAGACAAAGTTGTTATTGGACGATTTCATGAGGTGAATCAATTTATTGAATAATATTTTAATAAATTTCCAGAAGCCAATTGGACCTCATCCTGATGGTTCATTCCAACTTGCAATTAATAATGAAAACTTTTTGCACGTTTTCCAATGGCTTGTCCTGAACCATGATCAATTGGATGTGTTGGTCCATCCCGAAACTGACGATGATTTGCGCGACCATCAACCTCGTGGATTGGTCGATCACATCAAATTAATCTTGACAAATTGTGATTGATTCGATAGATTGATTTCATAAAATGAAAAGATGAATTAATAAAATAAATGTTTGTGTGTCTGTTGATGATTTATGTTATAAACATACATCACTTGCTATCGATATTGATATTTTTAATTGTTGCAAAATTAATCACAAAATTTCTTTAAAAACGGTGCTAGGTCGATTCCACAATGGTGCAAATATGGGCGATTCCACAATGGTGCAAATATAAAGTTTTTGACTTCTAATAAATCAGAAACTGGTTTTAGACTCCACAATCCTTATACCATTTTGTAGATCTCATCGAGACGCATCGATTGGTATATAATATGTTAGCTTTTGGCTCAAAATAAAAGAGTTTAATACCAAAATCTGGAAAAAATGGTTTAAATGGTTTAATACTCTTTAATTTTGACCAAATTATGACAAATTATATACCATTCGATGCGTCTCGATGAGATCTACAAAATGGTATAAGGTTTGTTGGGTCTAAAACCTGTTTTTGATTTATTAGAAGCCAAAAACTTTATATTTGCACCATTGTGGAATCGCCCATATTTGCACCGCCCTTTGTCTATTGTGGAATCGACCCCGGACGTTTAAAAACAATGAAAAGAACGCGAGAGGTGATGGATTTATTTATTGATAATAATGAGTATACGAAAACTGGTTTCACCAATGATAAAAATTATTTTTGGTCAAAAAAATTATTTATCAATCAATTCGAAACAAAATTATGTTTCATTTTATTTCTCGTTTTTAAATGAATATAAAATTAATTTTTAGGATGTTTTTAATTTTTCTATTTATTTTTTCCATAACAATCTTCCTTTATTACCATTTTTATTACAAATTCAAGAATTTGCCCCCAGGTATGTTCCTCAATTTTTCACAAATTTAATTTAAATTTAAATACATTACATTAGTAGTGAAAATTATAAATAGGCAGAATTAATTAAAAAAACAGACGGAATAAATCCAATAATAATAATTAGGTGGAGTACAAAAATATAAACAGGCGGAATTAATGCAAAAACACAAAACAGGCGGAATTAGTGCAAAAACACAAACAGGCGGAATTAGTGCAAAAACACAAACAGGCGGAATTAGTGCAAAAACACAAACAGGCGGAATTAGTGCAAAAACACAAAACAGGCGGAATTAGTGCAAAAACACAAAAAAGGCTGAATTAGTGCAAAAACACAAAACAGGCGAAATTAGTGCAAAAACATAAAACAGGCGAAATTAGTGCAAAAACACAAAATATTAATGCAAAAATAAAACATACAGAATTAATACAAAAAAATTACAAGCGGAATTTGTGAAAAAATAAAATAAGTCGGAATTAGTAATTTAATCACCCTAGGTCCAACACCTTTGCCATTTCTGGGAAATTTATTCCAATTTGGCAAATATGGAACAATGGAACAGGCCTTATTAAAATGGCGCTATCAATATGGCCCAATTTTTACATATTGGGTTGGTGATTTGCCAATTTTTCAACCGGTGGATTATTTCTACAAGGATTCTTGGATGTCAACTTTCATTCAAACGACCAAATTATGCCTCAATTTTGGGAAATCTACGGAGGCGACACCAACCACACATTCCTGGACTGGGAATTCCACATTATGAAGAACCTCATGACACCAAAAGATGCAATTGAACGAGCATTCGTTGGGGAAAAATTGCAAGAAGTCCGAAAACAAGTGAATGATCTGCTCGGCCAAAATGGCATCCTCTTGACACCGGCATTCCCAACCCCAGTGCCCTATCATCATATGGAACCATTTGAATCATTCAATTTGTACTATACAATGGTACCAAAATTGGGGTCAAAAAATAATCAATAAAATATTCCCTTTAGACTTTCAATTTGTTGGGCAATCCGGCGCTGACAACTCCAACTGGCAAAAGTGCGGACACAAATATGCCCGTCGGTGTGCAATTTGTGACAGCCCCTTCCAATGAAGCATTGTTGATCACAGTGGGCCGTGAAATGGAAAAAGGATTCGGCGGATGGGTTCAACCGGGACAACCACCGGTCAATCAGAAATTGCAGTGAATTTGTTCAAAAGAAGTGCCAAATTAGAAGAAAAATATGAAAATTTTTATTATATGAAAATGTTTTACAATTAATTAATTAATTTGTTTTGACCTTAGATATTGGACCATTGGGCATGTTAGTATTCTAATAAATATTGTTGCAATAATTAATTGATTATTTTGATTGGGATTGGGAGAGTCATCAAAAATTATCATTTTTATTTGATCAATATTTTAATTATTAATTGAGTTTAATTTGAATAGATTCACCCCTTTTTACCATTTATATTCATCCGAATCATTCATGAATCATAAACAATGCAGATGGGTAAACTAATTCATAGGAATTTGTCTGAAATTTACATCAAAGGTAAAACAAAAATTTGTTGTTTCCTTTCGAATTAAAATTGTGCACTTTGATTGGATATCCAAATATGTTTATTAATTTATTCCACAAAAATGAATTTGGGTTCATCATTTCCTTTTCTCGGAAATTGACGAAAAATAAATAATGATGTGAAAATGAATGGAATTCAACCTACCGTAAATAACTTAAAATGAAAAATTAATATTTCAACTTTTTAATTTTTATCATATCATATTAATAAAATGATACATTTTAAATTTTTATTCAAAATTGTCAAATTTTTAAATTTTTTTTCATATATAATTATTTTTAATAAATGATTTATTTTTCGATAGAAAATTTTTACTCAAAATTGCCATTTATAAAAAAAGTTTTTGCAGAATTAATATGAGACAATTTAATAATCTAAAAATTTATATTTTATTCTAATATAAATTAATTTTAGGTTCTTGTATAGAATGCACTTTAGCAAAACAAATTATATTAAATTGTAAATTAATATTCCCTCCCAATATTTCGAATAATTTTTGCCTACTTAATTCGAAAATTTGCCTCAATTTTTGAATAATTATTTATTATTAAATGGAAAAATTGGCCAGATAATTGCAGGAAAGATGATTTACGCGCACAAATAAATATTTTTAATTACTCTCGCGAAAATTATGATCGGTTTTTGCCCAAAAATTGATGGCACAAAAATGGTAAATAGGCCTTTTTTTAATTGTTCAAATAGAGAATGGCACCCATTTGTATTGTCAACGTACGAATGAACCGAAATAATTGCCAGAAAATTTGTAGGATTAAAAACTGTATTCAGAGTGAGACCAGAGGCAAACCAAACCACCCAGCTTAGTAACTGGCATATAAAATTGGATGCAAATGGAGAAATTTTTACATTGTCAATATTTTGCTTATTCTCTCCATCCATTCCGAAGTTGATCAAAGGCGAAAAAATACGATATAAAAACAATAAAAATAAAAATTTCCTTCCTTAATATCCATGGTAAATTTGACAACGTCAAAAAATGGCAAAAAAAAGCATTCGAAATGTGCGATTAACGCATTTAATAGACCAATTTACTGCATTTTTGACGAATTTAAATGTCAACAAAATATGACAAAATTCCGGAAAATTTTTATGACATTTTTGAGAATTTTAACTCATTTTAAAAGGGCGGCACTTCTCTTTTTAGCGCTCATTTGTCTTCCGTCAAATTAAACATAAATAAATGGATGAATTTGAAAAATCTTTAATAGCTTAAAAAATGAATTTTTATATTTTTTTCAAATAATTTTAGCTATTTAAAATGGAAGTTTATTTATTTCGTCCGGATGAATATGCAAGACTCTATGTACGATTTTAATTTTAAAATATTATTTATAAATTTCAATTAAAATTTTTAAAAAAAATGAAAATGCTATTTAAAATATTAAATTAAATATTTTAGCAATTTTAATTTTAAATTAAAAATTAATTAAGAATTGCACTGGCTCTGAGGAATGGATAAACAAACATTCTTTGGAGGAGAGAACCCAATTTGTTCCCCAGGCATGGGCCACCATTATAATGTGCACAATTTTCTATGTAGGCCACAAAAATGGACACCAAAAATATTATAAATAATTAAGGTGCTCTATATTCCCGTTATGTTGTCCATTTGGAAGCACATAAAAGGCAATTCATGCTATCAATTGCTTTTTTACATTGGCTTAACGGATATGTTAATTTTATGGATCCTCGGTTTTGTCCATGGTTATTTGAGTTTGACTGGCGCCATTTACTGCTCCTATCCCAATTTTATCTACATAACCGGCGTTCTTTGCAATAGTAAAAAATAAAAAAAATAATTATTTTTAAATAAAATTTAATTTAAGGTATTTGGCGCGCTGAAAGTTGTGCAGATTTGGTAAATATAATACCAAATAAATATTTTCATTATATTTAATAAAATATTTTAGCTCTTGGCTTTCAACCGTTGCCTGGACATGGCCTATCCCGAATTGGGAAAGGCACTTTTCCAGGGCTACAAAACCTCATTGTGGTTGCTGCTTATCACCGCCTATTTTATGTGGTGGATTATCTTCTCAAAACCAGCAGTTTTCTCCTCACTTCACTTTGGCTGGTTTTTCAATCCCTATTTGGGCTATCGCGAAGATCTGGATGGCACGGTGAGTAAATTAGACATTTATATTTTTCTACTAAACCAAAAAATCCGATTCGAGATTTAATCTGCCAAAAAAAAACATAGAAATATTTTAAAACAATATTTTGAGAATTATTTATATGGATTATGGATTTATATTCAATTTTTCGTCCATTTTTTTAATACTATTTTTTTCTATTCCAAATATTTTTTAATTAAATACGATCCAATCCATATCTAATAGATAGATTGTTTGTTATTAAAAATATTCCCGAAATTTTCAGTATGTTGTGCCAATGCATACTTATCACGATTTGTTCATTGTTATCGCATTCCCCACAATCTATGCCGTTTTCATGATCATGATGCATATGAAGACTCGTGCCTCCAGCCGAATGGGTCATAATAGCCACAAAATATCCAAAGCCGAATTGATGGTGACTGAATATTTTTTCTTAATTTTAATTCATTTTACCCTTCAAGACATTCATTCAAGTTGTCCTGATCTCACTTCTGAATTCTTGTGCAGCTTTCCTGTATATCTATATGCAATTTGTGTCATCCAATCAATTTTTGGTAACATTGGGCGAATTTGGCTGGTTTCTCATACATGGCAAGTTCATTTGTCTTAATTTTTTTAAATATTTAATTTGATGAAAAAATAGAAAAATTCAAAAAAATTTGAAACGGTTCATAAATTTATCCTAATAAGTTAATAAAACATTATATCCAATTCATAGATCTATTAAAAAGAAACAATTTACTATAATCCAATTTTATAATTATTTTGAACCAAAAACAAAAATCTCTTCGACAAATGTTATATATGCATAATTTTGATCAAACAATTAAAATTTATAATTATTTCAATTCATTTTTGAATAGTTCTACCAAAGAAAGGTATATATATGAATTGTAAATTATAAGACAAATGACAAACCCTTAAATAATTATAATTATTTTAGCCTATGGTCTCTTTTTCTACAATTTTAAATATCAATTCATAATTTATTCATTAATTAATAATTCAATGATTTTAAAATTAAATCAAAATTATAATATTAACGAAACTCAAGTTTTTTTTTAATATTATATAATTATTTTTTAATTACAATTTTTCTTCTAATTTTAAGGAACTCCTCCGGTAATTTTCCTGGCATTGAACAAAACAGTACGCCATGATTGTTACAAATTATTCTTCAAAACATTCAAACGCAATCAAGTGACCCACATTCACGGTGTAACTGTCATTCGTCCGGACACCGAACAACTTCGTCGACAACAACAAACCACCTATTGACTATCAATGAGGGATTACAGCGTTTGGCTTAGTGGAATATATCCCCAACAAAATCAAAGAGAATCTGTGGATTATTATCAATAAAAATCATTCAGATAAATTCAATTCCCTATCAATTTCTCTAATATTAACGATAAATATTGAGCTTTATGATGGAAAAAATTAATAAAAATTATTTAGAGTTAGTTAAAATTATATTCTATAAAAATTCACTAGAATTTGCTATAAATAATGGGAATTTTAAAAATAAATATGGACAAACAATTGAACGGATGTACAAATCAAATGAAATATTCATCAATGATTAAATGATAAATATAATAATATTTAATTCCTTTTGTGTTCTACTAAATTAATTCCGCCCTTTTTGCATTAATTCCGCCTGTTTTGCCCCCAAAAAAATTAATTTCGCCTGTTTTGCCCCCCAAACAAATTAATTCCGCCTGTTTTGCCCCAAACAAATTAATTTCGCCTGTTTTGCCCCAAACAAATTAATTCCGCCTGTTTTGCCCCAAACAAATTAATTTCGCCTGTTTTGCCCAAAACAAATTAATTTCGCCTGTTTTGCCCCAAACAAATTAATTTCGCCTGTTTTGCCCCAAACAAATTAATTCCGCCTGTTTTGCCCCCAAAAAAATTAATTCCGCCTGTTTTGCCCCAAACAAATTAATTCCGCCTGTTTTGCCCCAAACAAATTAATTTCGCCTGTTTTGCCCCAAACAAATTAATTCCGCCTGTTTTGCCCCAAACAAATTAATTCCGCCTGTTTTGCCCCGCCTGTTTTGCCCCAAACAAATTAATTCCGCCTGTTTTGCCCCAAACAAATTAATTCCGCCTGTTTTGCCCCAAACAAATTAATTCCGCCTGTTTTGCCCCAAACAAATTAATTCCGCCTGTTTTGCCCCAAACAAATTAATTCCGCCTGTTTTGCCCCAAACAAATTAATTCCGCCTGTTTTGCCCCCAAAAAAATTAATTTCGCCTGTTTTGCCCCCCAAACAAATTAATTCCGCCTGTTTTGCCCCAAACAAATTAATTTCGCCTGCCCCAAACAAATTAATTTCGCCTGTTTTGCCCCAAACAAATTAATTCCGCCTGTTTTGCCCCAAACAAATTAATTTCGCCTGTTTTGCCCAAAACAAATTAATTTCGCCTGTTTTGCCCCAAACAAATTAATTTCGCCTGTTTTGCCCCAAACAAATTAATTCCGCCTGTTTTGCCCCCAAAAAAATTAATTCCGCTTGTTTTGCATTAAAATAATTTAGACCGTTGCACTAAATTAATTTTGCAAGTTTTTTATTTGATTTTTTTATTTGATTTTTATTACTAATTAATTCATTTGATCCTCTGGGAATACATCAATAAAATACACATTGAAAAATATTCACACAAATAATTATTGCCCTTTAAAATAATTTCCTGAATGTAAGGAATGTAATTCCCAATAGATTTAATTAGGGCAAATAACAAGAATCCAAACAAGGAAGTCTGTCTAGTTTTTTATAATCATTATTTTTGCTTGTTTGACATTTTATTTAATTTGTGTAATTCACCTGTCCACGGGATCATTCTTAGAAGATTTATACTTTGAGAACAATAATTTTTTGAACTTACTTAAACAGAATTTTATAAGCATTTTGTCTAGAACAATGAAAATGTTAATATTTCGCCACTCGAGAATGGTCTGCTAGCCTCGATAATTGCAATGGAATCGGAGACTATACAAAATGTCAATCCTATAAAATGTCAATGGACCATAAATCCTACAAAATGTTAATTCACCCAAAATCCTACAAAATGTCAATATATTTAAATTTCAGCTTTTTAGAATCTTTCGGGGGTATGAGAGAGGGCCAAGAAAGGACAAATGGGAGTTGGGGAGGATATAGCCGGATATAGGGGGATTAAGGTGGATATAGAGGGATTAAGACCGATTAAGCCTCGAAATGGATGGGAAATGGTCCGGAGGGCCTGTGGAAGGTCGTATAAGTGCCTGAGAGTGCGCGGGATATAGCCGGATATAGGGGGATTAAGCAGGATTTGGGGGGAAAAGCTCCGAAGTAGATGGGCGCGTGTCCCAGTTCTGGCTGTTTTGCTGGTAGCGGGACATTTCGACAGTGGACATTTCTACAGTGGCGGATTTTTCGACAGTGGACTTTTCGACAGTGGGCATTTCGACAGTGGCGGATTTTTCGACAGTGGACTTTTCGACAGTGGATATTTCGACAGTGGCGGATTTTTCGACAGTGGACTTTTCGACAGTGGACATTTCGACAGTGGCGGATTTTTCGACAGTGGACACTTCGACAGTGGACATTTCGACAGTGGCGGATTTTTCGACAGTGGACACTTCGACAGTGGACATTTCGACAGTAAGCTAGGACTTTTCAACAGTGGCCAAACAAGTCTATAAACCGGTTTTATTTTGGCACAAATTATATATCAATCGACGCGCCTCGATCAGCTGAACACTAATATATTATTTATTTTTAGTTAATTCTTCAAATAAAAAAGTTATACCCATTTAAGTTAGAGTAGGTATTTATGTAATGTATAAGTATAAAAATGACCATAATTCAATTATTTTGGAGTTTTAGAAAAAAACAATGGCAGATTCATGTTTAGCACATCGAGATGCATCGATTAAGCTATAATTTAATTAAATGAAAATTTTGCACATTTGACCCATAGGGGGGACCCTTCACTTTTTAGTTCATTAATTTGATCAAGTTATTTATTTTTTATTTGAAGCTTTCACTAAAATTTAATTTGATTTTAATATTCATCTTGATGAAGGGTAACGAATAAAGCATGAAATTTTAAAAAATAACCCCATTTTTGGATAAAAATAGGATAAGTTCCTTAAGATAAAGATATCTCTAACTTTTTTATTTGAAGAATAAACTAAAAATAAATAATATATTAGTGTTCAGCTGATCGAGGCGCGTCGATTGATATATAATTTGTGCCAAAATAAAACCGGTTTATAGACTTTTTTGACCACTGTCGAAATGTCCACTGTCGAAGTGTCCACTGTCGAAAAATCCGCCACTGTCGAAATGTCCGCCTACTGTCGAAATGTCCACTGTCGAAATGTCCTAGAGCCGTTTTGCTTCCGGCTTTGCGAGATTCCTATGCTCTAAACTCCTAGCCCTAACCCCTAGCTCCTAACTAGGCTTAATCCAACTTAATCCCCCATTATCCACCTTTATCCCCCTGATATTTAATAGGCCTTTTTATTGACATTTTATAGGATTTTGGGTGAATTGAGTAGGATTTATGGTCGTTGACATTTTGTAGGATTTCTTTTCATTGACATTTTTGTAGGATTGACATTTTGTTTCTCAGCGCTGGAAACAATATCGATTCAATTTTCGGAGCAAAAGCATCATTTTCTCTTAGAATCGTGGTGATTGTCCTTTGCAAAATTTATTATTTTCTTTTTATACCATATATGATTTCAATTTGAAAATATATTACTGCCGAAAAAAAATCTTTATAAAATCCTTTTTTACATTAGCATTTTTTGACCTGACCATCTCTGGATTTTAAGACTATGTGTCCTATGTTCATACATTTTTAATCTAAAATGGCATTTTTTCTTTAATAATTCACTTTAAAATCTAATATAAAAAAATTATTACTAACAAATTTTAGCTTTTTAATAAATAAAATGGAACTTTATTTATTTCGTCGAGCGGAATACGAACGACTCTATGTTTGATTTTTGCGATTTTATAATTTATATTAAATATTTTAACAATTTTAATTTAAAATAAAAATTAAAAATTAATTAAGAATTGCACTGGCTCTGAGGAATGGATAAACAAACATTCTTTGGAGGAGAGAACCCAATTTGTTCCCCAGGCATGGGCCACCATTATAATGTGCACAATTTTCTATGTAGGCCACAAAAATGGACACCAAAAATATTATAATTAATTAAGGTGCTCTATATTCCCGTTATGTTGTCCATTTGGAAGCACATAAAAGGCAATTCATGCTATCAATTGCTTTTTTACATTGGCGTAACGGATATGTTAATTTTATGGATCCTCGGTTTTGTCCAAGGCTTTTTGAGTTTGAATGGCGCCGTTTTTTGCTCATATCCAAATTTGATCTATTTCACCGGCGTTCTTTGCAATAGTAAAAATTAAATATTAATTACTATATTTTTTCTATTAGAAGCTCACTTTTTACAGATTCCTACCCCAAAAATTTTTTTCCATCTGTTTTTTAGTTCTATAAAGTTTTTTTTTTGAATGGTAAAACATATCTGATTTATAAAAAATGCTGCGATGTGAAATGTAAAAACAAGGGTACTATTGCAGTCGTACTGCGACACTTGCAGACCCGGCACTTGCGGACGAAACGGTCTGGTGCCGAAATGCTGGAGTGGCATTATTTATAGGATATTATTAGGCATAAAATTAGCTACAAAATGACATCAAAAGTTTTGGTCAATGTTGAATATTCACCGAGTTATGGTTAAAAAACCGTTGATTTAATTAAAATTGCGATTTTGACGGTTTTTTTGGCCATAACTCGGTGAATACTCAAAATTAGCCAAAACTTTTGATGTCATTTTGTAGCAAATTTTATGCCTAATAATATCCTATAAACAATGCCACTCCAACTTTACCACATTCGGCAACAGACCATTTCGTCCGCAAGTGTCGATTCCGTCGGCCAACTGTTGCAGTTTAGGGGATGGAAGGGAAAAAAAAGGATGAGGATGATGATGATGAAAAGACATGAAGCAAGGATGATCTTCTTCATCATCTTCTTAAAATCATTCTCATCTTCATTTTTTTCATCTTCATTTCATCATCCTTTTTCCTTTCCATCCTTTAAACTGCAATAGTTCCAAAACAGGTTCTAAAAAATATTTAGATAGAAACTTAAAAACATCTTGTCATAAAAATATTGTAAAAGTTATTCTGATTAAATTTACTCTGATTTATAAACATTTTGCAAAAACATTTTCTGATTTGTAAAAGTTATTTTAATTATATGCTGAAAACATGTTTTGATTTATTAAAATGTTCTGCTGAAATGAAGAAAAACAATATTTAAAACATGTTGCGGATAGTTAAAACATTTTGAAATTTTTCAATCAAATAAGATAATTTGGATCAAAAAAAATATGTTCCACTTTATAAAACATATTTAGAATGAACCCTAAAACTGTATAAAAAAATTTATTGTAAAAATATATTTAGAATCGCAAAAAATGTTATGAATTGTTGAAAATTTTAATAAATAATTTTTTGTATTATCCATTTTCCCTCTCTTTAAATAAGCCTACACTCTAATAGTAGCACACCCTAGAGAGTAGAGAGCTTTGAAAATTATAAGCCCATGGGTTCTAATAGAAGAATACGGTTATTTTAAAATATTCATTTTTAGGTATTTGGCGCGCTGAAAGTTGTGCGGATTGGGTAAAAAAACCAAATATTTTAATTATATTCAATAAATATTTTAGCTGTTGGCCATTAATCGTTGCCTGGACATGGCCTATCCCAAATTGACAAAAGCACTTTTCCATGGCTATAAAACGTCATTGTGGTTGTTGCTCAGCACTGTCTATTTCATATGGTGGATCCTGTACTCAAAACCGGCACTTTTTTCGTCACTCTACTTCAGCTGGTTTTTCAATCCATATGTGGGCTATCGCCTTGATCCGGATGGCACGGTGAGGAATCTCAAATTTTTTGGTACTAGTGCAATTTACGAGATGGAAGTGAAAAAAGATGTGGATGATGATGATGAAGAAGAATGAAGAAGAGAGGTAGCTGAGGGTGATCTTCTTCTTAATCTTCTTCAACATCCTCATTATTATCTTTCTATTATCTACCTTTTTCATCTTCATCATCCTTTTTTCCCTTCCATCCCATAAACTACACTAGTGCCAATTTTTTAATTATTTTTTTTTTTTAAATTTCAGTATTATAATTGAAAAAATTGTTGATCGAAAAAAGTATTGAAAAAATGTTAAGACCTAACTTAACTTGATAGATTGATCTTGTCAAAACATATCTTTTGATAATGATTTGGCTTATGGTTAACCATAATTACCATAAATAATCTTTTTATTTCCCCACTCTCTATTAATTCCCCATTTTCCAATAATTCCCCACATTTTGGGGAGGTTGAAAATTATTTCCACATGGGGAATTAAAAGAGTATTTACGGTATCTTGACGAGCTCTTTCCATCCAATGGTATATGCTATATGGTTTATGAATTTAGGATAAACTCTTAAACCGCTATAATTATTTGATGGTGCTATGTCGATTCACAAAAGTAAAAAATGTGAGCGTTTTCGACCTATAATTAATCAGAAACTAGTTTTAGACCCTATAAACCTTATACCATTTTGTAGATCTCATCGAGACGCATCGATTGGTATATAAATTGTCATGGTTTGGCCTAAAATTAAAGAGTTTAAAACCAAAGACTGAAAAAAGTGGTTGAACGGTTTAATACCCTCTAATTTTAACGAAATCATTATAAAATTATATACCATTCGATGCGTCTCGATGAGATCTACAAAATGGTATAAGATTTGTAGGGTGTAAAACCGGTTTCTGATTTATTATAAATCGAATCGCCCACATTTTTACTGCCCCTTATCTTTTGTGGAATCGTCCCCGGAATTGACTTTATGTTTTTTTTCTTAAATAACTATGTTTTTTTTATCTCTTGTTAAAATTTTAAACTACTCATAATTTTCAGTATGTTGTGCCGATGCATGCCTATCATAATATATTCATTGTCATCTCATTCCCCACAATCTATGCCGTTTTCATGATCATGATGCATATGAAGACTCGTGCCTCCAGCCGAATGGGTCATAATAGCCACAAAATATCCAAAGCCGAATTGATGGTGACTGAATATTTTTTCTTAATTTTAATTCATTTTACCCTACAAGACATTCATTCAAGTCGCCCTGATCTCATTGCTGAATTCTTGTACATGTTCTGTTTATGTTAATATGCAATTTCACCCACCCACACAATTTTTGATTACATTTGCCGAATTTGGATGGTTTTTCATACATGGCAAGTTCATTAAATTTTTGTTGTAAAATATTTAATTTGTCGAAAAACCTTAAACTTAATTGATAGATCTCGTCAAAATGCCACATTTGAGAATGATTTGACTTGGGTTTAATTAATTTTTATTTAGTTTTAAATTTAAAAAAACAAAAACAAAAAATGTTTTAAACGCTTTAATACTATTTTGTTTTAGTCCATATCAAGAGTCATGACAAATTATATATCATTTACTGTGTCAGCTTTACATATCCAATAATTTATTTTTTATGAATATATGGCAAAACTTTAAGAAGCCATTTAATATTTTGGCATTATATACTCTTTTTCGACAATACTTTAATAAATTTCATCGATAATTTCATTTTTTATAAAAAATTTTTCATTGATTTATTTAATTGACAACATTTTAAGAATAATTAACTCTTATTGGTTTTAATAATTATTAATTTTTTTTTGTCTATTTTTAAGGACTTCCACCAGTAATTTTCCTGGCATTGAACAAAACAGTACGCCATGATTGTTACAAATTATTCTTCAAAACATTCAAACGCAATCAAGTGACCCACATTCACGGTGTAACTGTCATTCGTCCGGACACCGAACAACTTCGTCGACAACAACAAACCACCTATTGACTATCAATGAGGGATTACAGCGTTTGGCTTAGTGGAATATATCCCCAACAAAATCAAAGAGAATCTGTGGATTATTATCAATAAAAATCATTCAGATAAATTCAATTCCCTATCAATTTCTCTAATATTAACGATAAATATTGAGCTTTATGATGGAAAAAATTAATAAAAATTTATTTTCAGTTAGTTAAAATATATTCTATAAAAAATTCACCGCCGATAATTTCTCTGTAAATTAATTTGCTTTAAATTTATTTGTAAAAGAATAAATATGAAATAAAAATGAAATTAACAATTTAGCAATATTAAATAATATAATTTATTTTCTGAAGGGTGCGAATTATTTTGCCGAAAGATCGGTTTTACTTGGATATACTCTTATAAACCATTTTAAGAACTCATCGAGACGCATCGATTGATATATAGTTTGTTTGTATTTGATTCAAAACTCAAAGAGTTATAAACCAAAATAGAGTTTAAACGGTTAATTAATTTTAATAATTTAGTGATTTCTTATAATATTTCTAATTGGACCCATTCTTTTGCTCTTTTTGCTCTCGGTTTGATCATTTCAGTCATTTTATAATTGATTGGCCCCTTGACCATCAAATTTTGACACTTTGGTAATGGCACAAAATTGACCATTTCCATCAGCAATTCATTGGGCACTGCCAATTTTCTCGGCAATTGTTGGTTATCCATTTTAATTTAATTGGATAAATAAGTTTTCAATTTTAATTTGTATTGTAAAAGAATTTTTGTCTAAATTAAAAGGAAATAGTAAATGTAACTTTGGATACATATTAGTAAGATATTTTTATATTAAAGGAAATAAACTTACGTGGGAAATTTCGCAAACAAATTCATTAATCATCAAATGAAATGGAAAATGAAATGAAAAAACGAGAATATTTCAAAAGAAAGTTGAGCCCTCAAAATGAAATTTGATTAGCCTTTTTTTAAATAGAAAATAAGTATTTTAAATGTTATACTAGGTAGAATATTTCTTATTGAATTGGATATTGACATTATTTTTATTTAATTTTTTAATTTAAATTATTTTAATTTTTTATATTTATTTTTCATTCTTATTAATAAAATTAGCCTAAATAATTAATTCTCGGAAAAATAGACAAAAAGAATTCCTTTAACTTTAATCATTCATTATTTTCAGTCGTCACATTTTTACACAAATTCCCTACTGTGCTGGGACAATATAGATGCATTTGGCCCATTCAAAATTGGGCCAACTTTCTCCTCTCTTTCTCTTTCTATTCATTCATGTTGGCCAGGAAACCTTCCATCGATTTTTTGCTCACCAATGCCCCACTTTTCCACACTCGAGAGTCGAGAGAACGAACGGCCGTTCCAATTTTAAGTCCTCATGTTCGTTTCTTCACCTCTTCTCCCCACTTATCCATCTTTTTGCCAATGCTTTTTGTGCCATTTATTAGAATTTTCTTATCTAAAAAAGATTTACGACAAAATTAGATTTATTTTCTGTGAATAAAAAAGTGACAAAAATATAACCGAAAATTTGTCAAAATTTTATAAATTTTTAATCTATTCTGTTGAATCCAACCCATTCAAATGTTAAATAAATAAAGTTGTTCCAAAACAAGAATATTACCGGCTGGCAGCCCTTTCCTATGGATGGATGGGGTTGCCGGCTGCCGATAAAACCCGAAATTAAAATCGCTGATGAGACTAGTTAATGGTTAGAATTAGAAGGCTATTGGGATATTTTAAAGTAGCTAAATATCTTTGGACTTATTGATATCCGGCAACCCTCCGATAGAAAAGTGATGGAAGCCGGTAAAAATTTTTACTTTGGAACACTAATATTTAAAATAATTCCTTTTATAAATTTCTTTTAAATTAAAATTCGCTTTTCTGCAATTTTTTAGTTAATTACTTTTTTGTCAATAAATTTTATTTATAGCCAAATGCGTCAACTCCCAAATGATTTTGACCAATTCAACACATCTTCAAATGAACAATTCAAATCGACATAATTTTCACCAGCACCCCCTTCTTCATGTCCTTCAATATAAATCGGCATTATTTGTCCTCCTCTCTTCTTTGGCCATCCTTTTTGGTGCCATCCATTTTGCGGCATTATCCCATGCAATGCGAAATCGTCGAGTCAGTCGAAAATTCAACATTCTCGTTTTGAACAAATCTTTGGCCGATGCCATATTTTGCCTTTGCTTTTTGCTCTTTGGCATTTTTCAAATTGCAACAAAAAAGTTTGCCCTCAAATGCCCTTAATTTTAACAAAATTAATTTTTTTTTTCAGTAAATTCAAATTGGATCAGAATGTGTTTTTGTTCTATTTCATTTATACCTTCCCTCAATCACTTTTAATTTGCACATTTTTCTCCTATTCCTCATATTCCTTATTAAGAATTTATGGCATTCGTTGGCCTTTTCGATTTCGCAAAAAATTCATGATGAAGCAAGCAATTCAGCTGAATATATTCAGGTTAAATTGATTTACCAATTACTAATTTAATTTTATTTATTTTTAGCTGGACATTGTTCCTCTTTTTTACCCTTCTTCCTTTGCTGTTTTTGCAACTTTTTGATTCGATGGATTTCTCACTCATTTTATTCGCAGTATTTTTATCAATATTATTAAACATTATTCAATTCGCCAAATCTTTATTGTTGATTTGTCTCCAAATTACAATCATCGTTGCACTTTCCATAAATGGTAATTTAAATAGATATATTAAAAAATGAATTTTTAATATTTAGTTTTTAATTTGTAAAAAAAACTTTCTATATACAAAAATAATCTTTTTTGAGGCCAAGAATTAATAAGGTCTCAGGGATGATTTCGATGTCGCCAAAAAATTATCGAAATCGAAAATTAAAATTTCGATGGGACGAAAACCTAACCCATTCTCGATAAGTCCTAATTTTGACTTAAGTAAACCTATATCTTAAGCTTTCAAACACGTTGTTTTGGGTGGCCAAGTTTAAGGCCTAAAAAAAGATTATTTTTCGATATGAAAAGTTTTATGTAAATTCAATCATTTTTTTCTACAAACTAAATATTTTATTTATATTTTAATCCGAATATTAAATTGATCAATTTTAGTGTATCTAATCTATCAAAATTGGCGTTTTTCACGGGCATTCCACAATGCCAGAAGGACCAGCTGCACACCAAAAGTGGACCATCAACTTCAACAAACGGTTGCCAATAATCCACAAATGTCCAATGGCTTTTCCGGATTTTCCCCATCCTCCGTCCCGACGCCTCAATCCCAACCACCTCAATTGGATCGAACTCCGTCAATTGTGAATAGGCGGCATCAATTCAGTTTGGTCAAATCAACGTTGAATTTGATTGCCATTTCCACACTTCATATTCCACTCATTTTCATGGAAATCAAAATTATTAATCAACATAAAATTGAATCATCCTCACTTTTGTGGACATTGGCCATTGCCGGCGTTTTATTGAGGATTTGGGCCGACACGCTGCTTGGCATATTTTGTGATATTGAGGTGACAAATTATTATTTTAATTAATGGGTCAATTGGACATTTTCCAACTCCATTTTTATTTTAACTATATTTACATTTTGAAATATATTAAAGTCGCGCAGAAACCGTTTCTAGCGACAAAATGATATATATAAGTAAGAGGGGTCTATGGTGGACAAGGAGGACTAAACACTAAATAAATACCAAAAATTTCTTACCAAGTGCGCAAGTATGAAATTCTTTTATAATTCTTTAGGGAGTTCGATGATACGAGTAGATTGGTATATGGTATACAATTTGTAAAAAAAAATGCAAAAATTTTTTTGACCCAAAAAGGGGACTCAAAGTACATAAGTACCAAAATTGGAATATACCATATATATATATATATAGAGCCGAGAAGAAATAGCCATTTAAAGCTCGAATATAATCCAATTTGGGGCAAAGTGCAGAATTGTGGTCTGACCGGGTTTTGGTTTTGAAAATAAGGGAAACACGTTTTTAGGGGTTATTTTAGGCGCTAAACACGATTCTGAGCTCGGATTTTTGATATCTTACCATCTTGGTAAGATAATGCCAACTTTTACCATGAAAAAGCAAAGGGGGGGGGGGGACCAAGGGCATTTTTGGTAAAATTTTTTACATAGCCAAATAATAGCTCAATCAACGCAGCTCGTCGAAAGGAATCGATTGATACCATTTTTATAAAGTAATATACAGTTATTAGCAAGTTATGGCCAAAAGAAAAATTTGTCTTGGTAAAGTATTTGGACCTGTAACTTGAACGAAACGCAATATTATTAAATAAAAATGATACCATTCGATTCCTCTCGACGAGCTGCGTTGATTGAGCTATAATTTGACTCTAAAGAAATTTTCACCAAAAATGCCCTTGGTCCCCCCCTTTGCTTTTTCATAGTAAAAGTTGGCATTATCTTACCAAGATGGTAAGATATCAAAAATCCGAGCTCAGAATCGTGTTCCACGCCCCAAATTACCTTTAAATGTGTTTTCCATAATTTTACAATCAAATCCTAGGCAGACCACAATTCTGCACGTTTGCCCAATTTGGTGTACCTTCTTAAAGTGCCTCGAATTTTTTCCTTCCTACCTGATGAAACATGCTTTAAAAAAAAACACATGAATTTTTTTTCACTGGTTTCCCAAAATATTCAATATTAAATTTTAAATTTTATTATTAAAAATATTATTTAAAAAATATTTATCCCCATTTAAGGTCTACAAATCCTTCCTTCAAATTTTGCACAATTTGTTGCCAAAATATTTTCGCCCTTCTCCACTTTCTGCTGCCAATTATTCGGGTTCTTCTCTGACTATTATTCGAGGGGGAAGTGAAAAATTCACAAGAAATGGGACCAGAGAATTATTATAAATTATGATTAATTAATTAATTATCAAATTTTATTGTACAAATTGATTATAAATTTAATAAAATGCATCTAAATCATTTTCGGGAAATATTTTTCCTTTTTTATTTTATTGCTATTTTAAACTGCAAAGCAAATCAACCTTTACCAATATTGTTTTGATTAGTTTACTCCAAATTTACTGAAAAATGAATGCGCATTACTTCCATTTATTGATCCAATTAAACACCCGAATATGTCCTCCTCTTGGGTTTTTATTGAATTTCCTACTAATTTGGCTTTTGCACACAAAAACACCAAAAGGAATGATAATTTACAGTCAAATTCTTTATCAAACTTGCATTTTTTATTTGCTTTTCCTTGTCCAGGAAACAATTGGATGGCCTGTAAATTATTTTATTATTTTTGATAATTAATTTTTATTTTAATATTCTTTTCAAATGGAATTAATTAATTGTAGAAAAAACGATAGGAAAAAATATTTGAAATTCGGACTTTTCGCAGAAATTTTTTCTATCTTTTTATATTGAAATATGGTTGTGTTGTGTATTATTATCTGTGTCAAGATATTTCAACCCAGAATCCATACAATGTTCCCTTAAATTAATGATATGAATCTCAAGTCTAAAAAAGTATTTTTTAAATCCTAATATAATATTCTTCCAAGATTTTATAATCATTTATGAAAAATAAGAACAAAATTCATAAATAATTCACATCATTAGTACATGAGTTAATTAGATATATAAAAGAAATTGAAAAAAAATAAAATAGATATTTTATAATTTTTGACCAAAATTTTTGGGTCTTTGTCCGATTATATTTGATGTTCCAATTGATATAAAATGAAAATATTCTAAAGGAAAGAGCTTAAACCAGGGTTCTCAGATGTACTTTATTTAAAGATTTGTACTTTTTTTTGACTTTGGTGTACTTTTTGTACTTTTTTTTCACAAAATAATGAAAAAATGATAAAAATTTTTCGCTGCGCGGCTATTTTTGGCTTAAATTTTTCGCTGCGAGGCTATTTTTGGCTTAAATTTTTCGCTGCGCGGCTATTTTTGGCTTAAATTTTTCGCTGCGCGGCTATTTTTGGCTTAAATTTTTCGCTGCGCGGCCATTTTTGGCTTAAATTTTTCGCTGCGCGGCTATTTTTGGCTTAAATTTTTCCCATGCGGCTCGAAAAATTGTAAAAATTTTTTTCAAAAAAAGTATAATTCTAGTCCTGGTTGATCTCCTCTTGCTTATTTATAATAAAAAAACATAATTAAAAAATTTTAATCAATTTATTTTAGCCTAAAACGAAAATCTTTTTTTTGACTCCAAAATCTTTATTTTCAAGGTCAATGTACTTTTTTTGAAAAAAAAATCTGCGAACCCTGGCTTAAACCAATAATTTTTCAATTAATAGAGATATTGGACTAAATCGCAAATTCGAAAAAACGTTTAATGAAACCTTGAAATAGGAAAGATTAATGAGAAATTTATATTGAATAAAATTCCTGACAATTTTAAAGATTTATTTGCACATTAACGGCGTTTACATTGGTTTCATTAATGGCTATTTTGCGAATGCATTCATTCAAATATTTGGCACATTTGTGGCATATATCCTCTATCATTTTCATACACTTCTCTTCGCAATGGATATATTCAGTGTTGTTTTACAATTTGTGCACAGATATTTCATGCTTAATCGGTTCATTCATTCATTCATTTTTAATTATTTATTTTTTTTGCAGAAATATTCGAATTAATTTGGCCAAATATTTGCAAATTTTTCTGCTTCCATCCTTTCTAATTTTTGGCCTACTTGCCTTTTATTTGGTCCACAATTCGCCTTCATTTATTCAAGGAATTCGACCTCAAGACAAAGAATTTCTAAGCAAAACAATAAATTTGGAGGAAATTGAAGAGGCCAAAATTTTTACAGTCATCAAAATAGTAGGTATTTTTAAATTAATTTTGTTTATTTTTTAGGATAATTTTTCCAATTTATTTATGCCATTAATTGCCATTCTTATTGGTGCATTATGCTTTTTGGGCATTTTTATTCTTGGATGGCGAATTGTTCATTTTGTGAATGTTACAAGTTTTAGTGAACGAACCCGGCAATTGAATAAACAATTAACGGCAACTTTATTCATATTGGTTATTTATTATGATATTTAATTAAATTAAATAAATAAAATTTAATTAAATATTTAAATTAAATTTTAATAAAAAATATTTAATTTAATTAAAATATTTAAATTAAATTCAATTAAAAATTCAGGCCGCATTTCCACTCCTTGTAATTTTCATCACAATATTTTCCATCGGTCTCACAGTTTTTTATTTCTATGGCACCGAATTTGAGAAGAATCCTTCAATTCTTCAACTCCAAATTGCATTGACATTTTTGCAACATTATATTCCATTGTTGAATCCAATTGCCACAATTTTGATTAATTCACCATATAGAATGGTCTTGATGGGATTATTGAGTGTAAAAAGGCAACAATCAACATCGAGTCGACAAATTTCGGAGGAAGAAAATACAAAAGAAACAAAACAGCAAACAAATTTTGAATTAAAATAAATTTAATCATTTATCAATTTACTTTTTTTTAATATAATTTTTTAATTTTATTTATTTTAATACTTTTGATTTTTTTAAATAAAAAACATATATCAATAATGTCCATCAGATATTAGATCTGTTAGGTCTGCGAAATGAAAATTAAATAGAATTTGTGACTAATAAATTTGGTTGAAGAATACAATAAAAAATATGTGAATTTTTCTTCAATTTATTTCCAATTTGCATTTTCATTTAAAGGTGCATCCATTTTTATCTACACTTCCGAATACCGATTCCGACAATAAAATAAACATTAAAAAAACAAAAAAAAAAGTTTATCATTTTGATTGATTTGGCAACGAATAAATAAAATAAAATGGCGGAACGAGAAAAGGAAAATAATATTTGTTTTCCTTTTTTTGTTGATTAGGCAATATAAATCGAGACACATTCATCAATGCCAAAAATTATATTTTTTATTATTCTTCCATATCCCATTGGATAAGTGCATTCATCCTTTTTTTTTCCTCTGGCCTTATTACACTTTCATAATGAATCCTTCTGAAAAAATTGCCTTATTTTGATAGATTTGACAATGAAATTGTTGATATAATAAAATAGTGGAACGAGAAGAGGAGGATCTGGTTTATTAAAATAATTTGTTTTTTTTTCTATTTATTGTTTACTTGAATGTGGATAAATCAGACATATTCATCAATGTCAAAAAATTTTAGGTTGGACTCTTTCTTCCGGGTTCAAATTTATGAAATAAAAGGCCCAAATTTGGGCATCATTTTAAGTATATTTTCTCAATAATTAAATATGAAATCCATTCTGTTTTTGTTTTCCATTTTTTGCTTTTCCATTCTTGTTTCGGCATTGGATGCTTCCACTGAAATTCCGCTCTTTTTATTAAATGCACCAGCACATATAATTGAGGAGCACTCAAATTTGCTTAAAGAAAATGCCGATAACGAATTGGCCCCGGTGATGGACCAATGGGTCAATAAGCAGAATGTCTATATTCGGGTACGTCCGGGGGCATCACCACCCATAATAGGCAAAGGGCACATCCATAATGGTACAATTAAAAAATTCATTTTAAAATTGAAATAAAATAATTTATTTAAAAAACAAAAATCAAAAAGAAAGCGGGAAAATTCTTGGAAAAACAAAAACACAAAATATTTAGAAAAATTAAAACAAAATCATTTGAAAAATATAAACATATAAAATTTTTAAAAAAATTTAAATTTCAAAATTTTTGGAATAATAAAAAATATATATATAATTTTTAAAAAATTAAAACAGGAAATGTTTCAAAAAATAAAAACATTAAATGTTTGGAGAAATAAAATAAAAAATTATTTTTTAATATTTTCACTTCCAACAATTTATTTAAAATGAATTTATAATTTTAACTTTTTTGGAGGTGCCTATATTTGTAGCTAGTATTATTTTGGCATAAATGAATAAATATAATTATAATTTATAACCAAAATAGATTCGCTGGACAAAATACAAAGCAGATGAGACAGAAAAACAAATGGCTGCAGACAAATTCCGAAAGGAATTGCGCGAAAAATTATCGGAAAGAGCTAAAGAAGTGGACAAAGAATTGTACTTGATTGGACAGGATCAAAAAATGACAAAGACAGAGAAAAAGGAGAAAATGCGCCAAGTACTGGCTGCTGAAGATCCCGAAATTCGTGCCGAAATTGAGGAAGCAATCCAAACATTCAATCAAATGCGACAACCGGAACAGTAAAATCGAATAGAAAAATATTTAATGGAATAATTTTGTGCAGTGAACGTTTCAAACGAGAATGGGGAATGCGCTCAATATCTGATTTCCCGGAAATGGGAATGTACCAATATTGTTCCAGCTGTTGTGGATGTTCTTGTGGATGCTGTTGTTGTAAAAAGAAATAAAATGTGAAAAAATGAATGAACTGATGGGAGAAGAACCAAATACATATTCTTCAATTTGAAAATAGCATTTTAAAAAATATAAAAAAATTTATTAATTTCCAAATAAAATTATCAGTATATACATGATGGGCCAATAGAATGTTAATATAAAATAAGATTCTTACGTATTATTTTTCTCCAGATTTTTTTTTACCCAAAATTATCCTTTAAGTATTTACCCACAAAATTAGTCAATCCTAAAATCATATTTTTTTCATCGTTTTACAATCAAATATTAATAATAAAATGAAAAAATCACATAAAATTTTTTTCAAATCTGGTAACAGATAATACGTAAGTTTCTAAAATTATTTAATATTTTTTTTAGTAAATGAAATGAACTTAAATTAATTTGCTAAAATCATAAAAATGTAAAATAAATGATTGAATACAATTTGCATAATTTTCCATCAATCAATTTTCTTTTTAAACTGTTCACAATTATTCATGTTGTTGTCCATCTTTGCTCGTTGGACGACTGCCATTTTGGGCATCATTTCCATCGTAAACCAAAAATAAATTCGCATTATTCCCTTGGGTTTTCTCTTCCATTTCTTCATTCGATGTGTTTATGATGGCCGTTTTTGTGCTTTGTTTTTGTTTATTCGTCGAAAGGCTCGATGGAAAAACATTGCTAATGAAGGAAACATTCGCAATTTTTGGTGCCCGAAACATTCGAATGATGGCACGACGGTAGGGCAAAACAGTGATGATTGTGACCAATGGATTGCCAACGGAAAGCCAACATTGGATTGGAGTGGCAGTCAGGCTGGAGAACACATTGAACCATTCAATATTCAATAATCGGCCAAATATGCAAACATAGGCACAAGTGGCCCAGCAGAACATTGCCACCAGTGGGATGCAGGCCTAGAAATATTTTTTTAATTATATTTCATTTTTAATTTTCTTTTATTGCCTCAATTTAAAGTAATTTCCTACAAGAAATGTTTTTAGGATCCAGGAAATTATAAAATATTGAGGATATAAAATTCCAAAAATAAATTGATTGATTAGAAAATAAATATAAAAATATTTATTTGTCATTTTTAATTTCCTTATTATTGCCATAAAATAAAGTAATTTCCTTCCAGGAACGTTTTTCTCTATGATCTAGGAAATAATAAAAAATTATTTTGGAGAAAAAATTCCAAAAATATAAATTGATTAATATAGGAAGTAAAATATAAAAATATTAATTTGCTATTTTTATCTCCTTATTTGATATAATAACAGGAATTTCCTTCCTAGAATGTTTTCTTTTTTTGAAAAAATTCAGCAGGAAATAATAAAAGATATTAATGGAAATAAAATTCAAAAAATAAAATAAAGAAATAAAAATTGATCTTAAAATATTATTATTTTTAATAATTTAATTATTAATTAATTAAATTTTCCTCACCTGAATAAGTAAATTCAATGTCATTTGTTTGTTCAATTCCTCTTTGCTTGTGGATCGTTTTGCGGAATCGGCCACTTTTTTCATATTCACTTCCACAAATTTCATCATTTTCCTCCCTGAATAGACCACAAAAACATAGCCAATCACTGGGATTCCGCCAAAGAATAGATGCCAAACAACCCAAACAATTTCTCTCTTAATAATTATTTTAAAATTAAATATTTAATTTAATTAAAATTTACGCTGTCTCCAAGCAAAGTTAGTCGCAATTCCGAGGGAATTTCCTCATCATTGCTATACGGATAAACTTCATCAGGATTATGGCCCAAAAATTCCAAAATTTTTGGATCTTCCACATGCGCTCCCCTTGGAGGATATGAAATGATCCAAAGAAATCCGAATAAAAATATTTCCAACAAAACGGCAATTCCAACAAGCAAAAAATATGTAGATCGAGAGTCTTGACGGCCTCTGAAAAAATAATTTTTAAATTAATTTGAATTAATTAAATGAATAAATTACTTGCACAAAATCATATATCGATAGGCGAATTGGACGACAATGCCAATCATGGCAAAATATGACCAAAAAAACCAGGTGAAATAGACAATGGCATTCCAGGGATAGGGCAATTTGCCCGCCGGACCACAGCTCACAACAATTGTGAACGGTTTTGAGACCAAAACAATCTGAAAAATGAATAAACTAATTTATTATTTAATTATTCTACACTGACCGGCTGAACTAAATCATTCACAATTAAATTGGCCAAATCCGAGAAGCAAACTTGCAGCAGAATTTTACTATAAATTCGCATCTCTTTGGGCGTTCTCTTGCAGACCAACCAAATTAACAAAATATTCACAAATCCGCCAATAATTAGGGAAAGTTTGGAATTTATTTCAAAAAACAGACGAACTGGGAACATTTTTTTTGCTAAAAAATTTGTAAATATTAATGAGATTATTTGTTAAATTTCCCGCATCTTTAAAAATGCAACAAAAATTTTTATTCTTAAAAATAAATGGTTATTAGTCAATTTATTTTTAATCAAATGCCAAATTTAACTGAGAAAAATTTTGTATTTTTCCCAAGAAAAATATAAAATAATTGGAGGAATTTTGGAATTTACTAAAATGTACAGTAATTAAATAATAAAAATAAAATGTATGGATGATATTTGAATTTAATTGTGGAATAAAAAGTAAAAGTAAAACAAATTCGAGGGAATTATTTATTAAATTTTTAGAAAATACAGCAAATTTTTTTAAATTTAAATGACTATTTAATTAACTTAATTTCTTTCAACTCTCAATTTGCTAAATTTCATTGGGAAAAATTGTGAAGTTTTTCCAATAAAATTGTAAAATAATTGGACGAATGCTGAAATTTATCAGAAATTTACCAGAATGTACCAATAAATAATAATTAATATTAATAATAAAACAAATAAGTGACTAATGAATGGATGGATGATGTTTGAATTTGAATTTGAATTTGGAATAAATTCGAAGAATTGATTAGATGGAACGAAAAGTAACTAGAAAATTCCCAACCTAAAATTAATTCCCAAGAGAGTGTTCATTTAATTTGGTTGATTTCGTATTTTATACTGCTTATTTAGAATGGCATTTATTTTAAAAATATTTTTAGATGTAAATTATTAGCCTTAAATATGAATGAAAGATCACAATATCTTTTTATATAAGAGAAAAACTAAAAATAAAATTTTCCCAATATATTCGGCATTTTTAATATCATTGATGGCAAACTTTTGTTGCATTGTTTCATTTTTTAATAAATGATTTTAATTTCCTCATTCTTATATTCAATTTAAGCGTTCAAGGAAATTAATATTACTAAAATTCATTAAGAATGAGGAAATTTTTAATTTTAAAATTAATTTTATGGTTGATTAACCGGAAAAGAGCATTGTAATTTGTAATTAAAATTATCAATGACACTTATGGCCTAAAATAGGATTACGACAGGAAATTGAAATGAAATAAGAATCATCAAAGATCATATGAAATTTTAATTTTGGATTTATAAATTTCATGGACAAATTTTTGCAAAGTTGAAACCGTAAGAAACAACAAAATTAATAATTTTTTTATGGCCATATTGTGGAAAATTTCACAGGATTAAGCCCAATTAATGGCAAAATGCATAAATATTACTTAAATATTATTAAAATAACAAATTATTTTTTGATTAGTAAAATATTTATAAAATAATTTTTTCACAAATTTAAGCATAATTCACAGACAAATATTTTTCAAATTTTGAATAGTCAAACAAGAAAGTTTGCTGAATATAATTAAATTTTGATGTGTCTAGGCAATTTTATGTTGAATAAAAATAAAAGATTGGATGGCAAAATTTCTCTCAATAATATACAATTATTTTTTTGAATGTCGGTAAAAAATCTCCATTTTCTCATCATAAAATGCCGATGGAAATGTCAATTACTCAACTAATTTTTAGTTGAGAAAAATTAAATTTTATATAATTCCAAATTCCATTGAATGAAAATGTAAATTTATTAGTCAACTAATTTTATAGTTGAGTAAAATTTGTTTTCATAATTCAAAAAAAAATATTTCGGTATTAATAACAATTTTTATCTTATTTTCCAAATATATTTCAATTATAAGTAATTGATTAAATTTATTTCATCTTTTAATTTTACTCTAATTTCATCTTTTTTTTCTTTTTTTTGTTCATTCATTTCCATTATACTTTTGTTGTATTTCGTCCAGCAATATATTTTCGTAACGATTCATTGGCCGAATGGACACGTTTCACATATTCCTCCAATTCTGGATATTTTTTGAAGATTTCACCTAGAAAATGATATGGGAAAATATTAATAAAATGAAATCATCAACTACGCTTAAGTAATAATATTTAATAAAATTACCTTCATCAAAGCCATTGAATGTGATGCAACTTTCCACAGATATAAAATCCACCCAAGACAAACCCGATGGAAGCAGAAAACCGGAATCTTTAAAAATATAAAAATTTTTTATTTATGCTTGAAACTGTTTATAAACCTGATTCCTTTAAATTTCTAATTAATATTGGCACAAGCTTTTCGTAAATATTTGGTTGCAGAATTGTTTGGCGTTTTTCTTCCTAAGTAAATTTAAATATTAATTTAATTTTTTAAAAAATTAACCAAATCTCCCTCCTCCCATCCATAAAGTATTTTAAAATATGGCAGCATTAGGGGCCTAAGATCCTTCATGTGTTCGGCCAATTCATTCGCTTTTGCCTTTTCCCAATCATTTTTGCCAGCAAGACCTAAAATATTCGGCTATTATTACGTAATTTAGGTGGCCATTGCCAGATGTACTTTTTGACTATTGGGTTATTATTTACTTTTTATATTTTAAGACTTTTTTTGTTCAAATTTCCCTTATCGGGAAAATTTTTGGTAAAAAAATTTTACTTTAGTCCAAAAAAAATTGGATTCTCAAAAATTATTAACCTTGCTAATTTGTTATAAAGAAAATAAATTTTTTAATTTATCAAAATCTGTATTTTTACATCAAAATCTTTATTTTCGAAGTCGGTGTACTTTATTTTGAAAAAATGTTGCAACCCTGTATTAATTTAATTAATCTATTCAAAAAAATTGGAAAATTTTAAATGAACGAAAAAATCATTGAAATTGTCGAAATTGGATTTACCGAAAAAACTGGTTTTATAAAATTTAAAGGATAAATTATTTTCATTTTTGGTTCTAAAAATTATAACTAAATTAGAAAATCAAATCTAACAAAATCGTTTTGACATTTTTAATATTTTTTTTGAAATTTTATTTTTTTTACCATATTTATTGGCGAGAAAACGACAAATTGTTTGCGATTGACAAAGCATCTTTCGTTCTCCATTTGTTTCAAATTCTAAAACAGGAACTTGCCCATAAGGAAAATCTATTAAAAATAATCGAAAATATAAATTTTTTCCTATAAAATTTTACTTGGCTTCGATTCTTTCTGCCATTTTTCGTACCAATCTTTTTGGCCATCATAAAAATGTGTAAAACGGACATCCTCAAATGGAATGGAACAGTAGTGGAAAATTAAACGGATCTAAAAAGTTATTTTTTAAATATTTAAAATATATTAATTTTATCAACTTACGGGTTCGCCAAAACCTCGACAATTGAAATAGCTCAATTTGTAATTTAAATTCTCCTCTGCTGGCATTTTTTTAATTTTGAAATGTAGTATTTTTTTTTCTAAATTAAGCAGAAAATTTTTTCATAATTTATTAATTAAATCGAGTTTATTAATTTGCCCAAAAAAAAAGAATTAATTAACCCAAATTTTTCGTGTCGAAAAATTATCATTTTTTTGAGGCCATATAACTTGGCCAAATCAGATTTCTTTAGGATTCCCTAATCCCATCCTGCCCTGAACCTAACCCTGAGCCCTAATACTTATTTATGGCCAAGTTATATGGCCTCAAAAATATAATATTTTTCGACACGAAAAATTTCGGTAAATTCAGTGATTTTTGGGTAAATTAATAGACTCCCTAAAATTAATTAAATAATAAATGTAAAAATATTATCTCCAAGGCAACCTTTCAGTAGGCAATGGGTAATGGGAAAATTCTCATTTATTATTTGTCAATTGTCAATTTATTCAGCCAAATGTGTAATGATGGAAAATAATTTGAAACGAAAATCACGATGGGACGAGATTGGATTAAATTTATTTAACAAAAAGTGATGTACGAAATATGAATAAAAATGAACTATGATGATTGATGAACAATTTAATTAGATGAACCGAACAAAAAAAGAGGATTAAATAAAGCAAATATTGTAGTTGGAAATTCTATAGAAATGAATTATTAGATTACAAATTAGGTCCAAATTATATTGCACATTATATATAATTTATAATATAAATAATTCATAGTTTGCGCATTAAATATAATGGTGCATGAATATCAATTAATTGATTTTGGAATTGAAAAAAAATATTGGATAAATAAATATTTAACAGAATTTTTAATTAAATAAAAATAATAAATTTTAATGAGCTTAAATTGATGTTGATTTGAATAATTAAAGTTCTATTGGAATGTATCAAAATTTTTTAAAAAAAGAGTATTTTAAATGCATTTTTATAGAAGTTTTATTCCTTTTTTCAATATTTTTAAATTTTTTTCTTTATGATTTCCTTTTCTTTTGACTCTTTTTCACTTTTGCACTCTAATTGTACCAAATTGCTTTGTGTTCCACCTTTTTATTATGCATTGCATTTGCATATGGTATTTCCTGTTGATTTACGATACATCCTAATTTGTTTTTTTTTCTTTAAAAATGTTGTGAGATTAATTTTGTAATGCCAAAATTTACTATAGATCTATCCTAATAAGATCTCTGAATGCCAAAACTAATAATAATAATAATGCCATTCATCGAAATTTGCAGCATAGCATTTGCGAAATCAGACAAAAAAAACGACATTTGTTTACATTTTTTACGATAATGATTAATATTTACGGCAAAGATTATGAAAAGAAATATTTATTCGAAAATTGTTAAGCGAAAAAATTTAATTATCTTTGAAAGTCGAAATGAATAATTTTGAATTAATAAGTCATCTCATTAAGGAATATCAAAAGAGTAAAAAGGATTTTTAAAATATCATTTTAAACCTTTCATACATCCACTACAATTACGATCATTTTTAAAATTGTTTTTTTTTTTGTTGATAATTACTTTTTACTTTTTTAATAATTACATGCAAAAATATTTATTCAAAAATTTGTCAGGCGGAAAAATTTAAGTGCCTTTGAAAGTCGAAATGAATAATTTTGAATAAATTATTACTAATCGTAGGCCTTATTCTCATCACCGGGCTCGGACTGTATTTAACCTGCCTAAAAGCTTAACAAACATTCATTCATAAAATCAAAAATGTAAAGAGGATTTTAAATAAATGCCGTTTTGCACTTTTATTCTGCCCAATGTTACGTATTTCAGTCTCGATGTCAAATAATTATGGTCATTTCAAAAATTGCTCTGTTGACAATTTTTTAAATATTTTCTTTCCGGGTTCTCACCAGCAAAAATTAAATTTTCTCATTTTTTGCCGTTCTTCCATTTGATAAATAACAAAAATTAAATTACCCAGGGAGCAGGGAATACGCTCTAAAATTTTGTAAAAATTCAATCATTTTTTTCTTCTAGCATTTTAATTTGCAAACATTGATTAAAATTTAATAAAAAAATTTGCACTTTTTAATAAGTTTTAAAACCGGGTTTTCCATGAATGAATGAATGAATGAATGTCAACAAAATAATTTAAATGAACCGTACAAAAAGCCTAAAAATAATGGAATTTTATCATTTATTCAGTCAGTTTGATAAATAACAAAAATAAATGATACTTTTTCTATTTTGTGACATCCCCATCAAAAATAATAAAAATTACCATCTATTGATAATGTTAGATTGGTAAGCATGAATATGCGCTTATTTTTAGTGTAACAAGTCATTGACGTGAATTATACTTAAATGAAGAGAATAATAGCACCAAATGGCAAATAAAATAATAATAATGCCATTTGCATATTCCTCTTTTTTCGTCGTTCATTTTTCCAACTAAATTAGGCAGAAGGGTTGCCACGGATTACTAGAAACCCGAGGGTTTTGGGCGACCCGTGAGTCGATCCCCTATCCGAATCCCGACCCGAACTTTTCAGTGACCGGCGACAATCTTTGTTAGGCGCTATTCTTGGCAGGCTTGAACTTCTTTTGATATATCATGGGAGGGTTCCCAGAAAACTGATCAATGGGGAAAACTGGTCAGTACGGTAAAGTGTTCAGTGGAAAAGTCGTCAGTAAAAACATGAGACTAAAAAAAATGCTCCAACTTTTATATTTTCGTGCCATTATAGGAAACCAATATTTGAATACAAAACCGTACGTAAGGATTGTAAACTCTTGTTGATGAAAATTTTCCAACCGCATAAAATTCGTCGAATCAACAACTTCACATACATTGTTAAAACAAAATTATTTGCCTCAACCACTTTGAGAGATGGCAGAATTCGACCAAATAATATAAGTAAGTGGATAAATGATGATAAATTAATTTTGCTAAAATTATTATTTTAATAAATAATTTTAATTAAATTCAATTTTCTAATTAAATTTATTATTAGTATTTTTTATTATAAACTTTTTTGAAATATTTATCTACATGAAATATAGCGCATTTTTAATTGTACATAAAATTTAAGGTATGATCCCAAGTAGAACTTGACTAAATATGAGCGTTTAGAAGAAGCAACAATAATACAATTGCTAAATTAACTGATGAATGATAATAAGAAAAAATGATATAACAATGTATTTGAAAATTTTTAAAAAATGTAATTGAAAATTGAATGTAATATTTAGTTGTCTGATATTTTTTATCACTGTAGACTGTACATTTTATTTTGTATATTTGAGTAAACAATTTCACATATATTTGAATATTATATATTATAATTAAATTTAAAAAATTTCTATTTTCTTACTTATTTAAGAGAAGATATCTGTATATAAATTAAACACTAATGCTCAACTTTTGAAAATCCAAAATGAGACGATAGAACCAATAGTGGGAAAGTGGCAAAATCTTTGTTAATTCCAATGAAGTTTTCAACGCATGGGCCAGATATCGTTCGTATAAATAAATGTAAATACTTCCGACGGAAATGCATACCTGAAATATTTTCATACTATATTTTTTTTCTCTAATTTTTTTTCGAAACATTCGTCTCTTGATCTAAATCGTTTAGACTTTAGAGGATTGTCTTTTCTGAATGACCTAGGTTAAAATATTTGAATGAAATTAAGCTATAGCTAGGTTAACCTTAAATTTACTAGTATTATCTACAATATTTGGGTATTGGATCGATCTCTCCAAAAAATAATCGAAAAAATAAAATTCGGAAATCGAAAATTCAAGCCAAAAATGACAATCACTAAAATCGAAAGTCGATCTCATTATTTTCAAAATTAAAACTATATTTGCTCCATTATAAATTAAATGAATTTTCCATATATTTCGTTATTTCAACTTTTTTAAATGATATTAGGAAAAACTATTCATCATTTTCTTTTAAATAATTCTTAAATTTAGTACTTTGCAAATTCGATGATAATTTTACTAGAAATTTATTCTTACCGTAAAATCTGTTAGAATTCCCTACTTTCTAATAATTCCCATCTTCCATTTTGAACAACCATAGCTCCTCTATTAACCGTGTTGTTTTTTGATTGTTTTGTGCCAAATAATTCCGTGCTAGTTGCTATGAAATTTAATTTTGTTGATCATGCTGCAAGCTGCACTGTGAAAATGATATTTGAAATTTACAATCGTGGGAAAAAAGTGTGGGCGAAAATTATAAAATCATCAAACTTAAAGACACGCAAATTACTAATAATTAATATTCGTGGAATTCCTTTTAAAATTTCAGAAAATTTTATTCCTATTATTATTGATTTTCTACTTGACAAAATTGCCTTGTTGTTTATATTTTTTATTGTCACATTTTTTTCAATTATTGTGAATAAAATTTTAAATGATAGTTTGTTTCAATTTAACATAATTCATAATATTGGGCAACTTCTTTTTGTGTCTTTCTTAACCCCTATCTATTACCCTAAAATTTTGTCAATTTGATTAAAATGTTATTTTGATGAACTAATGCTTATTTTCCCAAAATTAATCCAATCTTCCCTTGGTCTTGACCTTCTGATTCCCATGGCATTCCTTTCAAAAATTATATTATATTATCCTTAAACTCCTATTTTTCATATACTCAAAAAATTAAAGAATTTTAAGAAAAATTTGGAATTTTAGCTGTGAAAAAAATTTCGAGCAGTCTAATAATAAGGTTTCTAAATTTCTTCGATTTTACGACCAATGACTTGGTTATTTGGATTTTATTTATATGAGACAAGTCTATTAATCACCGTTGGATTCCTTTGCATAATCATTAAACCATTGTGGACATTGGCAAATGCCAGACCTGTGCTCATGATTGTCTTTAACAAGGTAATAAAGGAAATCAAATTGCAATGAATTATCTTCTGATAGAAAAATGACTTTTGATTCTAAATCTCACGGATTACGCCATAGAAATGATAAAATTATTTTTAATGATATCCACTTTAAATTTATGGACAACCCTACTATTTTCCTTTTATTCTCATTTACATCAAATAGGCAATTTTATCGTTGATTGATGCTACAGGCACATTGTTGGACAGAAGTTCGAATCTTGTTAAATGGGATGTGCTCGAAACAGTGCTGTTCATTTGGCGCTTACAATACAGATTGCTGCACGATATTCTGCAATTTGGTATTCTTCTGAATATTACGGCTCTTGCCTTCAACCGGATACATTGCATAATCTGGCCATTTTATAATGATTGGATTAATAAAAAGTAGGTAGATTTTTGTTCTCATCTAAATAGTCAAAAAAATTGAAAGTCAAATTGCGGATCAAATATCATTTTTAATATATATCATTAATAAAATAAATATATTGCGCCACTAAAAATGAAATTTTACTAAAATTGAAATTAACACACTATTTTAGTTAGAGAAGTAGAGAAATAAAAAAAATTAAGGTTAGGATCGACATGATTTCAAGACAGAACTCCTGTTTAGGTATAGGGTTTATGCTCTATTGCTTTGACGAATTATTTTGTTAATTTCATTTTTCGCCGATTCATCACGCCAAAATGTGTTTATAGCAAATTTTTTGAAATTTATTTTTGGTAATGCCTTTTATTTTAATTAACACAGGAAAATTCTTATACAATGCTTTTTGATATGGATTCTGGCCATGCTGATTGCGATAGGAATACGCCTTCAGTCAAAAGTGAATGCCTACCAATTATTCACATATATTTTTTTTGTCGCAATCGGACTTTACTTGATTCTTGGAGCAAAACTGGCTTGGATAAAATGTAAATTTTTTATAATAATTTAATTGTCCATTTTTACAATAAAAATAGACTCTTCCAATAATTTGTTGCAATCAGCGGGGGTAGAAAAGGACTTCAACAAAAAAATTACAATTGTCTGTTTAGGCAGTTTTTTTCTCTGGTTGATTACATTTCTGGCTCAAATTGTGCAATTGAGAAATGGGGGTGACCTAAATTTGGCCATTTCAATGCAAATTATACAAACAATTTTCGAGCCATTCCTTTTTTGTGCTGACGAATTCTGTTTGATTGTTTTACTGGCAGATTTTCGACAAATAATCCGCAAATTTTTGCTTCGAATTTTTTGCAGTTGGAAACATGGAAATCTCAACAACTCTCAAAATGTTATTAAAATTATGCCAATTTCGAAGAGTGGAATGATTCCGATCTCCTCTGTAGCCCCATAAAAGGACAATTTTATTTTGCATTCAATTTTTCCCAAAAAAAAATATTTACCCCCACAGCCCACAAATATTTCCTTAAAAAATTCCCTTTTCAATATGTCTTTTTTCTCACAATTCAATTGGTCTATTCGGGTTTCACCAAAAATGAATTTCGAATAAACATGTACTCTTAAAAATTTTTTGGAAAAATAAAGGCTTCATGAAACAATCTCTGAATTAAAGTGAATTTCAACACTACAATTACAAAGAATTTTACTTCTGTTTGGGCATTTGGGCAATTAATATTAAAGAAATTTGACTACAAATACAAAAATTGTTTACGTTCATCTTTAAATTGTCTAATTGCCTTTTTTTATTGGTATCAAGTAATTCCGTGCAAATTGGCTGTGAAATTTCAATTATTATTTTGAGAATGACATTTTGAAAGTAAATCGCTGTTGACGAAGATGGTGGGCGAAAATAATAAAAACATGAATCGTAGTCACGCAATGCACTAATAATTTATATTTAAAAAAAATTTTAAATTTTCAAAATTTTCTTTAATTTTTTATAAATAAATTTTTAATAGTCACATTTTTAATTATTGTAAATTAATTTTAAATGAGATTTTTGCTTTCATCATTCTTAAATTATATTTGATGGTCATTTCTTTTTTCATAAATTTCTTTAAAGGATTAAAGCCACGACAAATTGACATAAAAATAAATTTCGTATATCCTAAAATTGGATTATCATTATAATGTAGAAAAAATCATTTATTTACCTTATTCCACATACAATTTATTTTTTTTCAATTTCTTTGCTTGACTCATTTTTATCCTTTCAAGTTTGCTCTTCATATATTCAGAAAATTCAAAAATTTTTAGAAAAATTTGGAATTTTAAATGTGCAAAAATTTCAGAACAACCAAATAATACGGTTTGCAAAATTCGTCGATTTTCCAATCAATGTCTTCGCCTTCTCCTGATTGGGACTTAATTAAATTTTGTGCGTTTGAGGCGAGTTATTCAATCATCATTGTATTCCTTTGCATAATCATTAAACCATTATGGACATTGGCAAATGCCAGACCTGTTCTGATGATCGTTTTTAACAAGGTGATCAAGAAAATCAATTAATTTGTGTTAGAAAGCTAGTTTTGAAAATGAGACGGAAGGAATAGATGGGAAAAGCAGGCAGAAAGTGCTATCGAGCTTTATAAGAATCCTAGTGCGGTTATATTAGAGGAAATTCATTGAAATTCCAGCGAATCTTATTATTACAAGTTTTTCCCTTTATTTTACTTCACCCAGGCAATTTTATCTTTGATTGTTGCCACGGGCTATCTGTTGGCTAGGACTGCGGATCGCGTTAACTGGGATATGCTCGAAACATTGCTGTTCATTTGGCGCTTTGGAAACAGGATGATGCAGAATATCCTGGACTTTGCCATCTTCCTGAATATCTTGTCTCTTGCACTGAACCGATTTCAATGCATCATATTGCCATTTTTCAATGGTTGGATTAGCAAAAAGTAGGTAAATGGGTTTTTTGTTCCCAAATCCCAAAGGCAATAGAATGCCATTTTTTAATATGGAACCATTTATATGTTACGGGCAAAAGTGGAAATCGGTCAAAACTGGTTTTGCCCGGTCAAAACTGGTTATGACTGGTCAAAACTAGTTTTGACCGAGCAAAACTGGATTAAACTTAAGAAGCGTCGATTGGTATATCGAAATAAAAAACGTATGCTCAAGTTCAAGTTTTGGATGTTTCTTTATAACGCGAGGAAAATTAAATTCATTGAAATTCATTTTTGATAATGCCATTTAAAATATAATCCACACAGGAAAATTGTTGTCCAGTGTATTTTGATATGGATTCTGGCTATACCGATTGGGACGGTATGGCGTGAGCCACAGCCAAAACAAGTTTTAGGTCAAGTATGTCAATATTTTGTATATATTTCATTCGGAATTTACCTAATTGTTGGAGCAAAATTGGCTTGGATTAAATGTAAATTTTTTTTGTAATAATTTAATTGTTAATTTTAACAAAAAAAACAGGCTCTTCCAATAATTTGTTGCATTCAGCGGGGACCGAAAAGGACTTATACAAAATTACCATTGTCTGCTTGGCCAGTTTGATTCCCATATTGAACGTATATGTGTTTCAAGCTTTGGCAAAGGCAAATAAGGAGGCAAACCCAAATTTGGCTGGTGCAATGCAAACTATACAAACAGTATTGGCCCCAACCCTTTATTGTGCTGAAGAATTGTGTTTGATTCTTTTGCTGAAAGATTTTCGGCGAACAATCCGCAAATTTTTGGGTGGAATTTTTTGTAGACAAAAGAATGGCAATCCCAACAATAGTCAGAACATTATTAGGGTTAAGCCAACTTCGAATGGTGTAATGCCAACGAACTCTGTCCCATAAAAGGGCAATTTTATTTTGCATTCAACTTTTATCCCCAAAAAACCTCCGCCTCAATAATGTTGTTCAAAAAATTGTACCTCTTCAATATGTCTTTTTTTTCCCAAAAGCCCTAAAATAACCATTGTACAATTTTTACTCCGATTCATTTAACAATTACCAAAATGAATTTAAAAATAAAGGCTCCATGAAATAATATCTGATTAAAATTAAAGTGAATTCAAAGATACAATCATACATAAAATTTAACTTACTATTTGTTTGGAGAAATAAAACACAAAATACAAAACAATTTAAATTTTATCAATGTTCTTTTTTTTAATTGTTAAAAATAAAGCTCGAAACACAATTGTGGCGTATTTTTCACAAAAATTTTCAAAAATTTGAAGTCTCCAATCAATAATCTCAAACCAATATTAAAAACATACACACAACTAATTGGACGAAAATAATAGTTCCACACAAAGAGAACTAACAAAATTGCATCACAAGCTTTGATGAAAAATAAATTGCAGCAAAGAAATTAGACGATTTATGTTTTTGCGCAATACCGATATTGCTAATTTGTCCTTGTCTACTAAGAGTGCCACATAGAAAATTTAATAACTTTTATTTAATTTCCAAAGTCAAATAACAATAAAATTGGGCAAGCCCACGCAAATTAAATTATTAAATGAGGAATTCATAGGTCACAACGAAAGTTAAAAGGACAAATTATGGGGGAATAAGGTCAAAAAGTCATATTCATTTCAAATTAATTACAGAAATATTTGTCTACTTTTGCAAATAATTTTAATATTTATTAAGCAAAAAAAAAATAAATAATGAAACCCGACAATTCTTTCATTAAACATTTTAAGAAAAAAAGACTTCATCAAAAATTTCTATTTAAAGCGAATTTCAAATCTACAATTACAAAGAAACTTTCTGCTTGGACAATTAATATTAAGGAAATTTGAAAATACAATAACTTAACTGTTAAAGTTTACTCTTTTTTTGTCAAGTAATTTCGTGCTAATTTACTGTGAAATTTCATGTCAATAAATGAAATTTAAATTTAATGGTGAAAAAAAGGTGATATCATGTTTCTTAAAAAGTGTAAAATCTTTCGTTTCTTAAAAAATTGTAAGGTTAAAATTCGAGTTGCTTATTGCTTTTAATAAAAGTGAAAATCAGAACAAGCGTAATTAAAATTAAAAAGGTGGAATTAATAAATTAGAACATGCTGAAATGAAATCAGAACAGGCGGAATTATTAAAATCAGAACAGACGGAATTATTAAAATCAGAACAGGCGGAATTATTAAAATCAGAACAGGCGGAATTATTAAAATCAGAACAGGCGGAATTATTAAAATCAGAACAGGCGGAATTATTAAAATCAGAACAGGCGGAATTATTAAAATCATAACAGGCGGAATTATTAAAATCAGAACAGGCGGAATTATTAAAATCAGAACAGGCGGAATTATTAAAATCAGAACAGGCGGAATTATTAAAATCAGAACAGGCGGAATTATTAAAATCAGAACAGGCGGAATTATTAAACGCATTCGCACTTTATCTGATTGTTGGAGCGAAACTGGCTTGGATTAAATATAAATTTTTTTGCAATAATTTAATTGCAATTTTTTACAAAAACAGGCTCTTCCAATAATTTGTTGCAATCAGCAGGGACTGAAAAAGACTTTTACAAAATTACCATTGTCTGCTTAGGCAGTTTTATTCCCTGGGGCCTATTTCAATTCAGTCAGAAATATGATATGATTTTATGATATATCATATTTTTGTTTCAATTAAGCCATTTTCCTAATTTTATGATATCATATCTGATTTTTCCCTATGATGCCATATCATAGGCAGAAATCATATGAAAATGAAGCTGTTTCAATTAATTTTCATACATATGATATGATTTTTCCCTTTCCCGCATCATATAATTAATTTAAATTAATTTAAATTAATTATAACTTTCTTATTTAGATCTTTTAACATTTAATTTTTTCACTGTTTTAATAAGAAAATTTTTCTCTATCGATTCATATAAAAATTTTTGAAAATGAAGCAAATTTTTTAAAATATGATTTTTAGTAAAATTTTAATTTTATGGATGAAAAATATTTTTAAAATACTTATAAAATTCATACAAACCAAAATAAATTATTTTTGGGATGATTAAACAATATTATCTTTGAAAATTCATATAAAATCAAGATTTAAATTTCGCTAGATAAATTATAGCTCATTGGATAGAGCAGAGTCTTTTCTATCAGAAATTTTTTAGTTCATATTTTTATGAATTTTTCTAAATTTTTTATGAATTTTTTTCGGCGCATCATAGCGGATATATCCCCTCGAAACCACATATACGCGCATATGATTTTTCAAAGGGACGGTATCATATCGCTGATATGATGCAAAAGGGAATTGAAACAGAAATATGACATATCATTAGAAAAATCATATGCGGCATATGATTTCTGCGCTGATATGATACGCATATCGCAGATATGATATCCGACCTAATTGAAACAGAGAAATATGATAAATCATACGCAGCCTATGATTTTTGCCCCTTTTTAATTGAAACAGAAATTTTACATGCGATATGATATCATATCAGCGAATCATATCATATTTCTGACTGAATTGAAATAGGCCCCTGGCTGATTTCATTTCTGGCCATGGAAGCAAATATAAATACAACTGACACAAATTTTCGCATTTCAATGCAAATTGTACAATCAATCTTAGAGCCATTCCTTTATTGTGCTGAAGAATTGTGTTTGATTATTTTGCTGCCGGACTTTCGACGAATAATCAACAAATTTTGGCGTGGAATTTTTTGCATATGGAAGCGTAGCAATCTCAACAACAATCAGAATATTATTATGGTTATGCCAATTTCGAAGAGTGGAATGATTCCGATCTCCTCAGTAGCACCATAAAAAGGACAATTCTATTTTGCATTCGACTTTTCCCCTAAAAAACATACTCTCATATAAAAATTGAAAATCCAAAAATGTCGTTGTTTGTTGTGTATTTTATCATTAAAAACGATCCTTTTCTTTATTTTATTTGACATGCAATTTATTAGGATCGGTTTCTTGGCCATGATTCATCTTTTTATACCTTTTGTTGTTTCCCTTTCTGAAATTTATCCCAATGTTGAACGCGATTTTTTCCTTTAAAAGCGCTCTTCTTTAACTTCTAAATTTATTTTATTTGTGATAAATAAATAATTATTGAAAAAAGCGGGAATATGTTTATTGAATTTTTTTCACTTAAAAGACATTCTGGCCATCAACTTTTTCGCATTTTAATTTGAAAATATAAGTATAATTTTTTTGTTCATTATTGATATTAAATGATTTTATTAAAAACGGATAAGTTCTTTATTGTTCTTCTTTAATTAATTCTTCCGTTAATTTAAAGAATTAAAAATGTTCAATGTTCCCCTCCCATATTCCCTCTTTATTTTTATGGCATTCTTTGCTATTTCTTCATTGACAACGGCCGTTCAACAAAAAAATTATGGTGCCGAATATATGACAGCGAACATAACGAAAGTTTATCAAGTGAATTTAAAAATAATTATTATTCATTTTTAATTTTCTAGTTATATTGCTTTCCGGAGGGCCAGCCAAAATACCCAAATATAGTGAAGGAAAAAACAAATGAAACATATGTTCGAGCGAATGTAGTGGTACCGACACATCTTATACAATATATAATTGATGAAAATTGCCAAGTGCCGGTTGGTGAAAAAAATTAACTAAATTTAACATCTATTTAATTAACTAATATTTTTAATTAATTCAAAAAATATTCAATTATTCCAGTGAAGCTCACAATCATTCGTTTCGGATTATATGTATTTGAATGTGACATGCGAAACGAGCAAGAAACTAATATCGATCCATATGGAATGTCAGGATTGTTCGCCAAAAATGTTTGTTGCATTTATTTATTTAAATTCAATTATTTTAATTTAGGACATATTGTTCGCATCCTCCAAAAAAGACCATCGAGGAATGGCTATTTGAATGAATGAATGCAAAGAATGATGAAAAAATGAAATTAGACCAGCTATGTGAAAGGCAACATCTCAATGTGCAATGAGGCTGCATATCCTCACTGAATAGAAGGATGTCCGGTACTTCAGAATTTTTGAAGAAGAAAATTTGGTAGAAAAATTGGGCAATTTTTGGGTTTTTTGCATTCATCTTTCATTGTTAATTTTGATGAATGTTTTTCTAAATAAATTCATTGGGTAAAAATTAAATGTTATTATTTGGCAAGCTTTTGGAATTTTAATGAATATTTCTGAATTGTGGTTGAGGGGATTTTGTAAAATTTCAATTCCTTTTTTTCTAATATTCAACTCTGTCGAAAAAAATATATTTTTATCAAGGGGAATTCTTTATTTTCTTGTTTTCAAATATTTTAAATTAATTATACCTAATTATTAGAGATTAGACTAATCCAAAATTGCTTTCGGTTTGAGAAAATCGAAGCAATTTTAAAACCGAAATTTGGAATTTTTGCTCAAAATAACTGAAAATTGTAGAAAACGAAAACCGACATTTTTCAAAAATCGACGCCTTTGTAAAACCAATTTTGAACAATTTTTATTAATCATAAAAGCTTAATTAATTTTTTTTAAATTGGCATTTTCATCGTCAAATTAAATAAAAGGTTAATAATAGAGTTTATTCGTAGATAAAAAAAATAAAAATTTTCATATTATTTTCTTTCATCTTTGTGCCAAATTCATCATTTATTATTTTCCAAGTGCAGCTTTGCCACCCAATGGGCTCACTTTGACCTTTTTGCTTCCTTAAATGTATTTAAAAATATATTTTAAATTATATTTATGAAATTACCTCGTTTTGCGATGACATGGTCTCCTAAAAATGCTTCATTTTGTTCATCTTCAAGAAATTGCTTATTTCCCATCATCATCGTTTTGTCCTCCATTCCTTTGAAAAATAATTAAAATTAGTTAAATAAATAAAAATTCCATTTTGTATTTTATATTTAATTTAATTTTATTTTATAAAATTTTTCGACATTTTTGCCATCCACGGACCTTTTGTAATGGCAAAAAGCATGGAAATGAGAAGAAGGACAAATAATAAAAGACGCATTTTTCAAAAAGTAAAAAATTATTTAGTGAATGAAGAATTTGAAAATGGAAAGAAATGAGTTGATTTTGGGGAAATTTGTTAGTTTAAAATGGGTGCGCGTTAAACATTCTCATCATTAAATTTGGTTCAAATGCGCATTATTTTTTGATTAATTACTTCTTTAATTATGATATGGGTGTTGGTGGCCGTGAAAAAAAAGTAATAAAGGAAATGATGAGATTATTTTATGAAAAATTAAATAAAGTTTTGGTTGATTTTTGTCATTATGAAAAAAAAATTAAAGACAGCAATAAATATCACAAAAATTAAATAGGATTAACAATTGAAAATTAGGAATAACGAGTGGAAGTTTGAAGCGTTTTGGCCTTTTTACCTATGATAGGTACATGCAAATTTTTAAAATAATTTTTCTTTTCTTGGAAATCGGATTCAGTATCTATTTATATTTTTATCAATTTGATTTGAATGAAAGAATATAGTATGTATCATCTTCTCTGCATTCTTTTTCATTCTTTTTTCTCCAAAACAATAGTTTTTTATAATGAAAAAATTTTTGAAAAATTTAATAAGTAAATTTCTATCATTTTCTATAAAAATCAACTATTATTTCAGGATGGAATTGCTTCAAAGATTATTATCAATTTTCTTTATTATTCAATAAATTTTTTCCAGAATCATAAAATATTTAAAAAATTAATTTTTGTAAAATATAATATACGTCATTTTCCAATAATTTTCATAAATATTCTAATCAAATATTCCTTCAATATGGAATTGCTTCAGAGAAAATTATCAATTTTCGGATTAAAGGGTGAAGAAGAAATGTCATTTTTTTATTTGCTAATATTTTCCATCATCCTTTTCCACTATTCCTTTCTGCCAGCCGCTGACAAATTGGGCGAAGTCGAACGGTCGGCCCATTATTAAATACAGCCAACTATGATGAAGGAAGAATCGATTGAATTTTTTGTCCTGGGCTTGGCCAAAAATTCGAGGGCTTTTTCCTTCGCATCATTTTTGCTTTTATCAAAAATGATAAATATTAAAAATATTTGGCTAATAAATTGAATGCGTCTTAAAAAGAAAAAATTATTTTTGTGCCTTCTTGCCTTCATATTTTTGTTGATATTCATTGGCTATGGTTTTTTCACAATTGTTCCGGGTGAAATCCTCTCCGGCAATCATCCAAAGAATATTTATTATTCCAATTCGAATTTGCAACAATTTACCGATGGCAATAATGTAAATCATACAAAAATGGCATTGGAACGAAGGGAATCAATTAAAAAGGTTTCAACCCGCAAGAAATGTTTTTTTTTTAAATTGAAAATAATTAATAAACGCCGAAAGTTTTAAGTCTTTTACCTAAAAAATCGGATTACTCTTTTGTCAAAAGATCGGTTTTTACTTTTTATAGGATAATATTTTAATGCTTTATCTTAGACTTGATATATTGATTTTATGGTTTGATAAAAATACAAGATAACTATTTAAACCGTATTTTGCTTTTTAATTTATAACTTTGCTGATATCTATAGGCTAATCGATGCATTTTGTTGAGCTCTATCGAATGCTATAAAAAATTTATAAGATCTAAGATCAAACATTAAAAAGTTATTGAGGTTTCAGTAATGCATTCTCACCCTAAAAAATTAGTTGAATATTCCAAATTTGATTTGAATTTTTTTAAATTTGAAGGATTTTACAAATTTAATGAGAGAATAGAAAAATGCCATCATCAATAATTAAAAATAATTGAAATTATTTCAATAATTTTATTTTAAATAAATGTTAATATTAATAGATGATGAAACATGCCTGGAATAATTATGTGAAATATGCTTGGGGAAAGAATGAACTTGCCCCGGTGTCAAAATCATCCAAATTTGGTCCATTCAATGCCCATTTAGGGGCAACAATTGTGGATGCCATTGACACACTTTGGATTATGGGTAATTTTTGGACAATTGATTAGTATACATTTTAATAATTTAGACATGAAAGAAGAATTTGAAATGGCAACCCAGTGGATTTCGGAACATTTTCACATCAAAAATATTTATGCCGGTATTTCTCTGTTTGAGGCGAATATTCGTCTTGTTGGCGGCCTTCTTTCGGCCTATGCACTTTCTGGCAATAAGGTTTAAAAATTATAAGCTAATTTATTATATAAATTTATTTTAACAAAAAATTTGGAAATTTGTAAATTCTGAAATTTATTGGAATTCTCAGCAACTAGACCTAGTACAGGTGCGATAATAGGCTCATTCGATTCGTCATGGTCTTCTAGTTTATGCGATTTCAATTCATATCGGTTTGAGCTTGTTTTGAAAAAGTGAACCATTGTTTAAACCCAAAACACCTTTTTATTTAATAAACCTGCTAAAGTCTTAATATTAGTATGTAATTGAAATTCATTAGACTTTAACCTTTTATCCAATTTATACGAATTCTAGAAGTCAAGATTTTCCTAAATTTAATACCCTATCATTAGTCAGCATCTACATAGTAAATTCAGAATTAAGTTAATATTCACTGAAAAATATATAATTCTCCATGAAATTAAATCGAAATTTTCCATAGATGTTCCTAACAAAAGCACAGGAAGTAGCCGATGCACTTTTTCCCGCATACAATACGCCAACGGGCATTCCCCGAGGTTGGATTGTGCCAGCCAGTGGAATTTTTGATGAAGTTGGATGCTCAACATTGACTGGATTGGGCACAAATCAATTGGAATTTGAATATTTATCAAAAGTGACTGGAAATCCTAAATATAGGGAAAAGGCCAATAAAGCAAGAGATTATGTTTTGAATAATACAACAAGGCCATATGGACTATATTTTGTTGGTATTTTGTAAGGAATTGTAAAATATTAATTTAAAAATTATTTTAAAAATTAATTAAAAATCTATTTAAAATATTCTTTAATTAGCCAACTAATTGATTTAAAAATAAATAAATAAAATTAATTAAAAATATTAAAAAATATTTTTTTTATTTTAAAATTGCCCACAGATCTTAATTGACCCAATTGATGGAAAATGGTGCCGTCATTGGTACAATATTCTTGGTTTCAATTTTATATTCAATTTGAACCGTGCTGAAGTGTCAATTGGCGCGCGGGGTGATTCATTTTATGAATATTTGCTCAAAGTTTGGTAAATAATTATTTTTAAATAATTAATTTAAATTAAATTATCCATTTTGTATGCTTTTCAATGGTGCAAATTACACTGATCCATTATGGCTTCATTACAAAAATGCCATTGAAGCAATGGAAACAATTTTGCTCAAAAAAACTTCCAATAATTTATGGTATTTTGCGGAAATGGCTGCCTCCTCTTCTATTCATCGGATGGAACATTTGGTTTGAAAAAACAAATAGGAAAAATATTTTCTTGTTTCATTTTTACCCCCAAAAGTAATTTTTTAACTTTAACCGGTTTTAGACCCATTGTAAATCTCATCGAGAAGCATCGAATATTATATAAAATATATGTTTTTGGATTAAAATTAAAATGTTTAAAACCATAAATTGGAAATATGTTTTAAACGGTTTTTAGCTAGTTCAGTTTCGATTTCAACTAAAAAATGTAATATGTCAAAAGACGCGTCTCGATGAGATCTACAATATGATATTAGGTTTATAGGGCCTAAAACCGGTTTCTAATTATTAGAAGTCAAAAACTACTTTTGGGATATAAAAAATTGGGTAAAAATTGCCATACATTTAAAAAATATTTATTTTTAGGCATGTTTTTCTTCCGGAATGTTCGCACTTCAATCAATCCACGAGGAAAATGCCGAAAGATCAGCGCATTATTTGGAATTGGCCGAACAAATTGGCCGGACTTGCCACGAAAGTTATGCAAAAATGTCCACCGGAATTGGCCCTGAAGTTTTTGGCTTTTCCTTTTTAACCGGTCGAATATATGCAGTCGATAAATCCTTCCTTCTTCGGCCAGAGGCCATCGAATCTTGGTTTTATTTGTGGCGAATTACCCGGAAGCCAATCTACAGGGAATGGGCCTGGGAGGCGGCAATGGCAATTGAGGCAAATTGTCGAACAGAAAATGGATATTCCGGCATTTTGGATGTGAATGCTGGCGAAGGAAAGGTACAAAAAATTTACTAAAAAGGGCAATAAAATGACTAAAATTATTTCTTTTTTATTTTAATTTTTTTATATTTTATAAATTAATTAATTTTTAAGGTTGAATTCGATGATGAACAACAATCATTCTTCCTTGCGGAAACACTCAAATATTTGTATTTGATATTCAGCGATGAGGACGATGCCCGATTCTCACTTGACAAATGGGTTTTTAATACCGAAGCACATCCATTCCCAATTGAATAAATCAAATAAAATAGATGAATGAATGTTTTCAGGGAAAACAATATTTTTGTATTGTGCTTTGCATATAATTATTGTATTGTTTTTATTTTATTTTATTTGTTTCTTTTTGGAAATTTTTATAAAAATATAAAAAGAATTTATTCATATTTAATATTTTTATAAGGGAAATTGGCATTTTCGAGGCAAATGTAGTGTGATAGTCAGTTTTCTTTGATTTTGTTTAATATTTTTTTAAATATTTATTCGAATATTCGATAACTTCCCATTTCCTTCATTGTTGCACTTTTGACTAGGTAAGCAGTGAGACACGATCGAATGCCCTCTTTTTTCTTATTAAATTTTCAACGAACCTTGCTGATATATTCATTGTGAAACATTTAAAAAAAAAACTATAAATATTTTAATATTTCTTAGAATTAAATAAAATATAGTTTAAAATTATATTTTTAAACTATATTTATTGTTTCTTATTCGTTAAAATTTTAATGCAAATTATTTTTTATTAATTAAATTAAAATATTTTATTCGTTTTAACTATTTTTGGCGGAAATTAATCTAATCAATCAGCAGACGATGAGAGAAATAAAAAAAGGCCACCTTTCTCTCTATCATTCCAGCTCTCAATAGTGTGGCCCATTTTCTTCTTTGTAAGCAATTTCTTTACCGCATCACTTTTTCTACAACCAAGGAATCACATTTAACGTTTAACCCCCATTTGCGATAAATTTGACGTTCACATTTTTTTCCTTTTATGACTTAAAAAAATTAAATTCATTTGTAAATTTTAAAGGAGTAAATATAGCAAAAAAAATTTCTTGCATAAAAAGTAGTTTTTGTTTTCTAAGAATCTATAAACGTTATGCCAATTTGTATATATCATCGAGACGAGATTTATATAAAAGATTTAGGTTTTGCCCCAAAATTAAACCAAATTGAGAAAATATGATTTAAACGGTTTAACTCATTTAATTTGTATATGTCAAAACAAGCATATCGATGAGATCTCTAATTTGTAGAGAGGGTTTTTAAGGTATAAAACCGGTTTCTGATTTATAAAAGAAAAAAAACTACTATGCAAAAAAAACTAGTATCCATTTTGTAGTGTCCCATACAAAAGTAACAAAGATGAAATTCACTGCCCTGGAAACATTGAAGGCTATAGTTGTCTACTAAACAAAGATGGATGCCCTTCAAATGGTTCCACAGAAAGACCTTATTGGAGTGATTGTGATCTTTTTATGCCTTGGCTCAGGTCATAATTTTTAATTATTTTTTAAATGTTTTATATTTTTTTAAGTGGCAAGCAGCTTGGATGTCGTCAACGTCTTTATTCCGAAGTTTCAATTTGTTTCACATTTGGTCCTATTAATTATGGAAGCAAATATTTGTGCTGTCCTGATCTACGGGAGAATGATTAATTAATAAAATACGTAGATAAAAAAATTCTATAAAATAAATGATTTTTCTAATTTATAATTATTAATTTTTTTACTGGAATTCAATAAAAATTTTCCATTGATTTTTGTTAAAAATTATATGTTCTGTTCATTTGAATTGCATCCTAATAAAACATTTTTTAATTGATTATTATTTTATAAACACTGGCATGGGGTACACTCGACAATTTGTTGTTTTTAGTGAAAATTTAAAATTACCGTTTTATGGCCAAATTTAAAAATTAATTTAAAAAATTGAATTTTTAAAACAATTTTCATTAATTATTCAATTAATGATTTTATTGCATGAGATAAAATTATGAATAAATATTCATGACTCATGAGTATGTCTGTCTCTCAAATTGGAAATTGCGAAAAATTTTTAAAATTATCAACAAATAAATTTCATTAAAATTGTGGCTAATTTTTATCATAGTAAAGTAAAATAATTTTTTATGTTTTATGACCCGTTGTCGTAGTTTGTGTAATTTCCATAGAATTCCTTCCACTTCCACCAGCAGAATTAAAAATTAATATGAGGTTGGGCAATTAAATTTATGAAATAAATTTCTATAAAAATATGCTCATTGATCAAAAAAAAATCAGACATCAATTTGAATTATTTTTTAATATTTTTATGATGATTAGTACTGTCAGTGTGACCCAGGCCTGATATAAAAATTTTATTGTACTAATTGATCTTTGTTAAATATTAATTATTTTTGTCTACTACGCAAAATAAAGTTTGTAGTGAATTTTTGATTGGGAAGCATTTTTTGATTTTGTAATTTGTATTTTCTTCTTCAAAAGGCTATAATTGGCAAATAAAAATAAATTTTCCCAGTCTGGAGCGCTGGAACAACCTCTTGAAAAAATATACTCTGTTGTGCCATTTTTTATTGTGACAGAAACTACAACGAAAAAATTTATTATTTAAATCTGAAAATGTGGCAATGGTAAACAATATTAAGGAAATTTTTTGAGGGAATAATTGAATTATTTCCTCATTCCATTTATATATTTTCGCACATTTCCCAACCTTATATAAATTTTCCATTTTTCTCCATACAATTTGATTTCCTTATTTTGAGAATACTTCTTAATTATCTGTAGTCTGTACCCAAATTTATTTTGGGTCATCAGAGGGGAAATGTAACGGAAACCTCTATTAATCTTCCGGTATAGGGTTAGGGTCATTAGGGGATAGGGTATCATCTCTCGTATCAGTAACCCTAGCTCAATCACCTACATATATTCAAGAACCTTCAGTCAAAATAAATCTGGGTACAAATAATTAAGACCATTTTGAGTTTTTCCATCTAAAATTTCAATAATTAATTTTATAAATAATAATAATTTTTAAAGAAATTTGATTAAAATAAAAATTCTCCTTCACAAAAATGGTCCAATATAAATTTTATTATTTTGATATCCGCGGTCCGGGCGAGCCAATCAGATTGTTGTTGAATTATGTGAAACAACCTTTTGAAGATGTTCGAATCATTATGAAGGAATGGCCCGAGAAAAAATCAGGTATAAATTTTAAATTAATTAATTTAAAATAATTTAACAAAAAAATTTTAGATTTCTTCTATGGCAAACTCCCAGTTTTGGAAATTGATGGGGGAAAGCGTTTGTCGCAAAGTGGCGCAATTCTTCGCTTTATAGGAGGAAAACATGGTTAATTTGAAAGATTGTATTTAATTTTAAATATTTTTTTTGAGATCTTGTCGGCAAAAATGAATGGGAACGGGCCAAAGTGAATGAGTTGGTTGATTTTTTCAAGGATATTCTTACATCCTGGGGGCCTTATATGAGCGTCAAAAAAGGATTTAGACAAGGAGATGCGGTAAAAATTAATGTTATAATGCGAATTAATTTTGATTTAAGGAAAAATTGCGCAAGGAATTTGTTCAAGCGACCGAAACAAATTTTCCGCTCATTGCCAAATTGTTGAAAGAATCGGGCTCTGGATTTTTTATGGCATCCGGATTGACCATTGTCGATTTTCTCGTATAATAATTTGAACATTTTTTCATAATAAAATTGCCATTTTTAGTTTTCCGAATACTTTTATACATTGAAGAAGGAGGAGCCGTATGTGCTGGAGAAATTCCCAGAATTCCTAAAATTCGTTGATCGAATCTACACTTTGCCCCAATTGAAGGAATATATTGGAAAACGCAAAGAATGAAAATGTCAACAAAACAAACAAATACAAAGAAGAATAATTAAGAGGAATGGAATTTAAATGTTTTGAAATTTTCTTTTGATTAATAGAATAGAATATTTCATTGATGGATTTATTTAAACAAAAACAATCAATTCTTAAAATTTTTAAAATAAATATTAGTACCCAAATTAAACTGAATTTTACAATTTTTTGTTCCGCACAAAATACAACAAAATTTGTAGTGAATATTTGAGTGGGCAGCATTTTTATATTTTGTAATTTGTATTCGAATGTTCAAAAGACTGGAACACATAAATAAAAATGAATTATTTGCCCAGCAAATGGCAGCGCAGGAGCAGACGATTAAAAAATAATGCTTCGGACAATTTTTTATGGTGTAGAAACAAACTACAGTGAAAAATTTATTATTTATATCGGAAAATTTTGGTTGTCAATAGCAATGTGGTAAACAATTTTACGGAAATTTGTTGGTGGAAACTGGAAATAATTGGATTATTTCCCATTCCATTTATTTTTGAGTACAGCCCTATATAAATTTTCCATTTTCTCCATACAATTTTATTTTCTCCTTATTTATAAATTTTTATTACTATTTTCCATCAATATAATTAAAAAAAAATTTAATTTTACTAAAATAATTTTTGTTTTTTGACAAGAAAAATACAAATAAAATAAAATATTCTCCTTCAAAAAATGGTCCAATATAAATTGTATTATTTTGATATTCGCGGTCCAGGCGAACCCATCCGGTTGTTGTTGAACTATGTGAAACAACCATTTGAGGATGTTCGAATCGTCCAGAAGGAATGGCCAGACAAAAAACCAGGCATTAATTTTAAAATAATTTTCAATAAATAAAAAATTATTAGATTTCTTCTACGGCAAACTTCCAGTGTTGGAAATTGATGGGGGAAAGCGTTTATACCAAAGTGCAGCAATTCTTCGCTATTTAGGGGGAAAACATGGTGAATTTTGAAATAATGTATTTATTTTTAAATGATATTTTTTTGAGGTCTTGTCGGGAAAGATGAATGGGAACGAGCCAAAGTGAATGAGCTGGTTGACTTTTTCAAGGACGTTAATTTGTCATGGCAGCTTTATATGGGCGTCAAATATGGGTTCCGACAGGGAGATAAGGTAAAAATTAAAATTATGCGAAAAGTGACAAATGAACTTTTATTTAAGGAACAATTGCGCAAGGAATTTGTTCAAGCCACCGAAACAAATTTTCCGCTCATTGTCAAATTGTTGAAAGAATCGGGCTCCGGATTTTTTATGGCATCCGGATTGACCATTGTCGATTTTTTGGTATAATAATTTGAACATTTTTTTTAGAATAAAATTGTCTTTTGCAGTTTGCCGAATACTTTTACACTTTGAATAAGGAGGAACCGGATGTTCTGGAGAAATTCCCGGAATTCCTAAAATTCGTTGATCGAATCTACACTTTGCCCCAATTAAAGGAACATATTGGAAAACGCAAAGACACAAACATTTGAAAATGTCAAAAGAAGAAGAAGAAGAAAAACTATTTAAAATGATTTGATTGGAATGGAAATGAAAATAGATTAGTCAATTAAATATTTCGATAAATTATAGAAAATAGATTAATGTTCATTTAAAGATTTCTTTAAACAAGAACATTTAATTCATTAAATTTATTTAAATAAATATTAGTAAGTAACTAAATTTAGCTAAATTTTCTAAATGTTTAAAACAGAAACAAACAGGAACAAAACAGAAACAGAAGAACAGAGAAACACTGATGGGCAGCATTTTTAAAATGAAGCCCATAATTAAAAAATAAATTATTTGCACTTTGCAGTGACTACTCTGACAGGACAGTATAAGAATGAATATAAAAATGGTACTTGTGGAGCTTATTAGGTCCGCCTTTTCGAAAGTGAAGGGTCCCGGCTCCGGAGTCCCGCTCTGGGTCTTCAGGTTTAGGGTTAGTGTCATTAGATAGGTTACGGATATGATGGGGTAAAAATCATCTCACATGGCACCTAAACCTAACAACACCCAAATTAGGGACCCTTCACTACCTTTCTCACAAAAAAGCGGAACTAAACTACAAAAGTACCAAAAAATATTCTCTGAAAAAATTTTTTATTGAATATAGAAATAGAAATTACATAGAAACTATATTGAAAAATTTGCATCAGAAAATGTTGGTTGTCAATAGCAATGGTAAACAAAATGAAATAGAATTTTTTCCCATTCCATTTATATATTTTTATATAAGTTTTCCATTTTCCTCTATGCATACAATTGCATTTTTTCTCTTTTAGAAATTTATGATAAAAATTATCAAATTTTGATTTACCTTCAATTTACCTTAACTTTTTATTAAAATAAAATAATTTTTTGAAAAGAAATTTGCTTAAATTAAAATATTCACAAAAAATGGTCCAATATAAATTGTATTATTTTGATATACGCATGGCAGCCGAGCCCATCAGATTGTTGTTGAATTATGTGAAACAACCTTTTGAGGATGTTCGAATCGACTTCAAGGATTGGCCAAAGAAAAAATCAGGCAAAATAATAAAAATAATTAATTCTAAAATAATTTTCTTTTTAAATTTCTTCTACGGCCAAGTTCCAGTTTTGGAAATTGATGGGCAAAAGCGGTTGGCACAAAGTGCCGCAATTCTTCGCTATTTAGGCGGAAAACATGGTTAATTTTAACAAAATAATGAATTTCAATTTAAAAAAATAGGTCTTGTCGGCAAAGATGAATGGGAGCGGGCCAAAGTCAATGAGCTGGTTGATTTTTATAAAGACATTAATATGCCCTGGGTACATTATTTCCGCGTCAAAAATGGATTTAGACAAGGAGATGCGGTAAAATAATTTTAGTTAATAATGTGAAAATTGCCTTAAGGAACAATTGCGCAAGGAATTTATTCAATCGACTGAAACAAATTTTCCGCTCATTGCCAAATTGTTGAAAGAATCGGGCTCTGGATTTTTTATGGCATCCGGATTGACAATTGTCGATTTTCTCGTATTATAAAAAAATATAATTTTTATTAATTTTTGCCATTTACAGTTTTCCGAATACTTTTACACATTGAAGAAGCAAGAACCGGATGTTCTGGAGAAATTCCCGGAATTCCTAAAATTCGTTGATCGAATCTACACTTTGCCCCAATTGAAGGAATATATTGAAAAACGCAAAGACACAAACATTTGAAAATGTCAACAAAACAAACAAATACAAAGAAGAATAATGATATAAAATGATTGGAATGGAAGTGAAAATAGATTAGCCAATTATTTAATAAATTTCGATTGATTATAAAATAGATTAATGTTTCATCTTTCATCGAAGATTTAAATAGTATTTGTGTTTTTAACATTCAATTCTTTAAATTAAATAAAAATATTAGTATTTAAATCATACAGAATTCCTCAAATATTTTCGTCTATTTCAGATAAATTACTATTACAAATTTGATTGTCAAAGGGATAATAATTATCTTTATATTAAATAAATTATGCACAAAAAAGAGTAATTTTTATTATTTTGGTTGGGAACTGTAAATCAAACAACTTTACTTCTAATTTGGTTGTCCATAGCAATAATGGGCCAAAAATAATCCTATTATACAATTTTATTACAGAGAAAAATTGTGTAAAGGGGACAACATTGATTTTGTCTTTTCATTCCACCTGCTATTTTCGCGCACATATCTATTTTAGTTTACCTCTCTCAATATTTCACCATTTAATTGATGAGGAAAAATTGTTGTTTCCAATTATTTTTTTGGAATTTATTTATACATTTTTCAAATATTTCAATCACTTTTTAAAGAAATTTTAATAAATTATTCATAACAAAAATGGTCCAATATAAACTTTATTATTTTGACATTCGTGGCAGAGGCGAATCGATCAGATTATTGTTGAATTATTTGAATCAGCCTTTTGAAGATATTCGAATTGATTTCCGCAAAGAATGGGCCGGCAGAAAATCAGGCAGTTTTTTAAATTAAATTTCAACAATGTTTCCATTTAAAGAATTCTTTTTTGGTACACTTCCTGTGTTGGAAATTGATGGAGAAAAGCGTTTGTCCCAAAGTGCGGCAATTCTTCGCTATTTTGGAGAGAAATATGGTAGGAAAAATAATTTTCATAGGGCATTAAAAATAAAACCGGATATTTATAATTATTTTTGCAGGTCTTGCCGGCAAAGATGAATGGGGAAGAGCCAAAGTGAATGAATTGATCGATTTTTTCAAGGATATTTATATAGTTTGGGGACTTTATTATGAAGTTAAAGTGCGGATTAGACATGGCGATGAAGTATAAAACATTTAATTTTTTATATTTTATTTTTATTTATTTTTAAGGAACAATTGCGCAAGGAATTTGTTGAAAATGCTCAAACAAATTTTCCACTTTTTGTCAAATTATTGAAAGAATCTGGTTCGGGATTTTTGATTTCATCCGGATTGACAATTGTCGATTTTTTGGTGAGTGGAAAAATAATAAATTAAACAATATGTATTTGTTAAATTCAAGGTGGCCGACCATTTTTACACAATGAAGAAAGAGGAACCGGAGGCAATTGAGAAATTCCCAGAATTGCTTAAATTCGTTGACCGAATCTACACTTTGCCCCAATTGAAGGAATATATTGCAAAACGCAAAGACACAAATATTTGAATAAAAGAAAAAAAGTGATTATATCAACATTTTTAAATTAAAATGAAATAAAATTATAGATAAATTAAGAAATTAAAATCTAAATATGAACGAATTTATCTTTACTTTACATACAAAAATTGAATATTCTACACTTCAAAAAATTACAATTTTAATCACATTAAAATAGAATATATAATTAAATCAAAATTAATTCCCCTTCCCATCAATTTTTGTATTCAACAATTTCAATTTTTTTCTTCTTCTCCTCCTCCACGAATTTTTTCAATTTCTTTTCCAGAAGTCCTATTTCCACACCAGCCGAATTGAACATTGACCTCATTGAATCGGCCACTTTCTTGGGCATTTGGCCGAGCATATCCACTGAATATTTTCTACACTCATTCACAAATTTCGCCAATTTTGGCGGTGGATTCTCCAAAATATCGGCCGTTTGCTCCGATAAACCACCTTATTTGATTTTTTGTTATTAAAATAAAAAATTTCCTAACCTTGAAAATGGATTGCCCCTGGATCGCCTTCTCGTTTTGCCAATTCAATGGTAAATTCCAACAAAAAATGGCCAAATAAATGTATCTCCAAAAAACATCGCCCTTCCAAAATACATTGATCTCCAAATTTGCCCAACAATTTGAACATTGGATTGAAAAAATTGGACATCAAAAAACGAAATGTGGCTGCAAAATAATTAAGAATTAATAGACCGCATTGAATTTTTTGAATAGCCTGAGCTTTTAATCCCCAAATATTATTTTATTTATCCTCCTCCACCTTGACCCATTTGTTTTTGTAATCCCCAAAAAAGAGGAATATGCCATCGTCCTTCTTGTTCCAATAAATCTGGAAAATCATAACATCGTATTTTATTGAATTCCTCGTAAAAATAATGGCTCGTCAAAAATTTGAGCATATTTTTTCGTTCATTTTTGTCCAATGCAAAAATTGTTCCCCTCAACAATTCGATTAATTCCACTTTGTCTTCCGGGCATTTGAATGTGCCCATTTTCAATTCCACTTTTTTCCTCAATTCCACATCATCACCCAAATCCAGTAGCCCTATTATTTCACAAAAATAGTCCAAAAGTCGCTGACTTTCCTTGAATGGGAATTTCTTTCGGGCCATTTCATAATCTAAATTTAAAAACAATTTTATTTTCCCTTAATTTTGTAATTTACCCATTCCAGCTTCTTTCATTCCCTTTTCCATTTTATTTTTGACATTTTTTGCCAACATTGTTTGCCACAAATTGTCTTCAAATTCTAATTTTTCGGCCAAATCCCGCACAAATTTTTCATCTAATTTCAGATTAATATTTGTTTGGAGAATGTCGTGCGCTTTATCATAAAATTTTTTCCACATTTTTCCCATTTCTTCGCGTATTTTTTCGATTGATTTTGGACCAAGAAATTTCAGCGAATGGCTTAAAATATAATTTTTATTTATGTTTTTTTTTGTCTTTAATAATTTTCAATCCAAAGGTGATTTGGATTTCGGAAAGATAAATAAATAATTTTATATTAAAAAAGTTTTTTAAAAAAATGAATTTATATTAATTTTATTATGCCTTCTCACTTTTTATGGAAAACTTCCTCATTCAAGAAGGAATATTCCAACAATTTTTCCAACAAATTCGATCCAAATAAATGCAAATATGCCACCGTCAATTGCTCCTTTTCCTTATCATACAATTCCTTTTCTTCCCATTCCCCTCTATGAATTATTTTCTTGGCCTTTTCCCCCACAATCTTTTTATTTAATTTGGCCAAAATAATTTTGAATTCTTCATTGAATTTTATTCCTTCCTTCTTCTCCAATTCATCAATGCCCTTTCCATTTTCAATCATTTTCAACATTTTCTTACCCTCCAATAATTTGATGAAATGTTCGGCATCTTCTCGACTAAAATCTCCATTTTTCACTTTGGACAATGAGCTAGTACAAATATTTGTAGTCAATGAAATAATTAATAAATATTTCAGCATTTTTGGGGATTTTTTCTAAATAAAATTTTAATTTTTAATGCTAAAAATAGCTGCTTTTTTAACTTTTAAAAATAAAGATATGGTGGTTTTAAAATAAAGAGCACTAAAAATCCTAAAAAAATGAAATTTTGGCTAACTTATTCTTCCTAAATTTAATATTTTTTAAATTAAAATGAATGGAAATGTGTATTGTCTAAAGCAATAAATAGGGCGAAAGAGGAAGTGAATTTTATCGGACATTTTAAAATGATATCATAAATGAACCAATTTAGTCTCATCATGATCATAAAATTACATTATTATGTTTACTTCTTCCCGAAAAATCGTATATTTTGTCGGAATTTGATTGGCCAGACGAGGGAGCTTGCAGTCTGCACTTGAAATATTCCCACATGACAGGAGAAAATTGCTCGCGCCCCTGGGAATTAGACGTCATTTTGGTTCATTTTATGGTAAAGAATATCCTTCATTTTATTCGAAAAAAGTGCCTTTTGCACTTGTCTATAAGGTAAATGTGTGTAGAAACTAAAAAATGCTATATGTATACAGTATTTTGGCTGGGAATTAAAAATAAACAGGCGAAATTAAATAAGAATAGACAGAATTTATAAAATCAAAACAGGCAGAATTATAAAAATCAGAATAGGTGGAATTATAAATTCAGAACAGGCGGAATTATTAAAATCAGAACAGGCGGAATTATTAAAATCAGAACAGGAGGAATTATTAAAATCAGAACAGACGGAATTATTAAAATCAGAACAAGCGGAATTATTAAAATCAGAACAGGCGGAATTATTAAAATCAGAACAAGCGGAATAATTAAAATCAGAACAAGCAGAATTATTAAAATCAGAACAAGCGGAATAATTAAAATCAGAACAAGCAGAATTATTAAAATCAGAACAAGCGGAATTATTAAAATCAGAACAGGCGGAATTATTAAAATCAGAACAAGCGGAATTATTAAAATCAGAACAGGCGGAATTATTAAAATCAGAACAAGCGGAATTATTAAAATCAGAACAGGCGGAATTATTAAAATCAGAACAAGCGGAATTATTAAAATCAGAACAGGCGGAATTATTAAAATCAGAACAAGCGGAATAATTAAAATCAGAACAAGCAGAATTATTAAAATCAGAACAGGCGGAATTATTAAAATCAGAACAGGCGGAATTATTAAAATCAGAAAAGGCGGAATTATTAAAATCAGAACAGGCGGAATTATTAAAATCAGAACAGGCGGAATTATTAAAATCAGAACAAGCGGAATTATTAAAATCAGAAAAGGCGGAATTATTAAAATCAGAACAAGCGGAATAATTAAAATCAGAACAAGCAGAATTATTAAAATCAGAACAAGCGGAATTATTAAAATCAGAACAGGCGGAATTATTAAAATCAGAACAAGCGGAATAATTAAAATCAGAACAAGCAGAATTATTAAAATCAGAACAAGCGGAATAATTAAAATCAGACAAGCAGAATTATTAAAATCAGAACAGGCGGAATTATTAAAATCAGAACAGGCGGAATTATTAAAATCAGAACAAGCAGAATTATTAAAATCAGAACAAGCGGAATAATTAAAATCAGAACAAGCAGAATTATTAAAATCAGAACAGGCGGAATTATTAAAATCAGAACAGGCGGAATTATTAAAATCAGAACAGGCGGAATTATTAAAATCAGAACAAGCGGAATTATTAAAATCAGAACAGGCGGAATTATTAAAATTAGAACAAGCGGAATAATTAAAATCAGAACAGGCGGAATTATTAAAATCAGAACAGGCGGAATTATTAAAATCAGAACAGGCGGAATTATTAAAATCAGAAAAGGCGGAATTATTAAAATCAGAACAGGCGGAATTATTAAAATCAGAACAGGCGGAATTATTAAAATCAGAAAAGGCGGAATTATTAAAATCAGAACAGGCGGAATTATTAAAATCAGAACAGGCGGAATTATTAAAATCAGAACAGGCGGAATTATTAAAATCAGAAAAGGCGGAATTATTAAAATCAGAACAGGCGGAATTATTAAAATCAGAACAAGCGGAATTATTAAAATCAGAACAGGCGGAATTATTAAAATCAGAACAAGCGGAATTATTAAAATCAGAACAGGCGGAATTATTAAAATCAGAACAAGCGGAATAATTAAAATCAGAACAAGCAGAATTATTAAAATCAGAACAGGCGGAATTATTAAAATCAGAACAGGCGGAATTATTAAAATCAGAAAAGGCGGAATTATTAAAATCAGAACAAGCGGAATAATTAAAATCAGAACAAGCAGAATTATTAAAATCAGAACAGGCGGAATTATTAAAATCAGAACAGGCGGAATTATTAAAATCAGAACAGGCGGAATTATTAAAATCAGAACAGGCGGAATTATTAAAATCAGAACAAGCGGAATTATTAAAATCAGAACAGGCGGAATTATTAAAATCAGAACAAGCGGAATAATTAAAATCAGAACAAGCAGAATTATTAAAATCAGAACAGGCGGAATTATTAAAATCAGAACAGGCGGAATTATTAAAATCAGAAAAGGCGGAATTATTAAAATCAGAACAGGCGGAATTATTAAAATCAGAACAGGCGGAATTATTAAAATCAGAACAAGCGGAATAATTAAAATCAGAACAAGCAGAATTATTAAAATCAGAACAGGCGGAATTATTAAAATCAGAACAAGCGGAATAATTAAAATCAGAACAAGCAGAATTATTAAAATCAGAACAGGCGGAATTATTAAAATCAGAACAGGCGGAATTATTAAAATCAGAACAGGCGGAATTATTAAAATCAGAAAAGGCGGAATTATTAAAATCAGAACAGGCGGAATTATTAAAATCAGAACAGGCGGAATTATTAAAATCAGAACAGGCGGAATTATTAAAATCAGAAAAGGCGGAATTATTAAAATCAGAACAGGCGGAATTATTAAAATCAGAACAGGCGGAATTATTAAAATCAGAACAAGCGGAATTATTAAAATCAGAACAGGCGGAATTATTAAAATCAGAACAGGCGGAATTATTAAAATCAGAAAAGGCGGAATTATTAAAATCAGAACAGGCGGAATTATTAAAATCAGAACAAGCGGAATTATTAAAATCAGAACAGGCGGAATTATTAAAATCAGAACAAGCGGAATTATTAAAATCAGAACAGGCGGAATTATTAAAATCAGAACAAGCGGAATAATTAAAATCAGAACAAGCAGAATTATTAAAATCAGAACAGGCGGAATTATTAAAATCAGAACAGGCGGAATTATTAAAATCAGAAAAGGCGGAATTATTAAAATCAGAACAAGCGGAATAATTAAAATCAGAACAAGCAGAATTATTTAAATCAGAACAGGCGGAATTATTAAAATCAGAAAAGGCGGAATTATTAAAATCAGAACAGGCGGAATTATTAAAATCAGAACCGGCGTGAGATCAATTTCAATTTTATAATCTAAATACTCAAATCAATAGTGAGGGCATTTTAGGACCATTTTTAACAGAATAAAAATTTTTAAATATAGTAATAATTTTCTCAAATTAGTTTATTATATAAAATCAACAAAAATATTTACATGGCCCATTTGGCCGGATTGGCTTTACACAAAATGATAAACAATAAATTTGTGATTATCAATGCTCCGGAATACAAATAAAATACTCGAATATATTCTGGAAATGTGCCCCCATTTAGGGTAATTGCAGGCACAATAAATGAGCCAACAAAAATTGTTGCCGCCAGCATTGCCTGAAATTTTTAAGAAAATAATTTTCCATTAAAATATATTTACTTGGACTCCAGCCATAACAACGCTGCTATATTGACCAGAAACTAGCAATGCGGATTTTGGGAATCCGCCACTATTCGCACCAAGAGTTCCTTAAATTATCGATAAAAATAATATTTAGAACATTTAATGATTAAAAATATTTTAAAAATTCACCAATTGCCAAAGTGATGCACAAAACATTTGCATAAACAGGGAAATAACTTGGTCTAAAAATGGTGGCCAATATGAAGAAAATTGCAGCACCACAAAATGCAATTGAATTACAAACGCGAACCTATTAAGGAATTTTTTAAAATAATTTTTAAATCCTTTTAAAATTTTGCTTATTATCTTACTTTTGTGAGATCCGAAATTTTTGGCAATTTATCAGTGATGGTACCAGTTATCCATTTAACGATGAATTGAATGATCAAAGGTAGGGCTGAAATAAGGCCAGTTTGAGTTTCGGAAAAATGCAAGGCAGAGACAAAAAACATTGGCATAAATGTGTGGGCAAATTGAATGACCTTTAGGAGAAATTAAAATATAAAAAATAAAATTAACTAACCAAGAAATTGCCAATAACTGCGCACATTATTGCAAAAATTGGTTTACTAAAGAAAATGTCCAAATAAATGGACTGAAAAAATAACAATTAATAATTTGTATATTTTTATTCACCTTATTTGATGTTTTCTTCTCCAATTTTGGCATTATTTCTTTGCCAAATTGAATTTTTATTAATTCTTCCCTTGAAAGCAAATAATGCTCATTTGGATTGTCCCGATAGAAAATTGCCCAAAGAAAAGTGAGAAAAAGGCAAATGGCCGAATGTGCGAAAAATATTGATGGCCAGCCGACTAAAAAATAATTTAAATAAAATTAAATAATAAAAATGTACAATTATCTGCCAAAAATCCACTCAATGGCATAGAAAGGACAACGGTCAATTGAATATATCCAGTCAAAATGGCCAAAAAAGTGCCTGTAAATTGGAAAATATTTTTAAAATAAAAATAATAATTTTGACCTTTTTCTGCCTCCGGTGCCCAATTTGTGCTGATTGCCGCAATCAATGGGAATAAATTTGTTGTGGACAATCCCAAAATGCCCCTCAAGGCAAGAAGGGCATAGAAATGGAATTTTGCAGCAAATGGGATTAATCCAACTGCAATGGAACAAATTAGGCCAATGGCCAATTGAGTTCGCCAAGGGCCAAAATGCTGCATTGCAAAACTGACTGGCACAATCAAAAGAAGACATGTCCCATAATTCACTGATTAGAAATGAGAAATGACATCAAATTAAAATTATTTAATTTTTTACCAGCCAAAAGTAGACTTTTCTCCGTATTTGAATATGCGAAACGCATTTGGGCCATTGATTCGGATTCATTTGTGGAATTATTATTACTATTTTCATTGCCACCCATGTCCATCATGACAGTCAATGCCGGATGGAAACAAACAACACTAAAATAGAATTAAATTCTATTTTAATATAAAAATATTATTTTTATTACTCATCAAATATATTGTTTTTATTTACTCAGCCGCTAATGAATTTGCATAAAAGGGATTATTTTGTCGATGAAAAGAACAAATATTTTTTGTTTGCTTTTATTATTCTATATAATTATCAATTTGCCTTCTATTCATTTGTCATTAATTAATCTTTCGATATTTCATCCTTTTTACGGAATATTAAATTAATATACTCTTTTAATTTCCCATAGGGAATTATTTTTTAGCGACATAGGGAAAATTTGAATTTACGAACACATTTTTGATGACCAAATTTTAGTTGATTTTATAGAGTTTAGGGAACTAAGAAAATTCAATAAAATATTTTTTAAGTTCAACTAACTAATTTTATGGGTTCTCAAAGTCGATGGTGGGGGAAATAAAGATTATATACGGTAATTGAAAATTTTGCCTTTATTTATTCAGATGATTTCATTTAAAAATGAAAATCCTCATTAAAATTAAAAATTGGAATAGCCGTCATTGCAGCAGAAGAAAGTGGGTTTATTTTATATTAAATTAAATTACTTAAATAATTTTTTTTTATTCCAATTTTTGAAATTTTTTGCCAAAAATATTCTACATTTAAAAACAATTTTTATTATTTTTCGACTGACCTGGCAAAAACAAATGATAAATAAAGTGTTCCCAATGCAAGCACAAAATAGCGAAATCCAGAAGGGCATTCCATTGTGAATGAATTATAGAAAAATTATTGCAGAAAAAAAACTAAAAATAAAATGGTAGATTATTTTTATATTCTGCGAACAGAAGCCAGACACAAAATTGACACTATTCAACAAATTGGAAATGAGGATTCCCCCTAATCCGATCTAAATAAAATTACAAGAATGGGGGAATTAGGGCCACAAACAATAACCCCACCACCCCCATCCAATTCCCGAATGATTCACATTCCAATTTAGCATATAAAAAAAGGAAAATGGTGACGTTGAGGATTAAAGTGATTAGCAATAAATGGGGGATTTATTGGGAACAATGCATGGAAATAAATAAAAATGATGAGGCCAAAATTTGCTGCACTAATGGCTTTTGGGATGACTGATTTTAAGAGAAAAAAAATGATTCACAGCTAAAACTATTTAAAATTCCGAAGGTGTGCATACCCTAATCCTCAGTGTGGTTCCCAGCTACTTAGAAAATCCGAAAAATGTAATTCACACGTCAAAATGGATAAATGAATGAATAATCGGAATTGATTAAGTCGATTTTAGGATTATTAATGGGGAAACAATGATAATCAAATGTACAAAAAAAGTCAACAAAAATATGTAAAAATTATGATTGGAATTCCAAAAGTGAGCAATGGGCATCCCCTAATCCTCATAATGTGGTTTCCGGCCAATCCAAAAACCCATTCATCATTGGAACAGGAATTCGTATTCTACCAGATCTTTGTCTTCGTACATCTCTCCCCGGAAATTACAACAATCTTTCGTTGATTTTTGGTTTTATTGTAATGTGAAAATATCCAATAGAGAGAGTGAATTATTGTTTCTTTATGAAATATTTGAGTGAGTGTAATAAATTTTCCCCGGAAATTACAACAATCTTTCGTTGATTTTTGATTTTATTGTAATGTTAAAATATCCAATAGAGAGAGTGAATTATTGTTTCTTTATGAAATATTTGAGTGAGTGTAATAAATTTAAATTTTAATAAATGTGGTCTAGAATTGGAATACAAATATTCATTATGATTGATTGTCTAAATGCGGAATATTTGATCATTGTAGTGTGGTACTAATTCACAAAATTTTAAAAAATTTTACACTAAAATATTTTTCACCCAAAATGATTGATTAATAAAGGAAATAATACAAAGGAAGAGACTAAAATTAATTAACAAAATAAAAAATAAATATTTCCGGCTGGTTTTTCTTCTGAGAAGAAATTTAGGGGATAAGCCGACATTTTAGCAATATTTGATCATTGTTATTTCACCTACAAACTATGACAAAATTTAACGAAGTTTAAAATAATTTTACAAATATTTTTACAATTGAATTAGCCAAAATGATTGATAAATAATGGAAATAATACAATGGAAACAAAAATTTTATCAAAATAAAATAAATCATATTTCATTTGGACCTCTTTGTGAGAAAAATTGAAGGATAAATCGACATTTTAGAATTATTTGATCATTGTTATAAACCGATAAACTATAATAATATATAAAATAATTTTACAAATATTTTTACAATTGAATTAGCCAAAATGATTGAAAAGGAAATAAAAATATAAAAATTATTATTTTTAGCTGGCTTCTGTCTGGAAAGAAATTTAGTGATCAGTCGACATTTAAAAAATGAAGTATTCTTCAAAATATGGGGAACACCCACTTAAGTGGACCATTATACAAAATCAGCAGGACAGGACAATCCCTGGCATAGGATGGACACAAAAAACAAAAACTACAAAATGTATATTGAATTGGCTTTGACTTTGTTTGCTGATTGGAATTTGGTTCAAAAAAACAATGTTTGCTTTGCATAAAGCTAAAATTGATGTCATTCGAGGTCATTTAAAAGCTATGCTCAAAAAATACAAAAAGATTGCTCGGATGATCTTTGTAATAGCTGCTGGTTCATTTTATGACATTCGTGTTCCTTTTTGCTCAAACTTTGGCCTCTTTGTGTTCATTTTATGTTGCCAATGGAATTTATTCTTTTTTGTTTGCGTAAAACTGTATAATCCCCGCCCCCTTATTGGTGGACATGATGTAAATTCCAAATTGGACATACGTAAAAAGTGGGAGGGGAAAAGGGGAGGGAACTGTAGGGTATAAAAAGTAGCGGAAATGTTCACAAAATGTTCAAATTGGCAAACAAAAAAGAAAACCAAAAGAAATAAATTTAAAGATGGACAACAAACAAATGAACAGTGAAAATAATTCAAATGATGAATCGCAACATTCTTTTTGGCGAATTGCAGTGATTGGAGGTGGAGCCGGTGCCCTCTCATTTTGTGTGCAATTATTCAAAAAATTGGCCAATTCAAATTTGAGAGTGGACAAATTGGAAATTATTGTGCTGGAAAAGGCGGCGGCAATTGGCCCAGGATTGGCCTATGGAAAACATTTGGATGGAAATTTGGCAGATGCAAACATTTTGAATATTCCAAAGGATGGAATGAGTTTGGTGCTCAATGAATTTGGCCATTTCAGTGGATGGTTGGAGCAGAGAGGCAAAGAGGTGGGTGTATAAATATTTAAAAAATATTTTTAAAAATATTTTAAAAATTATTCCAAAAATTAAATTAAAATTTTAATAAATTTTAGCAAAAAGAGAATGACTCCACCAAAATGGACGACTACAAAGACCATCAATTCCCGCCTCGGCACATTTTTGGTGAATATTTGATGGAAGAGGCGGAAAAATTGGCAAAAGTGTCTCAAACACATCAGAAAATCAAAATCAACTTTTTGACCAATAAAATTGTGGATCAAATTTTGCCAATTGGCGAAAATGGTGGTACAGAAATATTCAAAGTTAAGTATTCATCGGCTTTGGAGGATGACGATTGCCAGCAGGTAAATAATTGGGCATTAAATTAATTTAATGGAAAATAATTTTTGAGCATTAAAAAGAGGGAATTCTATTTATTTTGGGCATTAAATTAATTAAAAGAGTTTAAATTATTCAATGAATGATTGGGAAAATAATAAAAAAAAATGTGACCATTCCATTCATTCTTCAGCACACTATTTTGGCCAATCAAGTTGTACTCTGTGTTGGCCATATGCCCTCACATACATATCGGCATTTCATTGGCATTCCCGGATATGGCCATGATACAAAAAGCACTGCGGAACAATTTGATCGAATTGAGCCAATGGACCCGGTGATCATTTTGGGCACCCGGTTGAGTGCCATCGATTTGGTTTTGGCCCTGCAAAACAAAAAGCATCGAGGCCCAATTTGGATTTGTTCGAGGAATGGCCTTTTGCCGGCTGCATATAAACCGTTGAATGCAGTGGCCGTCAAAATGGAAGGAAGTGATGAATCTGTGTATAAATTGGTGACCAAAAATTGGTTGGAATCAAGCCAGGCAAAAACGATTGAAAATCATCGAGCATTGGCTCTAAAATATGTGCACGGATCCAGCATCCAAAATGGTAAATGCTAAAGAAAAATATTTAATTTACACAAAAAAATTTCGTATCTATATAGGCCGGCCATATCTGGGATTTACTTATTAGGCTTAGGTTTAGTACTGGAGCTAGATAATAGGGTTGTTCAAAATCTGTTAATTATATTTTAAATTTTAGGCAAAAATTCCCAATTTCGGTTTTTAAATTAAATCGATTTTCTTAAACCGAAAAACCGACTCTGTTTTACTTTCTAGTCTCTACTCTACTCAAAATATTATTTTTCTAAACAAATACAAATTTAACAGTACAGTAACCAAGGAAAATGGATCATAATTAATAAATAATATAATAAAACTATATTTTATTCCATTTTCAGATGTAATTTATTGTGTTGACTCACTGTCTCTCCCCAAATCAATGAGCAATGAAAATGAGTGCAAAAATTGTCATTCTCTTCATCAAAATTCACTAATTGGCATCAAATTGGGCCATGAAAAGTTGCCAACAAAGAAAAAAGCAATTCAAAAGGAAGAATGTGTTATAGGCGCTGATTTGAACAATAATGAATTGGAAAAATCCTTTGGAATGGACCATTTCGATGAATTCGCTGAAGGAGAAAAATTTACAGTGAAAGAATTATTGGAACGTTTCTTCAATCAATTGCCAGAATTTGGTGGACCCAAAATGACATTGAATAAAGTGATCGAAAGGAATAAGGTAAATTAAATAATTTTCAAAAATTTTTAAAAATTATTCAAAAAAATTTTTAAAAATTATTCAAAAATATTTAAAAATTATTCAAAAATAAAATAAAATTATTCAAAAATAAATAAAATTATTCACCTTCTAGCAAATAAATCCATTGGAATGGTTCGAAGAGCAGTCCAAAAATTCGCATCCATTGGCCCCAGTAAAGCCATGGCAAATGTTCATGACCGCCCTCCAACCAATGGTGCCCGCCCTGTGGAGTGCCCTTGACTTGGAGGAAAAGGCCAAATTTTGGGAAGCAGTTCATGGCCTTTATATGTGCTATTATCCCTCGTGTCCACATGTGAATGCGAAAAGAATGCGCGACATGTTTTTCGGCAAACAATTACGGCTATTAAGGCATTTAGGCGAAGTTAAATTTGATGATGGAATGTTTGTGGTGGAAGGAGAGGAGAATGAATCGATGGAAAATGGCCAAAATGGTTAATAAAATTAAATTAAAAATTAATTATAATTAATAATTTAAGTGAATGGACGACGAATTAAAATTAAGTCCAAATATTTGTTCAATGCCACTGGGCCGGGGATGATTGCAGCGAATATTCCGTTGATTGAAAAATTACTCAAAAATGGCCATACAAAGCAGCATCCATTTGGAGGCATTTTTGTTGATGAAGAAACAATGCGAGTTTTGGGCGAAGAGGACGAAAATTTGGTAAATTTTAATAAATTGAATTTAATTATTGAATTTCCAGAAGGCACATCAAAATTTATTTGCAATTGGTGATTTGACCTGTGGGCAATTTTACAAAACTGCATGCCTTGGAATGGTGGCGGAACAAGCGGACATTGTGGCCGAACAAATTGCACATTTATTCAAATAAAATGTATAATTATTCAAATAAAATGTATAATAATGTTTGTAATTATTAAATCAACTACTTAAATATTTAATTTTACTTACATATTATTTATGCATAAATTCTTATTATTCGAAATCAATATATAATGAATTAAATTAAATGCGTATCCTGCTCTATACCTGAACTTGTAAAAATATTCATAAGAAATCAAATATTCACATGATCATATCTCTCTAATAAGTTCTCGTACAGCAATGATTTATATATTATTGGATTACCCTTGATAAGGGCTTTAAAAAGAGCGAAAAATCAATCCATGTTACCGGCCATGCAAACAAAAAGCGATGGCCGATGGCACAAACATCTTCTTCTTCCTGTACCATATTTTGAAATAGCCATATCTCACTAAAAATTGCACTTACAGCAATAATTCATATACCATTCAATTCCTTATGAAAAGAACTTTAAAATAAGCTAAAAATCAATCCACGTTACCGGGCATCCAAGCAAATGGCATGGCATAAACATTCTTTTTACTATCTATCATTATATTTATATGCATTGGCATTCGCATTTGCATATTTCATGGTATTAATCAAAATCGAATTCAAAAATATTATGATCATCGCATTCAGCATCATCGATTACATTACATATATTTGACATTTCCATCATCAAAATCTAACATCACTAAACTTGGCTCTAGCGGTTTGGCTAAGCTGTGCTCAGAACTTGGCCAATTCAAAAAAACATATTAGCCAGTCATTATCCCAACCATCGAAAACCCCCCAGTACGAAAATTTAACTCATTTCATTTTGTAAAACACAGAGAAAATTGAATAACATAACCACAAACAATTCTAAAATTATATATTGGATTTTCTTCAGCGACAAAGAAATAAGGAAGGAAAAAAATTTCGGCAATCGTAAAGAATCTGCACAGAATAATGTATGATATACCATTCGACTCCTCTCGACGAGTTGAGTACGAATCTGCAAAAATTTGTTGCGGGAGGCACTTAGAAAAAAAGTTATAGTATGATGAAATAGCAAATATTGCTAAAGTGAAGGGTCCCCCCTTTGGGTCTAAAATTTTTCAAAATTTTTTTTTGATTAATTTACTCCCTAATCCCTACATATCCCTAGCCCTAGCCCCTAGGACCCATCCGACCCTACCATAACCCTAACACCCAAGCCCATAAACCCCTAATTCTAGCCCTATCAGTGAAAATATAGATGGTCATAACTTTTTTATTTTTAGGTTTTATGAGAATCTGATAGCAGATTCGTGCTCTGCTCTTCGAGACGCGTCGATTGAACTATAATTTGCCCTAGAAAAAAATTTTAAAATTTTTTCGAGTTTCGACCCATAAGGGGGGACCCTTCACTTTTCCAAATTTCATCATACACTAACTTTTTTTTATAGGCGCCTCCCGCAGAAAATTTTTGTAGATTCGAACTCAGCTCGACGAGAGGAATCGAATGGTATATCACACATTGTTCTGTGCAGATTCTTTACGATTGCCAAAATTTCAAAAATGGAATTCTTGGAGATAGTGCCGAAATAGACCTCTAATGAAAAAATTGAGAACGCATTTTTATTCATTTTATTTTATCAAAATTAGGAAAATGTACATTTATTCATCATTTTGATAAGTACATCGAAAATATATGTCAATTTCTGTGATAAAATTCAAGTCAGAGAAGAGGCGAGAGAGAAGGCTTTATAAAACAATCCCGTAAAAAATTTATTAAATAAATATAAAAATAAATTTGAATATTGAAATATGAAGTAATGGAGAATGGGCGGATTGGTGGAGTGTATTGAAAAATTTGAGAAAATCAGAAAATATATCTGATGAAAATTTTGTTCTATAATTTACTAAACACTATTTTCTAATTGAAAGGGAATTGGATTTGGATGGATGGATATTTGAGATGTCATTTTTGTTTTCATTTCTTCGCGTTTGTTTTGTCATCCAGCACCTCGCATTGTTGCTTGTTGAATCGTTTGATGGCCTTGGCGCAATCCTTCTGTAATAAAATGTTGATTTTTTAAATAAAATTTCCACCAATTTTTTACCAAATTCTCTTCAGGTTCCCAGGTCGAGTCCGCCCGCGTATATCCTTTCCAGAAGACTCGATACTCATAGCCGGGTTTGCCATTGCGTTTTTCCCGCTTTCCAAAGATGTAATCCACCTGAAAATATATAATTATTAATAAAATAAATTTAGATAATTAATTTTAAATAGAGAAATATTTAAAATATAGAAAAAAAACATTGAATTTGCAGAAAAAAAAGTATTGAAAATGCAGAAAAGAATAACTGTTCAGTGGTTTGATGTAGACACCCAAACCTTATACCAAATCAATAGATCTCGAGCATTGAACTGTATATAATTTTGGTGTTTTAATCAAAAATTAAAGTAGATAAAATCTCTTTTCGGTTCAAAAACAAGTTCAATGTCAGAATTGGGTAACCCAAACCTAAATATATTCAGACGATACTTTTTGATGAGATCTATAGATTGTGATTGGATACATGGTTTGGTAGTCTAGGATAAACCATTGAACCCTTATAAACCGGTTTTCTACATTTTCATTAATTCATTACATTTTTCTGCCATTTTAAATTTTCTAATGACAAATTTTGATAATTAAATTCATATTTTTTTCTCAAAATTTCGACCCCACCTCGTATTTCTCCTCTTCCTCTTTGTCCTTCTTTTGTTTTTTCTGCTGTTGGCCATTCTTTCCCGCTGCTTGTTCCTTCTTCTTTTGTTCACCATCGTTTGATTCCACCGATTCGGTCCGTTTTCGCTTCTTTTCTTCGGGTTTGCGAATGGTCAAAGTCACACCACTGAATTTATTTTTAAATTAATTTTAAAATTATTTTAAAAATATTTGCCTTTTTCCCTTTGGGATATTTCCTCCAATTTTGTACTTGACGATTAATTTTGTGTCATAATAGTATTCGACACATTCGAGCACATTTTTTGTTCCGATCGATTTTGCAATTTCGCCGAAGTTTTTCTAATAAAATTTGAATTTGCCGAAAATAAACCCAAAAATTTTACCCCATGTATTTTAAGGCCATTTTTGAACAATGCCCTTTCTTGCTCCGACCATAAATCTCGCTTAGTTTCCATACGTTGGCGGTTTTGTTGCCGGGCATTTTCAATGAGTTGTTTTCGAATACTTTAAATTAATTGGCATAAATAAATTAATAATTTTTCGTAAAAATTTAAAATTTTAAATCTATTTTTATATCGGAAATAAAATTAGTAAAAAAATAATACTCTTAAACCTAATCAATATATAAAATTAGATTAAAAATTGATATTTCTTACTCTTTTTATAGAAAAAATCATCCAAAAGATAAAATAAAATTTTAATCCCACAAAATTACTTCTCATCAATTTGTGGAGTCTCATCAATGGCCGGTGCCTCGTCAATTGGTGGATACTCTGGGATTTCGGCCTTTGGATCTTCCTGTTCCTGCTCTTTTCCACTTTCATCCGCTGGAGGATTTTCAACCAATGGTGCATTAATGAAATTGATGATACTGAAAATATTTAAAATTTAATTTTACAAATTCCTTTTTTGTAATAAAATTACCCCGGTTCCTTCTCCTCATAGTCAACTTGAATACCGGAATCAATTTCATCTGCGTCGGTGCTGAAAAAAATAATTGATACAAAAATTATTATACTAAAAGTTAAAATTTACTTTGATGGAGATGATGCCTTCTCATTATTTTCTCCCAAAACAATTGGAATGGCTGGGACTGGATTGACCACCGATGACACAGTACTGAATTGTAATTTAATTTCATTTCTTCCAAAATTTGATTTTCTACCTGACTAATGCCTTTTGGATAGTGCATGTTGCATTCACCAAAAGGCTTGTTGGGTAATCCAATCCATCAACGGAAATAGTGGGCCCGACAGTTTCTTGCAAAAGACTGAAAATTTAAAATTATTTCGTTATTTGAAAGATTTGGCGAAATTTTAAGTTTAAATGAAGAGTAAGTGAAAAATGAAAGCTAGATACGCTGCGAAACATCGCGTATCTATTCCCCGGGTCCCATCTTCCATCAATTAATAAATAAGATAAAGCTGAATGAGTGGAAAATAGAAAACTTGGGGCTGGTCCATGGAAAGGTCCAACTAACCCAGGGCCGATCGGGGCAACACTGATTGGGAATAAGGATTTATTTTCTAATCTCCGAGAGGGGAGCAAATGTTCAATTCCCCCAAAATAAAAGGTTTGCCTGTCTCTTCTCTTATTAGGAGGGGCAAATTGATTGGAAAATGGATTTGCTCGAAAGGGAGGGAATAGAAGAAAGGGAAATAAGCATAGATAGAAGGATAAGAGGAATGAAATCGCGGGGCCCTGTTTCAATTTCACTTGGAACTTGAAACTTGGAACTTGTAACTTGAAAAACCTAATTGAAACGGATTTTCCAAGTAAAAATTCCAAGTTCCAAGTACCAAGTTTCAAGTTCCAAGTGGAATTGAAACAGGGCCCGGAAGGGATCTGCTGTACGGTGCTCTAACTCAACAGCTGGCGGGGGTGGATAATGCCTTTGGATGGAAGATTGTGAAGGGAAGAGAAAGAGGGATGGAAAAGGACGAAGAGAAGGAAAGCGAGATAGGGATTTTGGAAAGAGGAAGCAGTGAATGCTAGGGAGCGATTGGCTGGGATGTCCATTTGTCCAAATAAAATGAGGATGGCTGACTGGCTCGATGAAAAAAGATCGAGAGCGGTGGGGCCAATAAAGTTCAACAAGGAGTAATTTCTCGAATAAATTGGCCTTCAAACCATTATGCTCCCTATAGGATATTCCTGTCTAAGATTTCTGATGAGCCGAGAACCCTTTTGGTCTATTTCGCTCCAATTTTCTTCCCATGGAAATTGCTTGAAGTCTTCTTATGAAATCCTGACTCTTTGCGCACATCTGCTCAACAGACGTGGAAATTCCCTTCTTTTCATTGTTACATTGTTTCACAGAAATTTTAAGTTAGACCATCTGCACAGACGAGACGAGAAATTGAACTTGGCGTCTCTCTGTTTTTGTTTGACTGGCTCGAAGAATCTTCTTTTTTCACAATTTTATTGATGATTTGGACGGAATTTCGGCTCAGTTCGTCTTTTTTCTTCTTGATTTGATAAATTGACCCTCCATTCGTCGTCTTGATTCCAAAAATTCAGTTGAGGTCGTTTTGCAATGCAGTGTTCACGTCCCTTCCACAAAGGCTATTCGAATGACCATCAACCACAAATATTTGTGTTGAGCAAATTTTTTTAAGATAGGCCACATGCAGATTGGCTGAGCCGAGGACAGCTATGGGAATTCCGCCATATGCTTCCAGACTTAAATTCTTTTCAAAAGTCGGCTTTTCAAGGTTGTTCCAATCTTCTTTTGATAGATGGTGAGTACTGCAAACTGACTTCCATCGGCTTTATCCAATGAGGTGGGTGCCTCTCGATTGTTGGTTGGCGAATTGATGTTGGAGTTTCTCAGACTAGTTTATAGATCCCTTTTCCCGATCGGAAGATTGTCCAGAAGCAGTTGACCGGTCATTCAACATTTGAAATGTTGAAATTTATTTGCATTTGAAGCTGGGCGACCTTCTTGAACGGATACGAGTTTTATCTTTCTGCGCGAACTCATGTAATATGAGGTATGGTCCACAAAGGGGTCGACTATTCTTCACCCAACCACAACCAATACCAGTACCATGAGTAGATGGTTTCGTGCCATAGGGTGAGAAGGATGGTTGCACATAAAGGTCACTAATCACCTTATTTGCCTTAATAGGACATCGGCATGCTATCACTGATCCACCACAACAGATATTGTCTATGAATTCGGCTGCGTGAGCCAAAATGTAACAATGAAAGCTGGCCTCATTGGGTGATGCCCCAAATAACAATTGAATCTTCGACTATGGTCTACAACGGCTTCTCTAGCAGAATTTGAACACGACAACAAACTTTCTTTCAACTGGTTCAAACTGAGTCATTTCATATGGCATAGCCATGGTCCGCCAGTACCGACTGTGGAAAATTTTGTTTAGCTGGGTTAGTAGGGATATGACACATATGTCATTCCTCCCACCCACATTATATTCACTGCTCAGAACTTTTTTATTTCTATTGTTCAAGACGATTGATTCAATCATTTCGGCGGCAGGATGAAATTATTCACGTTTCACTTCGTCTGAGTCGATGATTACACCAAATGGCAGTGAATATTTGTTGGTGTCCGCCCATCAGTTTTTATTGAATTGCGTCCATCAATGCGTCATTGCCGCTGTTTTATTTTTGGTTGGCTTTTTTCAGCTTTTTCCTTCAACAGGGACTCTTGTGCGAAGTAAAGGAGATTGCCTGCCCTGCCTCTCTCTTCACTTGATTGATACTAATCCTTAACTACTTTTTTTGAACAATTTGAATATGTTCTCTACAACCGAGTAAGTAGGGTTGTTTATAAATTTATAAGTGAAATGAAATGTTAGGCAAGGCCCAACATTGCCCAACATCACATTTTTACAGAATGCTCGAAATAGCGCATAATTTACACCCAAAAGTAACATTTTTGATCAATGTCGAGTTTGAATAATTTTACTGCAAAACCAACCTCGAATCAATAATGTCTCGATCTGCTTCAAACGCATTCCCACTGTTGTGCTGCTGATTGCACTCACAATTTATTTGAGCCTAGATTCGAAAAATGTAAATCAAATCAAGATTGTATCATACCATTTTCGTTGTCAATTTCAAAATGCAAGACTCAAGTTGTCTGACTTCCTCCAATTTCTCTTCGAGTTTGTTTTGTTGATGATGGATTTCAAGACGGATGTCAAGGCATTCATCATTCGTACAAGGTGATGAAAGGATCGACATGACCTATAAATTTTCCAAATAAAATCTACATCCGATTGTTACTTCATCAGGCAGTTCGCATTTTGGAATTGCATTGCCGATTGAATTGGATGAGCCTTGCATTTCTTCAAATCCATTTTTCATTTCCTTGTCGTATGGGTCCATTTTTATCTGAATTAATATAATTTCAATGTGTGTTTATTTTTCTTTATACTTTTGTAAGTGTTGTTATTAATGTAGTTCGTAGGGAATAAGTGGGCTCAATCAATAAACTTTTTTAAAATTGTTTCTGCGATAATGAATGTTTATGCTTCCCAATCAGATAAAATCATAACGAACAAATAGAAAGAAAAAAAGGAATTGAGAGTTGGATAAAAAAAATATATTATAAGAGGAGGAGTGTTAGTAGATAATGTCGCTTGTGTCTATTTTTTAACGAAGAGGGGTTGTTGCATCCGGCATTAAGGCGAATTAGTTAGGGAAACATGAGGGAGCTTGTAATGCAACGAAAATAATTAAAGTGCATAACGGGTTCAAACTTGCTACCCTGAATTTTGCACTCATTCCAAAAAAACGAACTTTTAGCCTAATACTTATCCTCCGAATGCTAAAGCTATTAACCTGCCTTAAGGCCATCCTTTAAAAACTAACAATTTTAAACTTTACCTTAAATTTTACTCTGTTATCTTTATATTTAATATTTTTAATAAGGGACGCAAATTTCGCAACAGGCAATAAATTAAGTTAGGGGTGTGGCAGAAGCGACTTGAGCGAATGACATTTTCCACGAATTATTGATGGAATGTCAAACCATTGAACCTGGCTAAATGATGGCTGCAGGAAAAGAATAAATAAGGCAATGATTCATCAATGGAAATGCACGAAAATATCGGTACCGAAATAAAAGATAAGAATTTTTTTTTATTTTTTCTTATAGGTAAATTACTACTAACGAGTATTTTTTGAGGGGAGGGGGGGGAAGGGAGAGAATTTGATGTAAAAGAAAACAAAACTTATTGATTTTCGGCGTTGAAGGGGGAGCAAATGCAGGCGAAGGAAGAACGCAAATAAAAGAATTTGGATTGCAGGACAAATGCCGCTGATACGATTAGAGAAAAGAAATTGAAAGGAGAGAGACAGGTTCTCTCTATTTTTTATGTGAGCTGACAATGAAGAGCAAATAAAAGGAATGAAGATTGAATGGCGACGGGCGATGGCCACGCGTAGAGTGCAAAAAAAATATGGTGGGGAAGGGGAGGAATTCTTATGTGAGCAGCTGCTGGAGATGGGGATGGGGAGCAAAAAAGGAATGAAAAGGGGCGATCAAATGCGAAGGGAAACGCGAATAAAAGAAGTTGGAAAGGGATGGGCAAATGCAAGCGGGGAAGAATAAGATGAGGGGAAGGGGTCATGGGAAGTAAATGAAAAGGGGGAGTTCTGCGACCAAAAAATAAATGCATGAATGCGGAATTATGCCTTCCTTTTTATAGAATTGGCAAAAAGGACACGCCCCCAATTTAGTTGCATCCAAATGTCCAAAGCTCATTGGTTGTACTAAGAATAAGAAGAAATACTACAGCCTATTCTTTACAGCTAGAGAAAAAGAAAATGACATGCAAACTTTGGCCGCCATAATTTGTTTGTCTATTCCTACATAGAATTGACTCAGCTAGAGAAATGAAGAAAATGGCACACAAACTTTAGCGGCCATTATTTTTTTTGTTTGTTTCTCGTATCGACTTGGAAAAAGGCACGCCAAAGGTTTTAGTTGAATCCATATGTCCAAAGTTCATTGGTGGTGCTATAAGATTGAAAAGAAATACTACGGCCTATTCTATTCATCTTGAGAAAAGAAGAAAATGACAAACGAACTTTGGCGGCCATTATAAAAATCAATATAAACTTTTTACAAAAAAGCAATATATATGTGAAAAAGAGGGAAAATAAATTTATTCTTTAATCTTTATGCAAAAGCCAAACGGTTCATTATATTTATATTCCCTTTATGTGTTTTGAGATTTTCCGTTGAAATTTGCACTTTACTGGTCAACTTTTATTTCGTTTCAGCATTCTATTATAGACTGCTGTTTGCTTGGCATTGACATTGGTAATTTAATTATAATTATTGATTCAACACATAAACATAAGTTATATATCTCCAACTTTAAATATTGTTCTCGATCAGTGAATGCATTGTGCTAAATAAAGAGATGATATATAATTTGAAAGGTTTTTCTCTTTAAAGGATTGATTATTTGAAAAATAAATATTCAATGTGCAAATATAGTTATTCTCAAAATGAAAATATTGAAAATATTAAACATATTTTATTAACAAAATACATTTATATAAAAAAACTTAATTTATAAGCTCGTTTTATATCAACAAACATTTGTAAAAGATTCATTCATTCATCGGTATTTATGCTATTTTCACTCGGCTTTGATTGATTTAATGGTCTTTCATTTTGTAACTTCCACATTTCCGCATAGAGACCATTTTGAACGAGAAGTTGGTCATGACTGAAAAAGAGTAAAATATAAAAAAAAGTTAAAAATAATAATTACCTTCCGCTCTCAATAATTTTGCCCTCTTTCAACACTAATATTTTATCCGCATGGATAACAGTGGAAAGACGATGAGCAACAATTACGCAAGTTCGCCGCTGACAAAGTTCAAACAAATTTTGTTGTATTGATCTTTCTGTTTGTGAATCGAGAGCAGATGTTGCCTAATTAACACAGTTTTATTTTTTTTTCAAATTTAATATAAAAAAACCTCATCCAACAAAATATATTCTGGCTTTTTCAACACTGCTCTGGCAATGGCCACTCTCTGCTTTTCGCCGCCGCTTAATTTTAAGCCACGTTCACCAACCAAGCAATTGTAGCCTAAAAGCACGGTTTTTTTGAAATGTTTTTAAAATGGTATTAATGGAGTTTGCCCCCTACGAGAGAAGGGATGAGGATGATGATGTAGAAGATTTTGATGAGGAAGATAATGATGATGATGAGTATGATGAAGAAGAAGATGATGATAGAAGATGAGGGTTAGGAAGATAATGATGAGGATGGTGAAGCAGATCATCCCCAGTTTCATCTTCTCCATCACCATCCTCATGCTTTCCCTCGTAGGGGGCAAACTCCATTAGTAAAAAAAAAATGCTTGCCATCGGGATGAGAAACGATGAATTGGTGAATGGCCGCAGATTTGGCTGCCTCTTCCACTTCTTCATCATTTGCCGTCGGTCGTCCATAACGAATATTATAACGGATTGTGTCATTGAATAGAACCGTATCTTGGGGTACAATACCAATTCGGTCACGAAGCGATTTGAGTCGTAACATTTTAATATCCGTTCCATTGAATAGAATTTGACCACTCGATACTTCGTAAAGGCGAAAGAGGAGGCGAATGATTGTGGTTTTGCCACTTCCCGAGGGACCAACCTATAAATAATTGAGAGAGAATGGAATTTAAAAATGGGCTTAAATTACCAAAGCAACGGTTTCACCCTGATTAACTGTGAATGTGAGATCCTGGAGGACTGGCTTTTCGGGTTTATAAGAAAAGAAGACATTTTGGAATTGGATTTGGCCAGGGAAAGGTTCCAAATCTTTGGAACCGGGTGCATCTTTAATCTTAAATATAAATTAGCAAATATTTTTATTATTTAATCTCTCTCATTGTTTACCTCAATCTCCTCCTTGAAGAGTTCTTGCATATTTTCCCTAAAAATTTTTAAATATATTTAAATATTCCAATTTTCACACTGACATATCTATGAATGATTGTTGCATTGTTCGATAAATTGTGCCAAAAAAGTTTAATGGGGCATAAAGTTGAAGTAAATATGTGGAAAAGAGGACATAATCACCGGCACTCATCATTCTATTCGAAGAATGCCAATTGGCAATCCAAAAAGCGGCTAAAAGTGAACCGCTGACCAAACTGATGCCAATGATAAAATTTTGGCAAGAATTCAAGAGTGACAATGACATATTAGAACGAGTTTCCGCTTCTTGATATCTATGAAAATTTTTAGAATATTTTTTTGCCGAGTGATTTGGATTGTTTTGCCGAGAAAATGTATTTTTGCCGAAAGATCATTTTTAAAGAATAGTTTATAAACCTTGACCTTATACTTATACATTTAGATAAATCTCATCGAGATGCATTGATTCATGTATTGATTTTCATGGTTTGAGCAAAATTCGAGGTATTAAATCGTTTATACATTTATTTTGCTTTTTGGTTTTAATTTTAATAATTTTGATTTAAACCAGACAATTTATAGGCCAATTCATGTGTCTTAAAAAGCTCAATCGAATGGTAAAAGGTTCACAGGATATATTATGAAGAAACATTAAAAAGTTATTTCAAACTTTTGCCAAAAGAATCCGATTTTAAAGATTTTTACTCTTTCTTCAAAAAAATCGGCGCCTATTTTAAATTAATTTACTTTAAATAGGCCTCCTTATATCGTAGAGTTTCCAATTCCTCCGCATTATAATGTTTAATTGTTTCATAATTAATCAGTGAATCGACGGCAATAGCGCCGGCTGCTTTATCGCATTTATTCATTTCCCTTCGATGGTTAATTCTCCATTCGGATATGAAAATTGTTGCCGCTAACATTTTGAATATTTTTATTCGAAATTCTTTTTAACGAATAAACCTAAATATACGGCCATTGTGATTAGCACAAGAATTCCAAAATAAATGTTAAAATTGGTGAAAAAGAAAATTGCGGCCAATAAAATATCCAATAATGCTGGCAGCACATTGAATAGAATATCTGCGCAGATTTGGGAAGTAAATATTATTTTTTCTCCAAATCAATTCTCACAATTTAAAATTGTATTAATTGAGTTCACTCCTCGATCCATGACACGGAGAACTTCGCCAGTACGTCGAGAAAGATGCCAACGCAATGAAAGACAATGCAAATGGCGAAGAAGATCAATCTTTCATGTTTAATATAGTATTTTCGGTATAGTTGAGGCCCCATTTTCATCAAAAAATAAGTCAAAAGTCTCCATCCCCTTTGGGTTATCATTATCAGGGATAGAGTCTTTCAGGGATAGGATGGGACATTTAACAAAACCACGTAAAAAATCCTGCAGTTATATATTATCACGGAGGTTTTTTAGGTTAATTTAGGATAAATACAAGTGACCTACATCGGTCATCCGGTATAGGGCTATAGCCTTTAGGGGATAGGTTATCATCTCTTGTATCCGTAAACCTAATCCTAATCACCCATTAGGACACTTCATTTCTAAAAAATTTCCTCATAAAATAATACGTAAGTATAAGCACCCTATCCCTCTATTACCTATAACGGGGAGCCTTCACTTTCCTATTCCTATACTTTTTTTTGACAAAAAGGTGAGGCCCAAACTACCTAGCTATACTTATTATTCAATAAACTATTCCCCGGACTAAAATAGAAACCTCAATTTCTAATGTGCAATATTGTTGAATTGGCAACCAAAGATAAGAGCGAAGAGTATTGAGTAAACCACCTTGCGCTAAAAACATTCATACAATTTAAATTTATGATTTTATCCTCCCAAAAATCCCATTTCCATGCCTCCAGTCGATGTTTGTAAAAATTTGAGGCCACTGGCCACCACAATTAATTGCCAACAAAAGAGGGGGTTTGGCCCAGAGAGGGCATCCACAATCCATTTATTGTACAATGGAATTAGTACATTAATCACCCGGCCAATGGCAAGCAAAAATAAGCAGAGCAAAACAATCAGCTGTAGACGTAAACTCTTTTTGGGCCAAATATATGGCCAAATTTCGACTATTTTGTTCACATATTTTAGCCATGTCTACAAATTAGCCAAAAGATGATTATAAAGCCAAAAAGCAAACCGATTCTTCTTCACGTTTTAAAATATTTTTGGTTAAAATAGTGGCCAAAATTGTCAAAGAAATGCCAACATCGAATATATAAAATGCAAAATATGGCTCATTGGTTCTAGAAAACAAACTTATTAGACATTTTTGTTTCAATAACATACCCATTTGGGAATGTTGTATGCCAGAATATCAATGGCGTGACTGAAAATTATGTTATTAAACCAAGATCAACCCAAAATCAATTGGAAGAATAGGTGCTAATAACTAGGCTAGGATTAAGGCTTTGATTTTTTCTTTTGAGATTTTTAGGAAAGTTTGCGATTTTTTAATGAATTTTAAAATTTTTCCTATTATCATTTTTATTGGTTTCATTTTTTGATTAACCGTTAAATATGAATGATGGATGTTTAAAATTCATTAAAGAATTGGCCATTAATTGGATAAGCAAAAAGAAACCTAAAAGCAGTCCATAAATTGCCAGTGAAAGAATCAACGAAATTGGCAAATTATGTTTTGCACGATTTTGCCATATTCTGATGGCTGATAAACACCAAAATGTTGAATGCAAAATGCAAAAACCAAATAAAAGATGGGAAGAAAATTTTGAATAATTGGCCAACAAAAATATTGGGAGCATAAAAGCCAAGAATAAATGGCCGAAAAGAATCTGTCAAATCAAAATTTCTTCTCATCAATTTAAGATGTAGAAATTTAAATTCTTACGAAAAAGAATACAGGGCGAAGATGGCCGGAACGTAACAATATTTGACCGGCATTTTGTCGAAATAATAGTGCAATGAGATTAGCAATTATCAAAATGAATAAAATAAAGCAAATTCCAATTGAAATTGCACATTCATCGGGGGGCCATTGCGAATTGGAATTGCACAAAAATAGGGAAATATTCATTCTGATTTAAAAATTTAAAAATGAATTTTTATAAAATTTAGGGTAATTTCATGATTTAAAAAATTGTAAAATATTTTTGAAATACAAAACAGTCTAATTAGTAATCTCAATTTTATATTTTACATTCCGACCAATATATTCATATATTTCATACCGCAAAACCGCTTAATTATGTGGTTATTTTTTATTGATAATGATAAGTGATAAAATTAATGAGTTGCAATAGAAAATAGAAAGAAAATGTTGACTATCCCCATAATAATAAAATTACTTTTTTTTATTTATTGATTCTATTGGTCCTTGCTTTCACCTCTCCTCCCCGTGAGATGTTTAATGCTATATTTATCAAAATAATGACGACAAATGACGAGAATGGGAAAATAGATATATCTATACTATACCTAGATGAGTAATTTCTAGGGTTGCCAAAATATTATATAAATTCAAAAAAAGTGACAAAAAAATTTTCAAAATAAAATGTTACTTATTGACTAAAGTGCAATCGATAAAATAAATTTTTGTTTATTAATATTTGTGGCTAAATTTAAAATCCTAAAAAATAAAATATCTTCATTTATATGCCTCTCTTCGCTAAAGGAAAGCCACAGTCGAAAGTTGAAAAGCATAATTTATCCGAAAAATATTTTAGTATGAATGATCGTTTGAAATTGAAATTAGAAAGTAAATAAAAAATTGGAAAATAAATATAAAAATGAACGATCATTGGTTGAATTCTTCTTTCTTTTATTCATATACTTCCTTTAATATTATTATTCTCTTCTTTATATCCTTTTTCTATTTTATGGATGGTGAATTGGAACGAGCAAAGGATAATGTTGAATTGGCCAACATTCGTTGAAGGCGTCGTGGTTGACCCATTCCAAATCCTCCAGTCAGTTTTGATGCTTGTGAATTATCCGAATCTAATATAAAAATATAAATTCAGTGAAGATTTTATGCATTATTAAATCATTGAATTTATCCTACTTTTATGTCCCAGAAATCAGTATTTTTTGTTGTCAAAAATGTAGTAAGTCTGACTGCATTTAAACCCAATTCTGACAAAAACTCTCACACTGGACTAAACTTGTTGAGTTCAAATTTAATCGACCATATTTTAGACCTCAAAAATATTGATTTTTCAACACGAAAAGTTGTGATTAATTAAAAGTTAAAATTAATAATGAATAAATTCAATATTGCAGCAATATTTTATTCCTAATAAAATCTCATTTACTAATTCCCCAACATTTTCTCACTTTTGCTGGCTTCATTTTGTGCCAATCCCATAGCGGAGAGTGAATTCGGCTGAATATTTTGCTGATCATCATTGATGTTAATGCCATTTAGGTTGTTCATAGAAGTACCATTAATGGTACTCGATGATTGGGACTTTGCAGTGGCGATGGTGGAAATGGGCGTAAATGAGCGATTGTTGCTTGCATTTGTTGACTTAAATTATATTAAAAAAAATTTAATTATTCATAAAATCCCTATACAAAAATCGTACTTTATGTACACCAAAAGCACTATTTTTTAGATATTTACTATCCGCTCACCATGTTCCGATTGTTTAGAAGTTAACCCTAGCCCTATACTAAAATTTAATTTTGGGTAAACCCCCTAAAACATGTCATGAATTTAATAACAAATCATCGATCCCTCACCATTTGTGATCTTCCACTGCCGTCCTTTGATACAGTATCCATTTCAACCATTTCTTCTTCTGCTTCCGAATCGGATGTTTCCGTAAACGTATTATCAACATTTTTAGTTGTCCAATTTTTTGATCTAACCACTGGAAGTGCATTAGCTCCTGTTGCCCATTTTGATGAATTAACCATTGCAGTATTAACATTTTCGTTTTTATTGGCATTTGGGTAACAATAAAAGCAAATATTAGGCCACCAAGGTGCATCAGAACTTTCCTTATTGGCAAATTTCCCATGCATGATTTTCTTATGCCAATTTTTTATATAGCACTGCCGTGTATTAAACTGTGCAAAAGGTGGGATTGAAATAAATATTTAAATATATTTTCACCTGTGCTAATATTCCGCCATATTTTACACGTGTTTCCACGGGAGGATTGCCTTTTATTTCCTCAACTTCTATGACATTTACATTAATTCGTTTCCCATCTTGAATATCACAATTCGATTTGTATTTCATCCAATACCAATGGCCAACTAATGGATTGCCGATGATCCTGTAAAATATATTAATTGAAAGAAATATTGTTCTGATTTAATAGAAGTCAAAAATTATTTTGGTGGTAAAAAATTATTTTCCATATAAAATATCAGGTTTAATGGTTCTAGAATAAATCCCATTTTTTAAAATTTTATATATTAAATTCAACATATCCTTACTTTTCCGGTTGATCCGCATAGATTTGATTGGTGAACATTCTTTTGGACTCATTAAAAATTAAGAAAACTGCGTCTCCACATTCTTCCCTAACTGTGAATAATACAGCCAAAATAGTTGTAAGCCCATTCCGATCCATTGCTACGGAGTGTGGATTTATCGAGAGCTTTTGTATAATTGGAATATATGGCTGCTTTTTGGCCATTTCCTTCCTAGGAGTTGATTCGAAATATGGTTTCTCGTTGATTGCTGACGAATTTCCCTCCTCCTCTAAAACGAATGAATTGCGCATTTTTTTGGCCAAATCCTCCAGTGAACCGGTCAATTCCGTCTTCATTTTTTGCTCTTCTTTCAATTCCAAAATTGTTGGTGGACTAAGTTCTCGCAAAGATGGGAAACATTTTCGGCACAGCCATGGCCACCATCCTTTATCCTCTGCATAATTATTCTTCTCTTTGCATGGAAAAGTTGTATGCCAAACATTGATAAATCGATCACGATTAGTGGAAAACTAAAATTATTAAAAAAAAATTTGATGGAATTGTGAGTCAACCTGAGCACATAAATTATCCCGGACACGAGTAACTGCATGGGGCCGTATTTCTTCGTAGTCAAAAACAATAATGTGTAATTCATTACCCGGCACATCCAAATATTTCAGCTCGAACCATTTGCCAAACTCAACATTGAAATTTAAACTAAAATTGAAATTTAATTTAAAATGTTATATTCCAATCCAATCCAAACCCAAACCTTTTATGGAATTGTGCGTAACATTTCCGAGTGAATTGTTCCGATTTAGGATCCCAAAAAAGAAATACAGCATCCCCGTCACCACCAAATCGAATAGTCATAAACACGGCAATTGCAACTTTTTTGGGTGCCACTGACGAATGCGAAGCAGCGATGCTCAAATTGCTAAGAAAATGAATTAAGAAAGAAACATTTTAACAATTTTGAGGAGTTATAGATACCGTATTTATTCTATTAGAAGCCCATTGGCTTATAATTTTCAGAGGCTCTATAGGGTGGATTCTATAAGGGACTGGGCTTCTATTAGAATAAATACCGTAGTTTAAGACAAAAATGGCCCAATAAAAAATGTGATCCATAATGCATTTAATAGCCAAAAGTGATTTCTATATAATAGAATGGATATTCAATATTTGAGGAACCTTCCATAGCTAAAATACCAATGAATAGACAAAATTTTGGAAATTTTTAGATCATTTTTATTAGTTCATTGGAACCTAAACGAAATACTAAACATTGACTACAAAAAATATTGCAAATTACCTGCTGGATGATGAGAATTTTCTATTTCCATGTACTTCTTCCAGCTGCCGTTGACTTTTATCCTCATTTCCCCCATTCAATAAATTATCACCCATTTCGAAAGTGCCCTGCTGATTTTTCTGAATTTAAATTTATGTTCCAAATTAAATATTCTCTTTACATTTCCAACAACCACCCATGCCACACTTCTCTTCTCCAAACTGAAAACCATTATTGCCTGAATTGCTGAGAATGTTTTGTCCTTCAACTTTTAATATAAAAAAAATTAATTGTCGAATATAATTTTCACTGGTAATTTTATTAGGTTCGGGTCCGCTTTTTTCCTGAAGAAAAAAAGTGAAGGGTCCCCCTTTTGAGTCATCAGAATTAGTGTTAGGTTCATTCTGGGATGGGTTCCGGAATCCGGATATGATAGGGTAAAAATCTACTCATGTAACCCTTAACCCTATCCCTAAGACCCTAACTAAGTGAGATCCTTCACTTTTCCCTTATTTTTTTACTCTATGAGGAAAAAAGCGGACCCAAATCCAATAAGTACCATTCTCACTTTGGCATCAGGCAAATAGCCAAATTGATCCGTAATACATCCAAGCCATGGAAAATTTGTCAAATTCTCTAGGACATTTTCTCTTCCAGTATAAATAATTTCGAATAGCATCTGTGAATTTACATTTTAAATTTGATTTTTTTCATAAAAAAATTATTTTACATTGATGCCGGACAATTTCCGAACAATTAAATCATTATTAAAATTATGACGATCACTTTGTGGACAGTCCAATGCAATTATCACTTGGAATTCATAGATGCCAAGTCTACTAAAAAAATTAAATTTAATGTTAATAATCCAAAATAAACAATAAACATTGGCCAATATTCCCGAAATTCGCATCTTTTCTTTTTAGTAGGAGGACAAATTGCAATGGCTAATTTCGCTTGTTTATTCAGCATAAAGCAAATTGTAGGCGAATTATTCATGTGACCCAATGGACAAATTCCATCCAATAAGAGACCTTCAACGCGAGATTCCACACAAAGTTGTTTTACAATTTGATACTTAATAAATACATAATTGACCATTGAATTTTATTTTGGTATTTCTTAATTATCTATTCCTAGATTTTTGGACACCAGGGACCAGCAGGGGGAAGGTAACGGTAATCGGTAACCCCATTGATCATTCGGTAAAGGGTTGGGGTCTTTAGGGGATAGTCATCTCCCACATCCGTAATCCTATCCCTAAATTACCTATAAGGGAGATCGTTTATTCAAAAAAACTGGGTACAGATAAAGATAATTAAAAAATACCATTATTTTTACCTCCTCATAATCCCATGGTTTCAATTGATTTGTGTTCAAATGGGTCCATTGCGGTGATGACCCAATTGTATAGGACCTAAAAATACAAATAATAATGCAAATTGCAATTTATTAATTTTACAAATTGATTTTAAGTGCATAAAGTTGATCGGAATACATGCCAATTTGTTCTTGATCCCAACAAACAGCCGGAAGATACTTAAAAAATAATTTTTTAAAAATTTTAAAATATGCACCACTTTTTCTTAGTAGACCTACCTAGACGAGTGATGGCTCATTCGAGAGAGCTCGAGATCTGGGTATGGATATGGAGGAAGAGGAAGTCACAAAACCCTTGGGAGGTGGCGTACAGTAACCCAAAAATGGAATTTTAACATTATTTCGTCCCTTCTCTAGCCCCTAATCCCATCCTAACCTAATTCTAGTCCTAGCCCCTAATCTTAGCCCTAACTCTGAAATTAAGATGATCATAACTTTTTTTTTTAATTTTGAGTTTTGTGTAAATTCAATGGCAAATTCGTGCTCTGCTCAGAGATGCGTCGAACGAACTATAATTTGACTGAAAAAATTCAAAAAATATTCGTGTTCCGACACTTAGAAAGGACCCCTTCACTTTTTCAATTTCGTGACTCAACAACTTTTTAATTAAGCTTCCTATCAATTTCCATCAGCCCTAGATCGACTCAGTTTTTCGAGCTCTTTCGAATGATCTATCATACGTCCAGGTAGTTTCACTAGTAAAAAGTTTGCTTATAAGTTAATATTAATAGTATCCAATTAAAAACCTCGACATTATCTGAACCAAAAAGTGGGCAAATCGGAACGGACAACGAATTTCGATTATGCAAAACGGGAACTTGGCCATATTGCTTTAAGGCGGATAAGTCCGGTGGGAAGAACACAGGCAATATCAACTAATTTATTTTCATTAAATAATTTTTTGGGATATTCTGCAAACTTCCAATATTGTTTTCCGCGAATTTCCAATCAAATCCATTTTTTGAACAGCCATTGTCGGCACAACATCACCCACTAATTCGTACTTTTTCGATGATTTGCTCTTTCGGTACCATTTTCCGGTGATGAATTCCTCTCCCGGCTGCCAACGACGAGTCATTAAGCAAATTGGATCATTTAAGCAAAATAAATGTGCATGTAGAACTCCTTGTTCGGCGACAGCTTTTCCTACACCAAGACATAGAACAAAGTCGTTGATTTCCAATAACATATTCATCCCGAATATTGTGGTGGTTTGTTACCTTTTTTTAATTGTGCAGATCTTATTTATGCACACTATCCAAAGTTCTGAATTGATGAATAAAAAAATGTTATAATTTATTAATTGATTGATTGTTTATGATATGGGGCTGTATCTTAAAAATGAGATAAAGCCCAAATACAAGGGAAAGAACTCGGCAAAAATGCCAATTTTAACCCTGGGTATGGATGGGGCTGGGTCGTCATTTTACCAGCAGGTTCTTTTACCTGGTAATTTTACCATATTTAGATAAAATTTTGTTGGAATGTATGAATTGCAAAAGTGCTAAAATTTTTACAATTACTCCTATCGTGCCTACCTACTTATACCTATACCTACAAATAAATTTTGAATGATTGAGGTAGATTTATTTACCTAAATTGGAAAAGGAATGAAAAATGAGTAAAAGGAATGTAAATTGTAAATAATGATGACTCATCATATATATCATTAGAAATAACAATTATTTCAAAACTATTTCTTAATTTTAAGTTTTTAAGGCAGAGTAATAGTTTATTAATACTCCAAATTAATATTTTTTCATCCACCAATCGCTGACTGATCACATCATTTATTAATCTTTAATCTATTAAAATCCCATTCACCAAGAAAATGAGTAAACAATAAATATAATATCTCTTGTTCTTTAATCCCCGAAAGTTTAATGAGATTTTCCCATACAAATTTTTCCATTGAAATTTGCTTGAAATAAAGAAAATTTGGCAGCATTTTTATAATTTATTTTATATCATTGACTGAAATGAGCTGATAAAAAAGAAATTAATGGCGGAAATTTACATGGTCAAAAAAGCATCGAAATAAGGAAAGTCGAACAATTTACTTTTTCCCCTAACTTCATTAATATTTGATCAATTTTGACATCAAAACAAAATACTTCATAGAAAGAGATTTTAATTCAATGCTATTAAACTTTTGATTAGCCTTCCAAAATAATATCTTTTTGTCAAAATCTTTTGATCACTCTTCATTTAAAAGGAAATTTTCAGATATATAATAAATTAATTATATTTTTCAACTTATATATAAGTATAAATCGATTTATGGACAATTCTTACAGAAGGTAGTCAATATAATTTAAAAATTGAATTTAAATAATAAATTTTAATTATTGCTGCAGCCAACATCCAACCAATGGACCCAAACAAACTAATCAAAATGGGTTTGCCGGATCATCAACGGAATATGGATGGAGAAAAATGAATTCCGAGGATAAGCGTCAAAGAAGGTTAAATTTTTTGATAAATTTTTGGAAAAATAATAACATTAAAAAATTCAAAAACAGATGTGAAAACGAGAATAACAGAAATAATGCTCAAACAGCTAATTATCCTCAATTTTTCAACGATTGGGCCGCATATTATCCAGCCAATTTTGAGGAATTTTTCACCAGAATTTACCAACGTTTTCAACAAATTTATGGCCACCAAACACAAAGAGAAGGCCCACAAAATAAACCGGAAAATATGCCATTTCCTCGTTTTGATCCAGCAAATCTCGACAGGTTAAATATAAATCACAAAATATGGAAAATTATTAAAATTTAGATTAACCACTTCCATGGTTACCGATGCCATTTTCTATATTTCACAATTGATCATCAATTTTGGCACACAAATTGGCCAATTCATTTTTTACAAAAGTAATCTTTTGTATTTTAGTTCATTCCAAATTTTAATATTTTTCAGTTTCCGGATTTCTCTACCGTTCATTCCTCTACATTATTTTCTTCATCCTCAAATATACTGTTTTGGCACCAATTTTGGCTCCATATTATACTGCTCGAGCATATTTACGACGGGCGGAATTGGTTAATTGATTTATGAAAAAATAGAATTTATTAATTCTTTTTAGATTTGGCGAACTTCCCAAAGTGTTTGGGCATTTCTCTGTCGTTTATGGACTTGGTGGACCGGAGGACAAAGGGTTCGGAACGAAATGAATGCGGAAATTCGAACGGAAACTGGCGCATCAATGAATGAAGAGGAAATGCCCGGAAATGGGCCAAATTCGATGGGAAGAAAAGTGCACGAAAATTTGCACGCAAATCCGCAGGAATTCAATTATTGGTAAGGTTGGCGCCAATAAATTATTGAAATTAAATTTTGGATTTTTAGGGAATTTTCAATTTGGCTGCTGTTTTATTTGCCAATTGTCTTTTCAATTTGTTGGCTGTTTTACCATTATTATTGGCCTGCATGGTTTATTGAGAAATTTGTGAAGATTTTTGGCTTTTAATTACATTTTTAAATTATACTTATTTCACCATATATTTTTAATAATTATAAAAAATATATAAATTTTGATACAGTTCGCCTAAAAGTCGTTTAAAACATTTCAATCATACAAAATTTCTACATAAATATTATGTATAAAAAGATATCTATTTGCGAGTTTCACTTAAAAGTCGAAGATATTTCAATTAAATCAATGTTTTTGCTGGTTTAACATTTAAAAGATTATGTTTTGAAATTGGTTATAAGTGTTTTCCAAACATGCTGAATCCGAAAATATCATTGTTTTTTGGTTTAGTAGCCCTTGTAAATAGCCGAAAACTGGTTTGGATAAAATGTCTTAAAACATATTTAAGTGAAAAATGCTAATTGCTAATAGCATCTAAAATATATATATATATATATAATTTAATTAGAGGTGTATTATGTAACAGACATAAACGTCAGCTAATGATGATTAATCAGTAATCAAAATTATCCATTTTATTAATTCCGAATTTTTAATTTTTTAAGAATAAAACCGGATAGATTATTAAACACTTATCTATTGTTTCATTTTTCATACAATTTTTTTAATACACTATTATAAATATTAAAGATAAAAGTTTTCAGTGTTTGAAACCAAGAAAATGTCCAGGAATTCTCATTCTTCAATGGTCTGTAAATATTATCTTCAGGGTGCTTGTCATTTTGGAAATCGATGCAGGTTCCTAACCCGAAAATTTTTCCTATTGCGGGTTTGGCTTTTGGATTAACATGTTTTATATATTCATCATTTTTCATGAACTTAAATACAATTAAAAAATTTGATCAACCTAAAAAATCTGATAACTTTAAAACTCTAATAATAAAAAAGCATTGTCAATTAAATTTTTGGTGACCCCACAAGGGAAAGAATTGATGGAATGAGATTGGGTTAGGAGACTAGATATTAATAAAATGAGGGGGGGGGGGGGGGGGGGAGGATTAGATTGGACATTGGAGGGAATGAATATTCTAGGGTCTAAAATGTGGAAATTTTTATCATCATTAAAATGGATCAAAAAACGCGATTTTATAATGCAAAAATTTTCGGAAAAAATTGGACTTAACTCCAGCTGTATTTGTTAATTGCCTTAAAGAGCTTAACCTAAACCATCGATGAAGAATCCCATCCCATCAATCCTTTCCTTGTTGGGGGCCAAACTGCAATAGTGCTAAATTATTGTAATTTCAGATATGATCACATCCGTCCAAATAATGATGAAGCAACCAAAAATAACAATGCATTACTTAATAAGGTCAATAATAAAAAATAAATATGATATTAATGTTATTAATTATTAGACTAGTGCAATTCAGTCATCCTCCAACAAATTGTCATCATCATTAAATACACCGGCAAATATTTTCACCACAAAATTATCGGCAAATAGCAAACCATTTGTGCCGAAAAATGCTTGGCAGAATAATGTCACTGTCACCACAACACCGCTCAAAAATTTCCACGAACACTTGGGACAAGAATTGGAATTAATTGGTGAACACAGTACCGCATGCTCTAGCAGCAGATCCGTAGGGCTTATCCAATGTCCATCTCAAATGCTGATCTGCCCATATTTCGAAATGGTTTCTTATTCAAAATTGCAAAAAATTCATTTAAAATCCATCATATGTTATTTATATATTAATATATAATACTATATTATATTAATATGATATATAAATATATTTATATATTATATATATACTATAATATAATATAAGTATACATGCACATGCACATGCATATATAATATATATATATATATATATAAATAATATATTAATAAGATAATATTAATATATATTATATTTTAATTATATTATATACTATAATATAATATAAGTATACATGCATATATAAATAATATATTAATATAATATTAATATATTAATATAATATATTAATATTAAATATATCATACATCATATAAATAATATTAATATATTAATACATGACAAAATGCATATATTATAACAATGAGAGAATACTTTTTCTAATCACTATTAACCAACATAGGGAGAATGTCCCAACGGTGATTTCTGCCAATTCGTCCATGGACTTCCCTGCGATATGTGTGGCCTTAATGTTTTGCATCCGCACAATGAAAATCAACGCAAAAATCACCATCGTGCATGCTTAGCCGAACATGAAGAACAAATGGAAGCCGCATTCGCGGAAGCAAAATCGGCCCAAATGCAATGCGGAATTTGTATGGAAATGATTGTTGAGAAAGGATTGCGTTTTGGAATTTTGCAAAATTGTGCACATTGTTATTGCCTGGATTGCATCAGAAAATGGCGCAAGAACACAGCAGACGAGAACATCAACACAAAAACGGTCCGATCCTGTCCCGGTATATCATTTATAGGATTGTAAAAACCATTTTTTCCAAAAAATTTTTAGAATGTCGTGTCCACAGTGACTATGTTATTCCATCTAAAATATGGATTGATGGCAAAGTAGAGAAGTCAAAATTGGTCCAAGTGTTCAAGGAAAACACTAAGAAAGTATACATCGAATTTTAGCAAAGTTAATTAATTGTTAATTTTTCATTTTATGCCTTATTACGTCAAATTAGATTAAGAGACTAAAAATGTATTAGCGAGAATTAATTATCATTATTCAATTTATTTTTAAATTTAGATTCAATGCAAATATATTGTCGATGAAAATGTGGACAAATGCCCATTCGGTAACAAATGCTTTTACAAGGCAAGTCTAATTATGAATATTGTGATTCAACATATAAGAAATTTTATTTGTTAGAAATTAATTCAGGTTAACGCTTTCAAAAATTTTTTTATCCATCTTTGATTTTTAATTCTATAAAGATGTTTTGAATTGCAAAAACATGTTATGAAAACATTTATAATCGTATAAACATTTACCAATTTGCAAAAACTTTTTTAAATTGTAAAAAATATTGAAAAAATATGTTTTGGAACATAAGAACATGGTTCCGATTTATTGGAAATTTTATTTAATAATATTATATTTCATACATCCCCCTTGAAATTTATTAGCCAACCTTCTAGGAGAAACCCACTCTAGAGAAAGAGAACCTCGGGAAATTAGAATCCCATGGGCTTCTAATAGAAGAAATACGGTAATTAAAACACCTGAATTCTCTTAATTTTAGCATCAAATGCCTGATGGAACAATTGCGGAGGGAAAATCGCCAACCGTATTAAGAAAAGAACGCCGCCGCCATACTATCGACTGGTTTGATTTGATTTTCTTTTCTTCATCCGACGATGATGATGATGACGACGAAGATGATGATGAGGATGATGATAATTTTGACCTTTGGTGGGAATTACGTTCAGTGGCGGATGAGGATGAGGAATGAACAATGAATGATTTGATTGATATTCAATGGATAAACATTTTTTGAAAATTGCATTTCACCTTTTGCAATTCCCTCCCAATCGCCCTTTACCCTAAAATTCCCTCTTAAATGGAAAAATTTCAAACTGCCCCACACACAGAAAATTTCTGGATACGGGCCCTGCATGTCGATTTTGCTTCCTTTCAATTTTATCTACATTTTCTGTAGTTTGATTTTTGAGCCTTTTTCATAAATTATGTAAAATATATGAAACTTTGGCATGTGCTATTTTTAACTTTTTTAATAAAATTGTCGACATAAAATTAAATATAAATACCATGAGAATAATTTGGTTATTCTTTTTCATTTCGATAAATTAATCCTTTTTTATTCATCCGATCAAATTAATCCTTCCAAACTGGCATATGATCCGGCTAATATTCTTCTGCTGATGAGGAATTATAAAGTTCTGCTTGTTGTTTTGCAAAATGGTTGTGGAAAAAATTGAATTTTGAAATTATTTCCGATATTCTGACAAATCAATATGCATAATTCAATCACGTCCGAAAATTCCAATGATCAATTCGCCGATAGTCCCAACCTTCCAACAACTTTTTATTTGCCCAATTTTCTAGGATAAACGATTCGTTTTTAATCTTCATTATTAGAGAAAACCAAAAAAGTAATGGTTTTCGAATTTAGTATGTTAGAAATTCTTTTAAAACCCATTTCAAAACATGAATTTAAAAATGTTAAACTAATAAATAATAAAAGCATGGTTTGATAAGGTTTAAAACCGGTTTGGATAAAAAGTCTTAAACGGCGGACTTTTTTAGGCCAAACGCAAAAGTGTAATTATAATTATGCTTGGCTTGCTGCTTGCCTAGGACATTAATCAATATAGACATATAAAAATGTGTTTAATCATTTGGATTGAAAATTTTTGGCTATTAGTTATACTTAAAATATGCGGTATGCATTTTTTTACTTATATATTTAAAAAGCCTATTTCGGATAAATTTTTTGGATATTTTTAAGCATTTTTCGATAAATACTTTACCAAAATTGCATTGAATTGAACCAGAGAAATGACTTCTTCAAATGAAGCAACAAAAATGGACTGGCAAAGTGGAGTTTCCACAATTCAAGACCGAATGAAATATTTGTTGGAAACTGGCCATGAATCCGATGTGGAATTCCTGGTTGGAGAAGAACCTAATGAGGGAGAGGAACCGCAGACACAGGCATTGACAAAAATTAAACCAAAAATATAAATTTTAATGTAATTTTAGTTGTTCAAAGCGCATAAATTGATTCTTTCGAGTTCTTCATTAATCCTTGATGCCCAATTTCGCTACAATAAAACCAATGGCCAGGAAAATGGGCCAATTCGGGTCATTGACATTTCCCCATCCGCTTTCAATGCAATGCTCAAATTTATCTACACAAATGATCTTTCACTTATCAATGGTGAAAATTTTCTCGACGTCTATTGTGCAGGTTTTTAATTTTTTGGAATAGTGATAATTTTTTTATTCAGCCAAGAAATATGTACTTCAAGCACTTATCGAGAAATGCCATGAAATTTCACCAGAAATGTTGAATTTGGACAATTGTATTGCCATTTGGAGAGAAGCAAAGTTGCAAGAAGACAATGTAACCAAAATGGCTATGAAAAAAATGGGAAATATTTAAACGAAAAAAGTGTGAAAATGTTCACAGTGCTTAAAAACATAGACTCCCATAGCTTATATCCAATCGATAGATCTCGTCCCATCGAGACGGTTTAACCAATTTTAAAATAATTTTGAACCAAAAAGGAAGAAAGGTTTAAAAACAATTTCATTCCCATTAAATTTGGCCAATGCATGACAAATTTTATACCAGTCAATGCGTCTTTATGAGTTCTATCGATTGTGTATAGGTATAAGATTTAAGAGTCTAATAAGACAAACCCAGTGAACCCTTATACAATTTTTCAGCATTTTCATAATTTTTTCCCTAAATATACTCTCATGAAAAAATTGGATTTTGCAGATTTTGATTGAACATTGTTTGCGCTTTCTCGACAAAAACATTGAACGTTTTGACCGTGAACATAATGATTTTTGGTCTTTGAGCCAGGCGGAATATGGCGAATTACTTATACGGGACACCCTCGAAGTCAGCTTTGAGATAAACCTTTTGAGCAATGTAAGAATATTAAAATTACAAATTTTTGAAATTTTTTAAAATTAAGTTGCAATATTGGGCAATGGAACAATGCAAAAATAAAGGCATTGATGATACTGACAAGGGAAGTACCTCACCTTAAGGTGGCCCTTTTTAATGAGACTTTGCATATGTTTAGGGCATAGGATGCCTACACCTAAATCACAATTTTTATCTGCGGAATGGACACGCCTCGGATTTTATGGCCATAAAACCTATTTTTCAGCCATTTTGGCCATAGCTCATATCTCGGTATAGGGATGTCCTAAAATTATGAACTAAACGTCATATTATAGAGAATTTTATTGGCTATAATATTGGTAAATGTTTCCTAGGCCTAAAAATTTTTTGAAATTTTTTATCGATTTTTTTCAAAAAATCCCGAATTTGGCCAATTTTCAATGGTCCATAACTCGGTTAGATGGAATCGTTGGACTTTGGCTCAGTTATCTTTTTTGATCACCATATCATAAAGTATCTCTATGCAAATTTTCAGATTTTTCTGACTACCTGAAAATTTTTGCGAATTCGCAATGCTAGGCCTGTAATGGGCAAAATACCTAGAATTTTCAGGTTAAGGGAAAAACCTAAAAATTTGCACAAAAATACTTTATGATAGTGTGATCAAAAAACATAATTGGGCCATGTTCCAATATAGCCATATACCCGAGTTATGGCCCATTGAAAATTGGCCAAATTCGGGATTTTTCGAAAAAAATCGATAAAAAATTTCAAAAAATTTTTAAGCCTAGAAAACATTTACCAATATTATAGCCAATAAAATTCTCTATAATATGACGTTTAGTTCATAATTTTAGGACATCCCTATACCGAGATATGAGCTATGGCCAAAATGGCTGAAAAATAGGTTTTATGGCCATAAAATCCGAGATAAGCTCATTGGGCAGATAATTATATTGCGGTTTACATAATTTTAATTATTTTATTTAATTTTTAATAATAAAACTCTAAATTTGTATTAAAAATGAGTTTAAGAAATTAAAAAAATTACTCGCCGATGAGAGGAATTGAACACATGACCATAAAAGTATTCTACATACTTACCCCATACACCATCCAGGCATCTGCCTCTCTCTATTTCCAATCCAATAAATCGTCAAATTAAAAATTTTTATTGGCCATAAAACAGTAGGCGAGCTCATTCCGCAGATAAAAATAGCGGATTATGTGTAGGCATCCTATGGCCAAAAGACATGCCAAGTTTCATCAAAAAGGGCCACCTTAAGGTGAGGTACTTCCCTTGTGAGGAGAATCAACGTGCCGAAATTGGTCCTTTAATCAATTTGATTCGTTTTCCATTGATCCGACCTGCCGATTTCGTCAAGCTCATTCGTAAATTTGAAATTAAATATTTTTACAAATACAAAAATAAAGCATATGATACATATGTTATAGCCGATATTGGAAATTGGCTAATTTGGATATTGGTCTAGCTAAATTTTAGAAATCATGTCTTCTAGGAACTCAGAAACTTGAGAATAGTCTCATTCAATTCGGCATGATCGATTTACTATATGAAATAACTACGACCTTGTTTTGAAAAGCTGAACAGTTGTTTAAAACCAAACCGGTTTTGGCTTACTAACTTTTGCCTATGCTCTAATACTGGTTTGAAAGAAATTTCTTAGACTAAATTGACAATTCCGAGTCAAATCAATCTATTTTCAAGTCTTTGGATTTTCTAGAAACCGAAATTTCAAAAATTAGTAGCATATTATCTAACTAATTCCAGATGTTTCTAAACATTAATCGAATAAAAAAAACATTTTTTCACCCATTATATTTACAAATTTATTAAAATAATATTTTAAACATTTTTTAGTTCCAGCCGGCATTCTCAGTGCTGAGGAAGTTGCCGCCATATTTGTCCATTATTCCAAAAATGCGGATGAAAATTCAAAAAAACATTTTCCGCTGCCATTCTCTGCCAAACCTCGGGCAATTCCTCCTTCGGATCAATTTAATAAATTGGTGGATGAAAATGAGGTCGAAAATCTTCTGCATAACCTGAAAAAGAAGGATGCAAGAAATGACAAAATTGTTCTGGAATTGAAGAATAGACTGAACAAAGCCAACAACCGTTTACGAGGACGTGAAATGCCTACAGTTTGAAATAAAGGGAAAACGAAAGCTAATTGATTCACTGTCACTGATACCTAAATAACCTTCCTTATTTATTAATTTATATTATCGTAATGAACTCACATCTCACATTGGATCCAGGCTTTAATTTCATCAAATTATTCACTATAATATTCACTTTTTGGAATATATTGTCTGAACTCTGAATAAATATTTATGACACAATATTTAATTAATTGATCACATTAGGCACTAGTTGAGGCATATCATTTTCGAATTAAAAATATGAAGAAAATTACTTTCGCTTTGTAAATTTCTTATTAGCTTTTTAATCTTGCATAAATACGCTTGGGCTTGACTCGACACAATCGGATTTACAATTCAATTTTTGAATAAATTGCAGATTTTATGTCATCTAAGAAAAAGTTTTTTATATATCTGGGTTAGCAAGCCTAAAATTTTTCTGGCAAAGCCTTTTCACCATTTTCATTCTTTTTTTACCATTTGTCATTGCATTACGGTCAATTTGATAGTTATTAATAAAAAAAGACGATTAAAATCTTATAATTTTTTCTCTCCAGTGCAGTTGGCAAAAATTTGACTGCAGGGTAATTAGGCGGTACTTCTCAGCTTTATGTCCTCTTTTTTTGTTGAGAGAGGAAGGAAAAATGGAGGATCCCCTTTAATTGATAGGGTATAATGTTAGGATCATTAAGATTACAATGGATGATATCCTCTCCGAGCCCTGATTGACCCTACATAAACCTAACTCAAATCCCGATGACACAAAGGGGGAACACCTATACTTTTCAACAAAAAAAGAGTACACAAAGCCGACAAATGCCAATTAGGCTAAATAAATAGTTTATCCAACATTTTATTCAAAAAATTGATAAAATTGAATGAAAGCATCGAGTAATAATTAATAAAATAAAATGGTAGAAATTATTTTTCGGCTATTTCCCCTCAACCGCATTTTGGGTCATTTGTTGTTGTTGTTTTTGATGATGAGAATTGCGCAAAAAATGTTGCCAAGCCATTCTGTGTTCCGCATCCAATCTGTCGGCATCCATCGAAGCCAATTCTATATTTGTCAAACTTCGTTTTAATCCAATATTTTGATGGTAGAAATCGAGCTGAAAAATTAAATGATAAAACTTAAATTTTTTAACTATTTTGAATTAAAAAAATGTATTAATTAAAAAATTAATTTAATTACTTAATTAATTAATTTAAATTCTTAATTTATTGTATAAAATTTAGAATTTACTTACGGAATAGTCCAAATCCATTTGTTTTCTGCACAAACTGATATCCTCAATTTCACGAATCCAAATTGTCAATTGAATTTCCATGGCCTTAATTTCCCTTTGCAGACGACAAAGAATGGCTGGGTCATCTGTTGGAAGAATAAATTTATTTTTAAGATATTTTCAAAATATTCCAATTAATTAATTAATTATTTAATTTATAATTATTATTATTATTTTGTGACCAACTTGGCCTGAGGGCAAGCATATCTGTCAACAATTTATGTCTTCCATTTAAATTTTCTGCCGTCTCATCCAAAATGTCCAATTGTGTGGAATTCTTAAATGCAATAATATTTTTATTTTATTTCATTTAAGTTTTAAAAAATTGGACCTGCTCTAAATTTAATTGCCAAGCTGCCAAAGTGTGGCAAAGGAGTTCATGTTTTGCGCGCAATTTATCAATTCCCTTTAAATCCGCATAAATGTCATCAATTGGCTAAAATTTTAATAGGAAAAAAATTTTTAATTTGAATATTTAATTTACCAGTGTAATTAATTTGCATTTGAAAGATTTGAAATTCATTTGACGATGGAATGAATGAAGGAATAAAGGGAAAAAAATTATTATTATTTGGAGGGTAGCAAATTGCAAATTAAATCTTTGCCGAAGGCAAATTTATTTTAAACATTCTAAAAATTATTTAATATAATTTTTTACTTTTCTTAGAAATTAACAAATGAATTTTAAATTAAAATTTTTGTTATATATTCACAATTAAATTTTCACTCCTCAATGAAGAACATAAAAGTTTTTAAAAATTTTCAAAAATAATTTTTTAGAATTTTTAAATTTTTGTTCATATTTTTATATATCAAGCATTTTTAAAATTTTAATTTTTGTATTAGATAATTTGCCCAAAAAATAAACTAGGACAAGCAATTCTCCGTTACTCATACATCCAAATCCTAAAAGCCATTTATCATTTCTTCCCACCCTCTGCTTCACTTTTGGCTTTTCCCTTTAGTTAGGACATTTTTTATGGGAGGATTGGGAATAAAATAAATTCGTTTTTCCTTCTTCATCCTTTTGGGACAATCAAGTCCCAAAAAGAGTCAAAAGGAAAAGTGGGAGAAAGGAGAAAAAAAGAGTCGATTTGGTTGACCCAATGGTCGAAGAACAGTGGGTCCATGGAATTATAGGCCATCTTCCCACGAGACTAGACAATTTAAAGGGAAAAAATGGCCAATTGTTCTTTAGTCTATTTTATTAGAAGGGTAAAATGAGTTTTTGGGTTGGTTCCAATTTTCCTCATCAGCAAATTTAAATTGGGAAATTTTCAACTAATTTTGAGGAAAATGATGGAAATTTAATTTCTTTTCGAAACACGGTTATTTAATTTGAGAAAAATGGCTAGAAAATTGGATGAAATGTATTCCGAAATTTTGTAAAAAATTTTAAATAATTTGATAATTATCCTAGGAAAAAAAATTAATAATAAATTTATAAAAATGTTGGAATATGGGAGTTGTCCGAAATGTGAACCAATTTTTATCTGTCCTAAATGCCCAACTCAAATAAAAACCAGTACCAGCAGGTACGGCGCCCCTTTCAATGTTTTTCCCTTTATTTGGCCATGCCCGTGGCAATTCCTGCCACCCGCGATATGGAGGGATGGAAATGGACTAACTTGTTAGAGGGCCTAGCTCGACCCAATTTATTTTCTTGGTGAATTATATTTGCTCATCAGGGAATTTTTTATAAGCCTCGCACTTTTCATTCGACAAATAATTTTTGTATATTGGAGCATAGGTAGGATTGAACTTATTAATAGGAATTGGTATAAAAAATTAATGCAATAATTTTTAAAAATTCTTAAATATTTTTTAAATTTAAAAATTTGGAAAAAATATTTTGCACTTTGCAGCCGAATTCTTATCAAAATATTTTTTATTTACATTCAAATTATTCTGCTCAAAGTCAAAATTATTTGCGTAATAAATGCCGCCAATTTTATTTGCACCATTGGTTCGCACTTTACAATAAAAAAGCGCAAAGCATTATTCTGTGCTTGGAACGGCGACCTTCCAGCAATATTCGAGCAAAATGAGGCCAAGGACACTTTCAAGTGAAAAGTGGTCGCGGCTCTTTGCGGCGATTTTTTGCTCTTTGGCTTTTTGTCTGCACGGTTCCGGTGGTTCCCCTTTTCAATAATATATATTTTTTTGCTTGAAGCACTGCTTTACTTTTTGCCCTAATAAATCTTCGCTTTGAGGCAATCGCCCTTCCATCCAACCATTGGATTGGAGGAAAGGGCCAAAGGGCCTTTTTTTGCTTTTGATGAGATTTAGTCAAGCAAAAGCAAAGATTGAATGGAAAGAAAGATGGAAAGAGGGGCTAATTTATCAAACACGTGCTTGACTTGAAGTGAATATGAGTGAAGGATTCACAGAATTTAGGTAATGGACGTAAGCAATTAGTGTAGAGAATTAACAAGTAAATAAATGATTGAAGTGAGCATTCAAAATGAAGCAATGGAATATCATTCATCATTGTCCATTGTCTTCAGAAAAAAATTTAAAAAAAATATAAAAAAAGATTTTTTGAAAAAATATAAAATTTTTGGGTTAAATTTTTTAAATGTCAATTAAAAAATGATTAATTCTTAGAGATGGAATAAAATTATATTTAAAACTGTTATAATTTATGAAAGAATATTTTTTTGCAATTATAATTAATTAATTGAATATTTTTTGCCTAAGGCAAAATTAATAATTTCCAAATTTAGAAAACGCAAGGAATGGGGAATATATTTTTGGCCATCGTAAAAATGGACTATACATATTTGAAGGAAAAGATGCTTTTTTGGAATGGAATGCATTAATTTGTCCATTTCTTTGGAAAAAAATTGTAGAAAAGAAGAAACAAATTGGAGGACAGTTTGTGGGCTATTTTCCGGGTGCATTGTCCATTTATGGGAAAACAAGCCAAATGGACGAATACTAAATTGCCGGGTGGCATGGCAATGTCCACTCTCTCAACGGCCATGGGTCACATTTTATTCAATGGCCAGGCCACATTCATTGTTGAAAATGGTGGACAAATAAAAATAAGTCTCTCATTTTTCTCAACAAATTTTAGGGAAAATTGTTCACCCAAAATTGTTTTTTTTCTTTCCATTAGAAATGATGGCAAATTGCCCAATTCGTATTAAAAAAGCCTTTTTATTATGAATGCCCTATTGGCGGAAAATTATAAAGGGAAGAATTTATTATTCTTATTGGTCATTTGGGCGAAAACGAAAATAATTGAATAAAATTTTTACAATTTTTTGTAACATTTTTATATGGAAAAATATAAAACTATTTAAATTGAAATTAAATTTAAAAATATTTTCAAAAATTAAATTTATTTAAATCAAAAGAATTTATCGAACATTTATTTATTCCATTATCCCACAACTTCAACGCTTACACATTTGGTGCCAGCCAGTGGCGCCAATGTAAAAGACGGTGGCATTTGAGAGAGTAAAATTTGAGTTGGTTAAAACAGGCAGCAAAGACCAAAGAATTTTATGTGTCGCCTCGGTTCATCATATATTAAAATAAAATTTTGTAAAAAATTGGAAGTTAAACAATTTTAATTTTTTAAATAAATTTTTTATTTTTACACATTCTTTTATTAATATTATTGTTTAATTATCTGACTGAATATTTTAAAAATAAATTAGGTAATCATTTTGAGTTAATTACTTATTTTATTTGCATTACCTTTTTTTGTGCAAATAAATTTGAGGGCAAACAATCAGACGATGAGAGAAATAAAGAAAGAGAGCATTTTGTTCTCTACCATTCCAGCCATCAACATTCACCCATTTTCTTCTTTCTAAACATTTTCTACACCGCGACACTTTTTCCAGCGATGAATTCTTCTTTTTATATAAGCGAGTTCATTTCATTGAGCAAATGTGGAAGGTCCGGAGTGAATGGGTTATCGATTCAAGCAACAAAAAACCGCCCATTTACAATAAATTGCGCGGGAAGACGTTTCAGTGCCGCCAGTTCAGTGCCGCCGTTTCAGAGCCGCCGTTTCAGTGCCCGCCGTTTCAGTGCCCGCCGTTTCAGTGCCCGCCGTTTCAGTGCTGCCGTTTCAGTGCCCAGCCAAAAGGGGGACGTTTCAGTGCCACATATATTTTTATCGTAATTAAGCATATAAGATTATGTATTATTGATTTTTATTCTTTCTTCAATCATTCAGAAGTATTCCCATTACATTTAATATGCTAATGGGAGGTCGGGAAGTACCTAAGAGTGCGCGGGATTAAGCCGGATATGGGGGATTAAGGCGGATATAGGGGGATTAAGCCCCGAAATGGAACAGAAAATGGCCCGGAAGGCCAATGGGAGGTTGGTGAAGTGCATGAGAATGCGCGGGATTAAGCCGGATATGGGGGGATTAAGGTGAATATGAGGGGGATTAAGCCCGATTAAGCCTAGTTAGGGGCTAGGGCTAGGGTTTAGGGTTCGGAGCATAGGAATCTCGCGAAGCCGGAAGCAAAACAGCCTGAACCCGGCTCGCGCCCATCTATTTCAGGGCTTAATCCAGCTTAATCCCCCTTATATCCACCTTAATCCCCCCATATCCGGCTTATCCCACGCACTCTTAGGCACTTCCCGACCTCCCATTGGCATATTAAAATTAAATGTTATGGGAATACTTCTGCATGATCAAAGAAAGAATAAAAATCTATATTTCATAATATTATATGCTTAATTACGATAAAAATATAGGTGGCACTGAAACGTCCCCCTTTTGGCTGGGCACTGAAACGGCGGCACTGAAAAGGCGGCACTGAAACGGCGGGCACTGAAACGGCGGGCTCTGAAACGGCGGGCACTGAAACGGCGGCTCTGAAACGGCGGCACTGAACTGGCGGCACTGAACAGACCCCCACCGAATAAATTGACCTCCACTTTTTTCTTTTTAAAAATAATTCTTAAATTATATTAAATATTTATTTAATTTTTTAAATATTTTACACGAATGAATCCAATAAATAAATTTTAAAATAATAAATAATTCCGAATTATTTAAAGTGAATTAATTCAATTTTCAATTAATTTAATGCTTAAAAATGTTGACAACAAATTTTATTCTTATTGGCCAAGAGATTCGTAAAAAAAATAATTCAAAAATATATTCAAATAAGTAAAAAATTTGTGTTCCTTCTTCGCATTTTCTTCATGAATTCATTTCAGAAAAATTTGTTAATAATTTTTTCGGCTCCTTTTCTGATTATTTTGCTTTCATTTTGCTGCAATTTCTTCAATTTTTCCAGCCCTCCACAGGATTTCACTCGTTCACAAATGGCCTCAAAATTTTCCGAATCACTAAAATAAAATATTTGGCATTTTTTAAATCGAAATTTGTTCAAAACTTACTGAATAAAAACTGCATATAAAATTGCGTAAAGAATGTCCAACAATTTGTTGATTCCATCATCGCCAATTTTCCCCGATTTCTTCTTTTCATTTTCATTTTTTCCATCCAAATTTTTGCAAATTGCCACAATACTATTTTCTGTTCGGCAAATTGCCAACAATTGTTCCGGTCCACAATTTTTCACAAAATTTTCCATCGCATTTAAGCAATCAATTTCCATTCCCATTGCCAAAATGTCGAAAATAAAATGCATCAATTTTGCATCGATTATAGCCTAAAATTATTTTCAAAAAATTCAAAACATTAATTTTGCCTGAATTTGTCGCTGATTTCCTCGGGCAAAAATTCCGTATAAAATTTGGTAACATTTCCTTTTCAAAAATTCATCATTTGCCCCCAATAATTGGTGGATTATGTTGCTATCAAAAAAGCCGGTGTCAAACAAAGACTATTCAAAAAAATATATTAATAAATTATGGAAAGCAATTTTTTGACCAATTTTTTATTTTTCTGCACCAAAATAATTTTGAATTCTAATAAAGCAGAAACCGGTTTTAGACCCTACAAGCCTTAAACCAATTTGTAGATTTCATGAAGACGCATCGATTGTTATTTAAAATGTCAGGTTTTAGCCCAAATTAAAGTGTTTAAAACCAAAATTGGAGAAATGGTTTAAATGTTTTAACTCACTCAATTTAGATTTAAACTAAGAAATTTATATGTAAAAAGACGCATCTCGATGAGATCTACAAATTGGTATAAGGTTTATAAGGGTTTTAAACCGGTTTCTGATTTAATAGAAGTCAAAAACTACTTTTGGGAAAAATTAAAATTGCGTAAATATAATTCCAAATATATTATTTCTCACTTGTGCACTCTCATCATCGTGAACGGCGAATTTTTCCAAAACGCAAAGTGCCGCATACACCAATTCCTCCCGACCAAATTTGAGCAAACCAATTATGGCGGGCAGAAATCCCAATTGATGGGCTAATTTTGTGTTACTTTTGCTGCTCTCAATCAAATGGAAAAGGGCCCAACATGCACAATTACGGCTTTCCAAATCCTAAAAAATATTTAATGTTGGAGTTTGTATCACAATTTTTTTCAAAAAAAAATTTATTAATTTATTTTTTCTCTAAAAATAGGTATTAGGGATGGACCCATACCATAGCAAATGGTTCAAAAACCGGTTTAAATTTTAAAATTTTTTTTTGTAAATGGGTATTTCGTGGATTTCGATGACGGAAAATTGAATTTGATTTTGGAGTTTTGAATTCTGGCCAGAGAAAATGGTTCAAAAAATTGTTTCAAATTTATAAAAAAATGCATTTTATTATTCTTCTCTAAAAATGAGTATTTAATGATTTTTGATGATGAAGAATCCGAATTAAATTCTGGCCAGAGAAAATGGTTCAAAAACCGGTTTAAATTTATAAATTAATTTTATCATAAAAGTAATTATCATTTCCCAAAAATTGGATTGAAGGATTTTTCAACTAACATTATATTTAATTAAAATTGACAGAGGAGCAATCAATTGGGCCAATCGTTCCACTTCATGAAAAGGACATTCCAGTGTGAAATTATAAATGAACAAAATGATTGAACGGACAAATTTTTGATTCATTTTATCAATTCGATTGGATAAATCCACCAATAATTGGATAATGCCTTCGGCAAAAAGCATTTTACGAACTGAAGCTCTCTTCAATGGAATATGGGCAATGGCCGAAAATGCCTATTTTTAAATAGAATTAATTAATATTGAATTAATTAATTAATAACTTGTTGGCCCAATTTTTCTTGCTGCTTAGTTTTGCAAAATTCCATCAACTTTTCCAATCCCTTTGCCTGAAAAATGGCCCAAATTTGTTCCGGAGTACCAGAAAAATATCGGCCAATTATGGAAATGGCCTCCAATTGTACGGAATTGTCCTAAAAATTTAATTAAATATGAAATGTTATTTAAATTATGTACAGGCATGGACAAAGCTTCGATCATATTCAAATGAAGGCCAATCTCAATTTGACGACTAATTGGCATTTTTCGGGCCGATTCAAATTTTGGTCGCATTTGTTCCATCAATGAATTCTCATTTTCATCGTCCGGTTCGTCCGAACCATTGATGAATAATCGTCGGAGGGGTGAAGTCACTTCCCGTCGACAAATTGGACAAGTTTTTGGAGAAGTTTTTTGCTTCTAAAAGAATATAATTGATTTTTATATGGATAGTATTTATTTTCCAGAAGAGAGTATTGAAAAAGCAGTAAAAGTTTATACCGGTTTAGTGATTTGTCCTAGAATCCCAAACACAACTTAATCGGTAAATCTGGGTAAGGCGCATTGAATGATATATAATTTGTCGAGTTTATTTAGGCCAAAAGTTAAACATGTTAAATTGCTTAAACCGTCTTTCCGTTTTCGGTTCAAAACGCATTTAAAATTTATTAAACCAACCCAAATCATTATCAATCGACGCGTCTCGACAAGATTTATCAATTAGATAAAGGGTTTGTGGGTCTAGGAAAAAAACCACTAAACCGATATAATCTTTTCTGCATTTTTAATAATTTTTTCCCGAAATAAATTTTTCCCATTTTTATATTGGAATTTTCCTATTAAAAATCATCCAAAATGAAATAAATGAATTTTCATAAATCGAAGAAATTATTTTTCTCATTATCAATCATAATTTTCATATAAAGAATTTTAAAATTTTTATTAATAAATATTTATATTCCATTTCCCATAATTCATTCATAAAACATAAATTCATGAATTTTGACTGCATAAAAATATTTGTCATTTTTTTTATTATACTTACATTAATCCATTCTTCAATACAATCAAAATGATAGGTGTGCCCGCATTTCAATGCTGCAAAATTATTGCCAGGTTCGAAATGAAGACGGCAAATTATACATTGGATCAAATTTGATGACATTTTTTATATAGAAATTGACAATTGCAATAATTTATTAAATCTAAATTTTTGAAAATAAATTATGAAATTAATTAAAATATAAGAATTAATAAATTTTATATTTTTTAAAAATATGTATTGTTCAATTTTTGATTCCGTTTTATTGTTTAATGTCAAAAATTCTTGCATTCTTTGACATTTATCTATTTTTGGAATGTTTAAGCCTAGTCGGAATCATCGTTCTTAGCTTCTTAGTCTATGCCTTTTGTGCACCCTGCTCTTCGATTTTATTTTAAAAGGGTTATTGATTGCTTGGGAAATATTATTCATTCCTTGTGAATATATTCTGAATCAGCCACATAAAAAATCTATGCGTGAAAAACGTGAAAAATGAGTAATTTTAGTCTAATTTCCAAATGAATATAAACAAAGGAAAAAATATTTGACTGAATGAAAGATAAATGGCCTTAAATGGAGTCGCTTTTTAATGTTTGTATTTTAAACAACAATCAAGAAATAATAATAAAATATTTTTATTCAATTTAATAATAATGCGAATCAATAAAATAATAAGTCAAGTTGAATTAATAAATTTTGGGAATATTTACATTTCGTAAGAATGATATAGGGATTTGACTGGGAATCGAATTGAGCATGAAAAGTGACAGAGAAAGAGAGGATAGAGAGAGGATTGGCGAAATGTCAAAGTAAATTTAAATCGATAGAAATGGTAATTTGAAAGGTCCATTGATTCCCAACACTAACACTAACATATTTTCTAAATATTTTAAACAAAATGGTTACTTATTATGCGTTTAATTTAAAAATAACAATATTATATTGAAAAATGAAAAATAAAATCATCCTATTTAATATTTATATGATTATATTTTTATTTCTCAAGGGAATGGACATTATTTATTTTCATTGTTTAAATCGAGGCAAAATTCCCATATCCATAATTAAATCGGGGGACAATGCCCATAATTTAAGGGGATAAGCCCCTACCCCAATAAAAAAAATGCAAATGGGGAAAATTTAATGGTCATTGGAACAAAAGAACAAATAAAATAGAATATTTTTTGAAGGTTCATTTTCCAATCTCCAATCCCCATTCATCGTCGCAGAGCAAGCAATGAGGAAGAAAGATGGGGGTGGGGTCGGCCATTTTTGACCATATTTACTTAAAAATGGCAAATATAATTAAAAATGCTTCGATTATTTAAAAAAAATGACAAAATAATTTGCATGAAATTTTATTGATATTTTTGTTGAATTAATCAATGATCAAGCAAAATCATCAAGAGTTATCAAAATTATTCCTTCATCATGCAAATTCATGTCGGAATTGGATTTTGGATGCTGAATCGAAAAATTAAAAAAAAATAAAATTAGCTAATTAAAAATTTATACTTTACCTGAATGGTGGGTCATAAAACCAGGCAATAATTAGTAAGAGGTAGAAAATGGAAATAAGGAGCCAAAAATTGAAAACGGCCATTTTTAAATTGAAATAATTTTTATTGAATGTAATTTGATATCTAAAAAATTTATTTATTTATTTTATTTATTTAAAAGTTTATTATCAGGCATTGAGACCATTTTTTATTAGGAAAAATTTATTATTTAATAAGAAATTTGATATTAAATGTATTTATTTATTTAAAACTTTATGAAAATCCATTGAAGATATCTCATTTCACAGCTGTTGGGCCTCTATTCTATTCGCAAATTAGTAATTTAGTAATAACTAGTTAATGGAATATGGAACAGAAAAATGGTCATTATTTTGGAGAAATAAAAGAAGAAAAATAAATTTATACTCTAAAATTCAGCAAAATATTTTGTAAAATTGTATCACCGAATTATACATATTTAATTGTAATTATTTTATGACATTTACATCATTGCCTTTAATGAGAATTTTTGCAATCGGTAAAATGGATGCATTTTTTAATGAATCAACTTTGTTCTACCTCTATTTAAAGGAATGAGAGTTTTGTTGTAAAATAAAAACATTGCTCATTCGCATTCACTGGAACATTTTTGGCAACTATTTTCGGAAAGGAATGGTGTCCTTTACATCAGCTGATAATATTCTATAAAGTGCACAAAAGTGCGTGAATTGTAGCTTAGATATGAAAAATTAAGTTAACGAAAATTTTTACAACAGAATTCAGAATCATAATCACCAAAAATCATCACAAATTCCAATGAATGTATTAGTCATGTTTTTAAGGCAAAAAAATAAAAATAAAAAATTAATAAATTGAATGAATTAGATAACAAATTTTTATCTTTAATAAAAATTTTTGTGGGAAAAAATATTTAAAATCCAGGAAGAATTAAAAGCAAACGAAAAAATAAAAATTTCACCCAAACAACTTCAATATTCCTTCCTTTTTATAAAATAAACTCCAATTTTTATGTAAATTTTTCCATTATTATTGTACCCATTTCCGCTCATTCTACACATACGGCTAAAGAATTTGAGGGACAGTGAACTGTGATTTTGAGATCAGTACCAAAGTTATTTTATTATTTTGATAATCCATTCGGTTTTAATCCAAATAAATAGTCACAAAATTCGATGGAATAAATCATTTTAAAAATTAAAATTAAATAATTTTCAATTGTCCAAAATTAAAAATATGCAAGCATCCAATAAAATTACAAATATCCATTTTTTGTTCCATCTGTTCATGCCAATGTTATTTTTCGTAAACAATGCCCAGTGGTATGGAATTTAATTAAAATTATAACAAGTTAGGAAAAAAAAACAATTTTCATTAATTTAATTATTATTTAAAATTACAAAAATATTATTCATATTGATTTTATATTATAAGGTAATAATGAATGTAAGAAAAATCTCCATATTCTTAGCAATCTTTTTGTACCTAAAAATTTATTTATGATAAATTAATAAAATATTTATTTTATAATAATTTAACCCAAAAAATTAATTAAATATTTCTTTGAATATAAAAATAAATATATTTAGTGCCTATACTGACACAACTGCTTGTGAAGCCTGTTTTGATGCGCACAATTGTACGGGCACTGTGTCCACTGAATGGTGCGAGAATTCGGTCTCATCGAATTGTGCTTTGGATGGAATTGCCTATTTTTACCAAATTGATTCCAATTATTGTCCGGAGGCTACAATCATAAAATGTTGTCAGGCTGGCACTGAATATTATGATTCATCGTGATCGAATCCAATGATATAGAATAAGAATCAAATATTATTTATAGAAGCAATGAATGAATGAATGAATGAATAAATAAGAAAATACAAATCCATTATATTTAATAAATATGCTTGTTAGAATAAATCAAATAAATTGACATACATTAAAATACTAAAAATGCGAATTTCTCTGTGATTTCCTCTAAATTTTGAAATGATTTTTCAGTTCAATTAAACTATTTTATTTTTTCTTTCCGACTTAACCCATTGGTTATTTTTGTATTATTTAACAATCTTTTGTCATCATAATTTTCCAATCACAATTTTAAATTTTAATTTTTAAATAATGGAAAATTTTAATTTATTTAAAAATGCGAATTTTTAAAATTTATAAATTTCTCATATTTTTGATGGAACAAATAATTTTAGGAAGAAAAAATGATGTGCTAATAATGACAAGTTGAGAAATATGATGAAAATAATATCATAAAGTTATTTTTTTTTATATTCATTCAATGTATGTCAAATGTCATCTTCTTATTAATGTTGTTTTGTAATAATTGGATTTGTCACACCGACTACAGCACTTCGCACAATAATCGTTTTCAAATGTTCCGATGAATTTATGGTTCCTTGCTGAAGACGCGGGGCAACCAGTAAAAATATCCAGTTGTAGTAAAGCAGACAAAGTAGCAAATTTAAAGTGGCAAATAAAGTGGAAAATAATCCAACAAATAATTTCAACTGAGTTGGTATTATCTTTAAAGATTTATTTTTTAAATTAATTAATTTTAACACACACATTCCATGTATTTGCAATTTGCACAATGAAAGCTGGCAAAACTTCTAAAAATAATTCACAAAATGCAGTAAATTTGACCAATCGATTTTTCTGGAATATTTTTTATATTTATTTTTTTATCAAAATTGAAGTTTATAAAAAAAATTAAATTTGTAATGAAATTGAAATTAATAAAAAAAATAAATAAATTTAAAAATTAAAATAAATAAAAAAAATTAAATTTGAAAAAAAAAATAATAAAAAATAAATTAGAAATTAAAAAAAAATTAAATTAAAAATTTTAAAATTGAAATTAATAAATTTAAAATTTACAATTCTTTTGCCCATTTCTTTGTTTAAGGAATATAAGAAAAATGCAGTACAAAGTAGGTCCAATCCGCCATAGAATAATTTTAAATATGTTTGAGGAATATATTGAAAATATGGCGATGTATTAACCAAAGGAGGGATTAAAGCTGGAAAAGCGAATAATTTAAAAATTTTATAATTTCCTACCATTGGCTTGATCGATTGGCCATTCAAGAAAATACCAAATTATATTAAGAGAATATACAAAAATGCTCACTCAGCACGGCTGAACCCCAAACATAGCGCCGTCGATATCGCATAAAAATGAGTGGAAATCGAATCACAAAAATGCGCTCCAAAGTCAGAATCATATTCAAAAATGGTTGAATATAGTTGTAAGGGCCGCCGATAATATAAATGCAAACGACAACGTAGAAATGAGTGCGCGGATCAAATAGTCCCAATGCCTTGAAATTTAAATATTTATAAATTATTGTACAATATGGGAGGAATTTATAATATTTCATGTTGCTTTTCGCTGTCAATCATAAAACGGAAAGATTTTGCATTAAATTTAAAATTTATTCATAATTAAAAAATAATTTTTGTAAATTTTATTTAGGTTATTGGTTATCAAACATAAAGAGAAAAGAGCCCATTAAATTCAAAATTTATAGACAATTAAAAAATAATTTGACAAAAATTTGCAATATTATAAAAATCATATTGAGGATTTTTTTTTTATTAAATTTATGAAAAAGGTAATCATTGGATAAAATAAACAAATTTTGATACCCTCTTTTTTAATTCCCCACTCTCTATTAATTCTTCATCTTTCCAGCTCAGAAGATCGAAAATAATTCCCGGTATTAAAAGAGAATTTTGAATATATTAATGACAAAATATGATATTAAATTAAATTTATAATGAGATTTCATCCTCTGTAAAAATATGATGTTTATAGACCACCATATAGAATATGGATTGAAAAAATATTTTATGTGATTATAAAAAACATCCATACCTTTTGCAAAAAAGTTGGTATGCCTATGCACAATAGGAATGCATGCAAGACCAAATACAATTTCATGACGGACGAAAGGTTCACTGACAACCGGGCAAATATTGGCGCAAATACAAGTAAATTGGCAATGAGCAGTAATGAAATGGTTTGAAGAGTGAATGCAATGCCAATTTGAGCATTGCTTACGGCCATCATCAACGTGTTGTTGTAGGATGTATAGTAGCTGTTTGGATTTGGAGAAAATGTCAGAATGGGAATTGGCGCCGAATTCATCGTTGACGGAAAATTATAAATATTATTTTTCCGGAAAAAAAATAAAAATATATAATATTTAATAGGTCTCGTCTGGATAAAATTGAATTTTGGGGAATTTTTAGTTAATTTTTTAATATTTTTTATTATTTTCATTAATAGATAATAATAATAGTACTTTAAAAATATTTTAACGTAAATAAGGAAAAAGTGGACTTTTGTTGCCTTCTAAAATGATTTAATTTATTTAATTATAATATTGTATTGTAAATATGAATATGGATTAAAAAGTATTAATTAAATACGTTGGCATCGAAATTTTTATGTATATTTAATTATATATGTAAATGGTCTAGACATATTTATTACAAAGAAAAAGGTGCCAAAAAATGAAGAAAACAAATAGGTGGCCCAAAATTAAAATTCAAAATGATTTTTTTTAAATAGCCGATTTAAGGAACAAACAAAAATAAAGACTGAATTTTCCTATTCAAATTTACTTTGTTTTAAATGAAATTTGATGTTGAATAATGAACATATACCAAAAGATAGTTTTTTTGTGTATTAGCACACGATTGTCGAGGTTCACTCAATTTTATGTTTTTTTTACTAAAAACATTTGGTAAGGCCAAAATTTTTTAAACAACAGAAATTTTAGGGACTATAATTACAGAAATCTTCCTTTGGTTTAGGATACTGATGAGTCGATAACGGATTTATATTGACGAAAAATCCCAAAATATTTATGAAAATTTAAATAAAACATTGATAAAATATTGATGAAAATTGTTTAAAAAATATTATTAATATTTAGTGAAAAAATTAAAATTTTTTTTCCTTTAATCCCATTCAGAATTATTCATATTTTCGAAATTTTTTATTCAGAAAGTTTTAAAATCTATTTCATAAAAATGCAATAGTTTATATACATCAATAAATTTTGCTAAAAATACTAAAATTTTTCAAAGAACAGTCAAATTTTCCAAAATACTTCAAAAATTTCCAAAATATTGAAGAACATGTCTACCACTCCCTATTGATCAAATATGATGTATGATTGGCTCGTTTATGAGCTATCAAACATAGTTCACAAATATTTTACCCATTTTTGCGATGTTTTTTACCTTCTTGAGCCATTTGAAGTGTAGATTAAGATTAGTTCGATATTCAGTGCTGAAAATTTTAAGCTAAAATTTATTCAGTTCCAAAAATAAACTCACCTAATTATGTATAAAACCGGAGCGTTGGCGCTGTACACGGTGATAGTAAGAAAAGAAGCCGCATTGGAAAAGCCACGCCTCACGAACACATTTGGCGAGGTGACTGTGAACAGCAAATTCACAATGCTCCGGAAGATGACGCCAAATATGTGGATGAAAATGATTATCAGAAGTGACTTGATTAGCCTTCGGTTATTTTCGCTCACAGCTTAAGGGGAATATAATTAAGAATTTTATAAATTCCTCCTTATTGGTCTAAAATTATGGTGATTTTTACCGAAATTTCGATTTGCGATTTTCGAAAAATATCCGACCCACCGAAATTGTGATTTTCGAAAATTTTTCGATCATCCGAAATTGCGATTTTCGAAAAATTTTTTTACCCTCCGAAATTGCGATTATAATTTTTTTAAGTGGAAATATTTAATAATGCCTATTCTGCCTATTTGAGAATTAAAATTTTCACTAACTGATTTCGTTCACTTTGAACAAGAAGACGATAACCCACACCGAGCCATATATTATGGTAATAAGCCCGCTGAGTGTGATTGTTTGTACATGCTGAATAAGCCCAACGGTTTCCGTGAGGCCGATTTCGTTCGACGAACAGGCCAACATGCTAATAATTTCGATAGTATAGGTAAAATAAATTTTTTTGAACTGCACTTACACATCCCTAGTTTGGTCGAAATCAATGTAGTTGAGGATGTAGTCATAAATGAGCCAAAGTGTGATCACTGTACCATAAATGACGAAGTGGAACTTCTTGCTGCGCCCCTTATACCTAAAAGGTAAAATGCATATTCCATATTGTATAAAGTGTATAAAATAAATGGAAGAGGTTTGATTTAAAAATTGTTATTAAATTACGGAATATAAATTTTTATTCTATTTTTTATTTTTTTTTATATTCCATATTTTATTTTTTATACCTAGAAAGTAGTTTTTTATAGCTAAAAATTAGTATTTGACTTCTTATAAAACAGGAACCGGTTTTAGATTCTAAAAATCTTATACCAATATGTAGATCTCTTCGAGACGCATCTTTTGATTTTCACAATTCTTAGTTTAAATCGAAACAGAAGAGTTGAACAATTTAAACCATATTTCTTATTTTTGGTTTTAAACACTTTAATTTTGAGCTAAAACCTACAATTCGATGCGCCTTGACCATGAGATCTACAAATTGGAATAATTTTTGTAGATATCTAAAACCAGTTTCTGATTTAATAAAATCAAAAACTACTTTCGGGGTAAAAAATAAAATTTGAGTTTTGTATAAAAAATGGTGTAAAACGATATTTTTTTCAATTTATAAAGGAGCATTTATTTTTAATTGTTCTTTTATTTTCTATATAGGCCAGCGCACCAAATAGGAAAAAGCACGGCGAATAGTCGGTCCAGTCCGGTGAACACCATTGTCACCTGAGCACAGTTCCCGCCCAAAGAGGCAAACTCTATGAACCAGAAGCATTGATCATAGCGCACGAAACGCAGTCCGGAGAGTTGAATCATGAAACTGAACCAGAAAGTGGCGTCCATCACCAATGCGGAGGCACTCTCCACTGCCAGCATAATGTTGATCACTCCGCGAAGGGATCTTTTTAAATGGTAATTCGACTTTGTGAACTTCGGGGAATTTAAACGAAGTGTTTCGAAACAAGCTCATATTCATATGAAATTGAACTTTCATTCACATTCTAAATCGACCATACAGTATCGAATGAGCTTATTCCCGAGTTTGTAAGAGTGCTTTAGATGAATAGTTTCCCAAAATGGGGGGGGGGGGGGGGGTTAGGCTAAAAGAATGGGTTTCCCCGGGAAATTCCAATTTCCGATATTTATTATAAACAGATTAAATAAAAGCAAATTAAATTATCAATAATGTCCTTCTTAACTTATATTACGAAACAAGATCTAACAAGTATTTAACGTTTAACCAAGTAAAGCCAAGATGTAGCCAAATATAATGGACTAAAATTAGAATTCCCATTACCATTAGTGTTTTATCAAATATATTTTCTTAATTATTTTATGCAATTTTTCTAACTATTCTACTTCTAGATTTTTCCTGAATATCATCTAAGTTAGATAATAATAAAATTTTTCTCATTTTCGATAAAATTTGTTTAATTATTTACCAAAAATCCATAAAATTATATTTTTTAGAAAAATTAGCCATAACTTCGGCAAATTTGTTTGAAAAAAATATTTTATATGATTGTGTAATTTGTAGTTTAGAAGAAATATGGATATTAGATAAATCCAAATCTCTTTAAAAACTTTATTATTAATCTCATATATGAACGATCAAATCACATTCAAGGTCATAAAAATCATCACAAATTGACGTCCACATACTCTATTGTATACGAAATCCACTTACTTGCTCATGACAGTCACGTACACAATGCTAGCATTGAAGAGCATGCCCAGTGTGGCGAACAGCGCCCGGCCACCATAAAATGAGAGAAGGATCAAAGCCTGAGGCCCGTCGTCGCGTTTAAAGTATTGGTACCACTGTGAGGTTAATTTGAAAAAAAATATATTTATTTAAAATATTCTACCTCATCCGTGGATGCATTGAAGGACATTTTGCGATCTTACACTATGAAAATATGCCTCGGGTCAGAGAATAATTATCAATGTTCAAAATTGAAATATCTATTCAAATTTACTTTGTTTTTAATGCAATTTGTGTAAATTATGTTGAAAAATGAATTTGAGCTTATCAGCTGACAAAATAAATACGATTGATGTTCGTGATCCCTCAATTGCGTGTAATTTTTTAGGTTACTTTTAAAATTCAAATAATTTCATGACAAAACTGTGGCTGCTTGCATGCAATTTGCGTGATTATGTATTTATTTTGACGGATCATAATTTTTGAATATGTATTTTGTTTTCCTTTTTCCTATAATTTGAATAAACATTCGTGTCCATTTTAAATTAAACATTAGTTATTGGCATTTCGCCGTTCATGTTAAAATGCTTAATAATTCAATTTATTTTACCAATTATTTCACATATTCTAGAAAATTGAAATGTCAAATTCCCAAACAATATCTTCTATCCTTCAATTTCCACAACAAGAAAAGCAATACAAATTTGAGCGACTCCGCTCACGAACTACAATAGTACAAATAAAAAAAATTCATTTAAATTCGAATAAATACCAAATAATAAATTTCTTTAGAAATTATTTAACAAAATTAAAGTAAAAAAAAAAAACAATTATAAAACAAAGACACACAAAACATTTTTAAAAACAAAAATTTTTAAACAAAATGTTTAGAGAAACATAAAACAAAATGTTTGGGGAAACAAAAACATAAAATGTTTTGAGAAACAAAAACAAATGTTTGGAGAAACAAAAACAAATGTTTGGAGAAACAAAAACATAAAATGTTTGGAGAAACAAAAACAAATGTTTGGGGAAACAAAAACATAAAATGTTTGGAGAAACAAAAACAAATGTTTGGAGAAACAAAAAAATAAAATTTTTTGAGAAACAAAAACAAATGTTTGGAGAAACAAAAACAAATGTTTGGAGAAACAAAGACAAATGTTTGGAGAAACAAAAACAAATGTTTGGAGAAACAAAAACAAATGTTTGGAGAAACAAAAAAATAAAATGTTTTGAGAAACAAAAACAAATGTTTGGAGAAACAAAAACAAATGTTTGGAGAAACAAAAACAAATGTTTGGAGAAACAAAAACAAATGTTTGGAGAAACATAAAACAAAATGTTTGGAGAAACATAAAACAAAATGTTTGGAGAAACAAAAACATAAAATGTTTGGAGAAACAAAAACAAATGTTTAGAGAAACAAAAACAAATGTTTGGAGAAACAAAAAATAAAATGTTTTGAGAAACAAAAACAAATGTTTGGAGAAACAAAAACAAATGTTTTGAGAAACAAAAACAAATGTTTGGAGAAACAAAAACAAATGTTTGGAGAAACAAAAACAAATGTTTGGAGAAACAAAAAACAAAATGTTAAGAAGAATAAAAACACAAAATGTTTGGAAAAACAAAAAAACAAAATGTTAAGAAGAATAAAAACACAAAATGTTTGGAAAAACAAAAAAACAAAATGTTTGGAGAAACTTAAAACAATTTTTAATACATTTTTATGCTATTAAATTTAAAAAATAATTTGAAATAAATAAAAAGGTATCTTATTTTTTTTCAATGGAAATAAAAATATTTTCTTGCCCTTTTAAAAATTTTATTGCCCTTTTAAAATTTTATAGATTTAAAATTTGATTTTATAATTAAATTTCTTCATTAAATTGTGTACTGTTCGCGGCATCCAAAAATTAGCTTAGCCAACTGGGCGACAAAATGACAGCAAAAGCAGCCAATGGACTCGCAACGACAGGTGAAAGTGCTACAAAAATAATATAAAATAAATTTTAATTTAATTTTAAACCGTATGGACTGAGAACAAGGGCACCAAGGAAATTGGGGGAGTACAGCACAGGGCTGAGCACATATGGGGACAACACGAATGGGGAACCAGCCTGAATTGCAATTTTAAAAAATTATTGCTAAATATGGATAATCTACTTTAGGTGAAAGAATGGCCGGAGACAGGGCTAACGGTGAAAGAATTACTGGAGAGAGTACGGTAGGGGATAGGATGAATGGATCCAAGAGGAAAGGGCTCAATACAAATGGGGCCATCACGGCTGGCGAAAGAATGACCTAATACGTTGGGATTTGGAATTAATGTATAATTAATTAACAATGGAATCAGATTTATGAATATTTTATGCTTAATAAAATTCTTTAAATTTACTGGAATTAATGCAACTGGTGTCAAAATGACTGGATCCAGCACAAATGGCGAAAGTATAACTGGGGCGAGCAGACGCGGCGAAAGGATGACCGGAACGAATAACCATGGAGAGAGAATGACCTTTTTGAATATTATATAAATTTAATCCATTCGAAATATCATTATTTTTAATTACCATTATTTTATCTTTTTAAATTATTAATCAATTAGCATAATAAACAAAATAAAAAAAACTTACGGCACCAAAGACAGAAGGCGAAAGAACGAGTGGGGAAAAGAGAATGGGCGAAAGCACAATTTGATTGGTCAAAAATTGCTGAAAAATTATATGAAATTGTGTAAATAAAAAAACTCTTAAAATTACTGACCAACACAAAAGGAGTGAATAAAATTGGGGACAATGTGATGATGGCTCGTTTTTGTCGCGTTCTAGTTGAAGGTGGTGGCATTTTTCGAATGACTTTGAAGGATTTCAATTCGGCCATTGCATGAATGTCGCGTTCAATGTGCGCAATCAATTCACTTTTATTCATTGCTTTGATGCGTTCCAACAACTAAATTCCACAATACTTATTTTTAAAAAATATTTTATGATTTATTCAATCATATTATTAAACATTATTTATTATATTTTTTAATTCTCTCTTACTTTTTTTTGCTTAAATTTCTAATAAAATTTTTGAATAATAAATTTTTTGAAGTTATATAAGTTGGTAACAAAAAATATTAGGGTTAAGTTATGTTCTAGGATGTGTTTGAATTAGTCTTTTAACTCTTAAAACCTAGGAATAGGAATCTTAAAAAGTCTGACTATGACCATCAAAAAAATTATTTTTCGACAAAGATTTAGTTATTTTTTTTCCAATTTAATATATTTTAATAATTTTATAGAGGAAAATGAATGCCTTGGCATCGTGGCATGTAGATTCTGGCCCATACAGTAAATTGAGTTGTTGACGGGTCAGAATGGCATAGCCACTTTCATTCATCGCTTTTATCTAAAAAAAAGGTAATAATCATTGAATTTTAGGGCTAAAATTTTTCCATTTTTAAACATTCTCTAAAATGAAAATTTTTTAAAGCAATTTACCTGATATTTGTTGATACTTTTCTGCAATTTCTCGAATATTTCAATAGTTTTTGTGTCCGTTTCACCAAATGCATCACTAATTGATTTTGTGGATTTAATATTAATTAAATTTTTATCATTTTTACCTGACATTTTGTTTTGTAAAATACAATGGAGTGCCATCCTCCTTCCTTCTCAATTCACGTTTATATTTTTCAACATTATTCGAATTGACCAAATTTTCCTTTAATTTATCCTCGGTGTCCAGCATAAATGTTCCCTTAATTAAATTAATTAAATATTTAATTCATTATTAATTTTTATCTTTTTGGTAATATTTTAATATTGAAAATTTAACCAAATTTTTATTATTGATTTTTAAATTTAATTAACGAACATTTTCAATTCGCTCATTTGCGCCGGATGCCTCCATTATCAAATCCATCCAAGCTTGCTGATCCCGGGAATTAATATCAATCAAACCGCCGGCAGTTTTCAATAAATTTGGAATTGATGTTAAATTCTACAAATTCAAAAAATAGTAATTAATAAATTAATCCAATTTTTTCACCTCAATTCCTTTTCCTTCTGAGTGCAGCGAAAATAATGAGGGAGAAATAAAATCGAGCTAAATTAATTAATTATTATTTTTTGGCCAAAAACCAAAAATGATGACCGTAGTCTCATTCCTATCCGATTCGGGTGTAACACTCAGAAAACGTGGAGAAAGTGCTTTGAGGAGGGCATTTTCACGCATTTCTTCCGAGACATTTTGGCCGGAGGCCATGAAGCCTAGAAGAATGGCATCACGAAGAGTTTTGATCAATTTTTCAGTAGGCAAGGAATTTCCCCTGTCATTTCCTTGCCCTTTTGCTTTACGGCGCCTTTCAGCTGCCAGGAACTTGGTCAACTTTTCAGGTTTGTCCATTATGTCACGCAACTAAAAATTTGTATTAATTTTTATTTAAATTTTTATTAATTTTTTAATTCAACAAATTAATAAATTCACTCCCAAAAATAGTGTAAAATGAATTTTTTTGCTTACATCATCCATCAGGCCATTGCTTCTTCTCCGAAGTCCACGGTAAGCCAATTGGTCCAAACTTTCAATTTCGTCTTCTTCCAGTCGCTTTTTTTCCTTCTTACGTTTCAATTCCATATTTTGAATACTTTCCACTGTTTTTTGCCATCTTCATCGGATGGGAATTTAAATTATTAGTCACAAATTAATTTAATTCAATATTAGAAATTAAATTAGTCAAAAAAATTGAAGAAAAATATATAAAAAATAATCAATATTTGATAAATAATTTTTCCCAAAAATAAATTCACTCACGGAATGACTTTTTCCTTTGTTTTGCCCTTTTTCTTCAACAGTTCTTCCATCAGAATTTTTGCAATCTGCCCAAATACACTTGGCCTCCCAACATCCGTTGGAATTAGTGAATATTCTCCTCGTTTGATTATCCCAGTTTGACGTCGTAGTCGCCGATGCGAAGAGTAAATTCCGTTTAAATTGGCATTGGAAGCTGTCAAATATATTTATATTAATTAATTAAATAATAATAATTAAATTGTAAATGGATGGTATTTAATTTTGCGAAAAAAACATTGAAAATTGCGAAAAAAACATTGAAAATTGCGAAAAGAGTATTGAAAATTGCGAAAAGTTTATAACGGTTTAGTGGTTTGTTCTAGACCCCCAAACCTTATATCCAATCGATAGATCTCGTCAAGACGCGTCGATTGGTATATATTTTGTCATGGTTTGGTCAAAAATTAAGGGTTTTAAACCACTTAAACCGCTTAATGGGGTTTGGTTCAAAACCAATTAAACCATGACAAATTATATACCATTCGATGCGTCTTGATGAGCTCTATCCAATGGTATATAGTTTGTGAATTTTGGGCAAACCAATAAACCGTTATAAACTTTTCGCAATTTTCAACACTCTTTTCGCAATTTTCAATTTTTTTTCGCAATTTTAAATATTTCTCATTGTGGATTAGAAAAATTAAATCAAAATTATTTAAATTTGTTTAATTAAAATTATTTACAATTTTTATTAGATTTTGTATTAGGCATTGTTGTTGTTACGGTTGAATTTATGTTTTGTTGAGAGGAAGAAGAAGTATTTGGAGATGATTCAATAATTCGAAAAGCTCCAATATTTTGCTGAAATATTTCAAAGAATAATTCAAATAAATATAATCCCATTAAATGAAACTCACCAATTTTTCTTTTAATGAAATTAATTCCCGGGATAATGTTGCCTTTTTATTCATTCTATATTTGTCAAAACGTTCTGCACTCTTTTTCTAATAAAATTAATTTGAATTATTATGAATTAAAAAAAAATTCCAAAACCTGCTTCATTTCAAATTGTTTTCCTGTAATTTTTCCTCCCAATAATTTGGATAAACATTTTGCATGGCTCAGTGCCGTTTCCGCACTGCCCGAACATGCCCCAAATTCGGCATGAACTCCACGATGGTCATTGAAATCCTTTTTCAGCTTTTCATTGGCAATTACGGCGAAAAGACTTGAAAATGCTTGTTCAACCCCTGAGTCGTTGATTATAGTGAGGAGAAGAAATTAAAAATGATAAAATATCTTTTTACCCCATTTTTATTACTTGCCCTACTTTTTAAACCCCAGAAATAGTTTTTGACTTTTATTAAATCCGAAACTTATTTTAGACCCTACAAACTTATACCAATTTGTAGGTCTAATCGACCGTGTCTTTTGATATAGTTCATTTCTTAGTTTAAATCGAAACTAAGTGAGTTAAACCGTTTAAACCATATTTCCATTTTTGGTTTTAAACAATTTAATTTGGTCAAAAATCTAACATCTTATATACTATTCGATGCGTCTTGATGAGATCTATAAATTGGTATAAGGTCTGTATGGTCTAAAACCAGTTTCTGATTTGTTATAAAAATTACTTTTGGGGTAAAAAAACTGGGGTAAAATTATTTTACATTAAAAATTAATTAAACTAACATCGTTGATACAAATCAGTTGCATAAGCATCCTCAATTGGAATATTTTGTACTTTGCGATAAAATTCCTCTCGGGCCCATTCCTTTCTATTATTAATGGTAGCAGTCGAAGTGCTTCTTGGCATTGTTGTCAACGATAAAATTACACAAATTAAAAAAATGACAAGGGAATAATTTCTCATTTGAATGAATGATTTTGAATTTGAATTAAAATTAAGTTTGAAATTTAATAAATTTAAGAATATTTTTTGTTGGGTGCACTTTTAAATGAAAAAATATACCAAAATGCAGGTGGTCTATTCGTATCTAATGGATTTAATTCGCTATGTGCCGTCGCGCATTTCCAAGCAAGTTTTGATAATGCAGCCAGCTTAAAAGGTGCATTATCCACATTAACGCGGAACAGCAAAAAAATGCTTCCTCCTTTTATTTTCTACATATTTTTATTTGAAAAGTTCTTGTTAAATTACAAAAATTTATATATTAAATTATTAATTTATTTACATCAATTATAATTATCAATAATAACTCATTTATTATCAATAGAAGATTTTATTAAACTTATTGGAAGACATCAAAAATTTGACATGATATTTTTTTAACTAAATTATATGATCTTAAAAATATTAAATTTTTGGATAATTCTTATAAGGTTATTTTGATAGATCTGTCTTATTATATGAGTATTTTTATTTTTTACTTTTCACTTCCTCCATTCTAATCATTTTTTGCATGCTACCTAAAATGCAAACCAGCTCAAATCTTTAATCCAATTGGTTTCTGTCTCTGCTGATCAATCCATTCATGCATTAATTTTCAATGTAGGTAATTCAACAATATAAATCCTGGGTTAATCCCTCATTTCATTTGTTTTTTATAATAATACAATTAATTCATTTTTAAAAATAATTATCTTGCCCGAAATGATAAAAAATTGAGTGTTAAAAAACAAAGAAAATAGAAAAATCCAATTGATAACTTTAAAGTTTAAACTATCCAAAAATAATTCCACTTATACCAAAATTCTGTTCCGATCATCATAATTTCCATTTTAACATTATTTTCTGCTGCACAATTCAATCAGCATAGGTATTTATGTCGTAGAAGATTCGTTTTATATGTTTAATAAATAATAATAAAATGATGAAAATTATTTAGATTAGAATTAATTTGAATTCCACTCGAAATCCATCCAACTGGATTCTATATTAATAATTTACTGTTCACAATCTTCAATAAATATAACAAATGATGAGAAATTTTAATATTAAATTCTGATTTTAAATTATTGAAAACATTAAATTAAATTAAATTAAATTAATTTTTTCCATATTTTGCTTTGTTTGATAATATCAAATTTTTTCCATTTGTTTTTGTTTCTTTTTGTGTAGGCGTTCCCGAAATAAATTTGAAGGAATTTTAGAGAGGTCTTTTTCAAAGGAAAACCGCCTATGGGTAATTTGGCAATGAAACAAAAAATGCTCAATTTAGAAAACATTTGTTCCCATTTTCCACGTTTTTGATGATGAAATGAAAATGACTTTTTTAGATTCTTGTTTTCCCTCATAAAAATTCCGTCACTTGTTGTTTTTCTTCTATTTTAAAAGTTTCGGCAGATTCTACCAAAGGATTTATTTTTTCAAATGCCACATGTGATTTATTTTGGAATGTTAATGAGAATATATTTAAAATTTTAATTTGATTATTAAAAATCGCAAAAAATACGTTAATTTTTTCTAATGTAATTTTTAAAAAATATATTTAGTTAAAATTCAGATAAATATTAAAAAGCATTTTAAAACTGTCCAAACTTCAAAATGAATTTTCAATTTTTATATCTTTGGTTATTTTTGCTGATCAATTCATTTACTGGCAAGTCAAATGGTCGGTTATTTTTAATTTGATTATAAAAATTATATTAATTATTTTTAGGTTGCACCAATTCAGATTGCCTCAATAATGAATCCAGCAGTGGAGGAATGGATGCACCACAATCAGCGGATATTATTGCTAAAGACAATGAAGAGAAGGAGAATGAGAATTAAATTGTAAGAAATTACCTAAAAATGTATTCATTAAAATATCAATATGCTTTCAAGAAATAAAATAAAGAAATATTTTGGTCGAATTCAATTTTATTGTCGAATGTTGAGAAGGAAATGTGTTTTCGGATGCTAAGAAAAATGTGTTTTCGAATGTTAAGAAAAATATGTTTTCTTTTGACTAATAAGAAAAATGTATTTTCTGACTAAGAAAAATGTGTTTTCGATTAACTAAGAAAAATGTGTTTTCGATTGACTAAGAAAAATGTGTTTTCGATTGACTAAGAAAAATGTGTTTTCGATTGACTAAGAAAAATGTATTTTCTGACTAAGAAAAATGTGTTTTTGATTGACTAAGAAAAATGTATTTTTTTGACTAAGAAAAATGTGTTTTCGTTTGATTAAGAAAAATGTGTTTTTGATTGACTAAGAAAAATGTGTTTTCGTTTGAATAAGAAAAATGTATTTTCTGACTAAGAAAAATGTGTTTTCGTTTGATTAAGAAAAATGTGTTTTTGATTGACTTCGTTTGACTAATAAGAAAAATATGTTTTTGTTTGACTAAAAAATGTGTTTTCCTTTGACTAAGAAAAATGTAAAAAATGTGTTTTCATTTGAATAAGAGAAAATTTTGCATGGAATTTTACGATGAACTAATAAACATATTTTACCTTTTGAAAATGCTATTATAGTCCCATTAAATACATAAAAAGATGAAAGATTATGCAAAAATGAGTTCAATCTGGATTTGGAGACACTGCCTTATTTTGAAGAATTGAAATTCTCATTAATAATACTTTTCTTCTTCTAATTTTATTGAAGTTTTTCTCTAAAATTATTTAAAAATTTATCAACAAATGCTTTCTTGAATAAAATTAGAAAAATGATGGATGATCAACAAAAATGAAAAATGTCAATTAATCCGTTTTAAATCAGTCATCCCATTTTTTATTCCTTCTTTCATCATTCCTTCATTGCTTTTTGTTCGACTTAATCTTATATTTGCGCTTCGTCTCATCAGCTACAATTTCATTCACATTTTATTATAATTGTCCCCATTAATTTTTACCATTTCCAAAGTATTCATGTTGCCTTTTAAGCAATTTTTTCATTGATGCTTTATAATTGTTCACAAGCTGGGTTTGATCATTGCCATGCAATTTTCGAATGTGATTTTTGACATAAGAGCCATTTGTAATGGCATAAAAATCACGGGGACAGGCCAAACAACGGTAGACTGGCAAATTCAAATGGCTTAAAATGTTCAAAAATTCGAATAAAATTTACTGATTGATTACTGTGTGTTAATATGGTAAAGGAAGCATTGATTAGTGCTTTTCACCCATTTGTCACATTTCAAACATTGACTGAATGCATTCTTTCGCATCTTCTTCGTTTTTATTTGATGATCGAAAACATTTTCTGTTGGCCGAGCATCACCTTCATCTTCTTCGTCTTCCTCTTCCATATCCATTTCATCTTCGCCATGTCCATTGCCAATCATTTGTTGCTGATTTTTGGTAATGTTAATGTCAAGGTTAATATTGGAAATTGATTAATTCTGGAATTATCCAAGTGCTTTGCTAGGTTAATTTTGGAAATCTCGGCTTCTAGTAGTCGTACATATTCGAGAATTATATTCCTTCGATTAGACATTTACAGAGCTTTAGGGTCAACTATAAGACTAAAAGAATATGGCGACGGAGGTGCGAAGCGAAAAGTGTTACTAAACAATCTCAGAAATAATAATTCAAAATTGAAATATATATAGTAAATCAACTATGCCGAGTTAATTGAGTCTAATCTCGAATTTTTACGACATCTAGAAGTCGAAATTTTAAAAATTAACCAAGAAAATCACTTGGATAATTCCGTAAGTAATTAATTTCTAATATTTTCTACAATTTAATAAGGAACTTACCAAAATTGGTATTTGTTGGCCTACTGCGGAAGAGTGCGCTGTTCCCATTACTTGTTGTTCCATAAGATCATCGGCAGTCGGAAATTCTGAAGGAATTTGGCCATTTAGCACACCACCAACTCCTTCCTCCATTTTAATTCGATAAAATGGATTCGTCGCCAATTCAGTCACATTTGAAGAATGACCAACAATGTTCCCATTTGCTTCATTTTGATTTTGGTGGTCAATTGATGATGAATTCGGCATTGGCAATTGTTCAACAATAGAAGATGGAGTTGATGGAGCTTCTTGATGATATGGAATGCTAAAAAAAAAATAGAGAAAATTTGAGCACAGTTCGATTAATTTATAATAACGCAAAACAATTCATTTTTTAAACTTCTAATTTTGCCATTTTAGTTGGAAAATTTTAGCTTAAATTTCATTAAAAACATAATAGGAAATTTTTCCATTTAAATAGAGATGAAATTTAGAGAAGGAAATTGAATTTTCCTCCCCCTTTTTAATAGAATTATACAAAGTCGGTTTTGATTTAAGAAAATCGGATGAAATTTAAACCGAAATTGGGAAATTTTGCTAAAAATAACCGAAAATAGGAAAAATCGAACCTTAAAACCTGCCTAAATTTTTCAAAAACCGAAAATCTAATTTTCATACTGACACGTTCGAAAAATCAATTCTGTCCATCTTTTTACCTACCGTTGTTCTTCCTTGACTGATGATAAAATTCTATCAATGGCAGCCAAAAAAGTGCCATCATTTGTTTGGTCTGTGGTTTCTGCACTTTCTTTGGCCACCACTGCTGGTGTGGATGGATTATTGTTGGATGTTTGGCCATCCCCATTTGTATTTCCTTCCTCATTGATGGTGCTGACCATTTTTCGTTTCAGCACTTTTTCCAAACCGCCATTTATGTCTGCATAATCGCAATCTTTGTAGATTAAACGGCAAATATGGTCCAAATATTTGTGGCGAATAACTTCCTAAAGTAAAAAAAATAAATATTTGATTTAATAATTCAAAATGAATTTTTATAATTTTAATTTGTATTTGTTTAAAATTTTGCAATTGACTTGGCCAAAATGTCCATTGATTGTTTCATGGTCGGCCATTTCCTCGGCTGTCACTGATTCGAATTGACAATCCTCGCATCGATATTGTTTATAATTTAGATGCACAGAAATGTGGGACATAAATGAACTTTTTGGCTGCATTTCTTCGCAAATTAAACAAAACATTTGTTTATTCATTTTAATCTCTCTTTAAAAGTTTTCTAAAATTATAAATTGGGGTAAAAAAGAACTAAAAGATCATGAATATAAATTTATGGAAATTAAATGAAAATTTGTATTAATTTTTATTTTCTTTGCTAAACTATATAATTAAAATCTTATTTATTTTAAAAGACTATAAAATCATGAACTAAAACAATTTTTTTGAATTTTTAATAAATGGAATATTGTGCCTATTAAATATTATGTTAAGTACTGGGAATGGGAATTGGGAATTGGGAAATGGCAGTAATATTCATAATTCTTACATTTTTATTTTTATCTATCCATAATGAATGCAGAGTAGAATTAGAATTCTTTCAATTAAATCCTCGGCTAAATTTGTCGATGAGATGAATTAAAAATTCAAAAATTGCTTTGTCTAATTGGAATTTCCCATTGCCAATCATTCATAAATCATTCATAAATTATCTTTTTGCTTTGGGGAATTAATGATTAATCCAACATTCATTGAGGGGGGGGATATATGAATTATGGAGGCAATAGAGAAGAAATTACTTTTGGGTTTTGAGTTTTGACCTGATGAGTCGACATTGATGAATGATGATGGAGTATCTAGAAGTAAAATAAAACAAAGATTCCTCATCCAATCAAAATTCCACTTTATCTTACTGTACTTTGAAAATATTTTCCCGAGGCAAATTTCCAATACAATAAATTCTTTTCAAATTTTAATCTTCATTGGCATTTAATATCTTTTTTAATCAAAAATAAATCTTTATATAAATTTCGATAATCTTAATGATGAATCCAGCAGCAAAGGAATGGATGGGCATATTCAGATGATATTGTTAATGCTTATGAAAATAAGAAGAATGAAAATTTTTGAAATTGAAAGAAATAAGTGAATTAAGTTAATTAATATCAATAATAATTCTTTTTTAAGAGATAAAATAAAGAAATATTGAATTTCATATAACTTGAATGAGTGTAAATTTTCTTGATCCCATCAAATATTTAAAATGGGCTGAAAGTCTATCAAAGACATAGAAATGAAAGAAAAGATGAAGGATAATGCAAAAATAGAATTCATTCAATCTGATAATACTGAATTTCTCACAGAAATTAATTATAAACTAAAATAATACATAATTAATTGAAATTTGTAATTTATTGATAATTTGCTTGAAAATAAACAATAAATATTGATCAAAAAATAATTAATATGTCCGAAAATGGCAATTAATCTTCTTCTTCTTTTTTCATTGCCTTTGGTCGACCACGTTTGATTTCGGCTGTAAAAAAATTACATTTTCATTAAATTATTTTACCCATTTTTTTACCAATTCCAAAGAATTCATTTCGTCTTTCACGCAATGTTTTCGAATGTGTTTTATAATTGTCCTCCAACCGGGATTGATCATTGTCGTGGCAAATTCGCATGTGTTTTTTGGGGCCAGTGTTCAAGACGTGATAAAAATCGCGAGGACATGCCAAACAACGATACATTGGCAATTTCAGATGGCTTAAAATATTCAAAAATTCAGAAGAAAATATGGGAATAAATTCTGTTCTTTTATAGTTCCCGCGTCCTATCAAAATCATGGGTTGGACGAATAATTATGAGGCCCATGAAAATTTATGAGTCCCAAAATATTTTTATGAGTCCCATTAAAAAGTGCTAATTTAATTTTGCCCTAAAACCATCCTGCTTGCCAATTCTAAACCTAATCCTACCCTATTCTAAATTAGGTTAGGATGGCTAGTTGCAGGGTAGGGTTTAGGGTAGGATAGGATTAGATTTAGGGTAATTCTGAACGGGTGTAAATTAAGGGTTTAGTTTCTGGATGCATAATTTTTCATAGGACTCATAATTATTGATTGGAAACCGGAACTGTAACTGTAAAGAATTAATAATTCTTATTGCCTACCGTGTATTAATATGGTAAATGAGGCCTTGTCGATTTTCACCGGGCCTTATCCATTCGCCACATTTCAAGCATTGAATGAATATTTCTTCTCCAATCTTCTTCATTTTCACTTGAGGCTCGGAATTGGCATCAACATTTTCGTTTTGATGATCATCAACTTCATCTTCCTCCCCATCAACTTCATCTTCTTCATCGATTTCTTCCTCTTCTTCATCCATTTCTTCCTCTTCTTCATCAATTTCTTCCTCCTCTTCATCCACTTCTTCTTCGTCGTCCATTTCTTCCTCCTCCTCTTCTATTTCTTCCTCCTCATCCTCATCCATTTCTTTCTCCTCTCCCTCATCGATTTCTTCGTAATTTTCCTGAAAGTGCTCACAAATATTTGTGGGTATTCATTTTGAATTTTTGGACCTATACAAAGTTTATTACATCTCGATCTCGAGTAATAAATCATTCGATAGAGCTCGATGAGTTGAAATTAAACTAACAAGAAGTGGAGGAATTATGGCCAAATTTTTATAAATTTACGAATTATTTTTTGGCAAATTACACACAAAAAAGTTTAAGTTATATTCCGGGATAGATTCCGATGTTCTGCTGAACCCAATCCTAGCACTATTAAAAATGTTCAAAGAAATATCGATTGAATATAATTTAGTAGGAAAAAATTTTTTAATTTTTTCGTATATGCGACTCAAAGGGTTGATTTTCATAAATTTATAAAAATTGCCAATCAAATTGGCATTATTTTCTACCTTTAATTCGAATTAATTCATCAAGCTCTATCGAATGATATCAATATTCCGGTGGGGAACGTTTCAGCGTCGGCCGTTTCAGCGTCAGCGACTTTGACGAGTCATAACTCAGCAAGGAAGAAACCATTTGATGCATACTTGGTATCATTGGATAGAGCTATTCAAGCTCTATTGATAGTGGATAAAACTTTTTTGATAAATGAAAATTTAAGTGACTTAAAGTCAAAAAACTGAATACAAGTCGCTTTTTCTTACTTAGAAGCTTGTAATTAAGAGGATATTTAACTTTTCATAAATTGCTATATATCATTTAATAGAGTTTGATTAGCTCTATCCAATGATACCAAGATTCTCTCAAATGGTTTCTTCTTTGCTGAGTTATGACTCGTCAAAGTCGCTGACGCTGAAACGGCCAACGCTGAAACGTCCTCCCGCGCAATATTCGGTCAAATTTTAAAGAATTCCATCATAAAAATTTTTGTTCAATTGAACTAATTTTAAATTAAATAAATTTTTTCATTATAATTTTTACTTGTTCGCACGGTTCGGCGATTTGTTCATCCTGTTGATTGGCTAGGCAATTGTGTTTTCCCTTTTGTTTGACTTGATAATCTTCTGAACCTGAGGGCCCCGTTTCAATTCCAACTTTTAACTTTAACTTTGAACTTTTGGAAGGGAAAAATTTCAAAGTTACTTTTAACTTTGAATTTTTAGAAGGGAAAAAAATTCAAAGTTAAAGTTAAAAGTTGGAATTGAAACGGGGCCTGCTGTGCGTTCAGCCATCAAAATATGAGGGCATCCGGTATGTGGACACCGATATTCGCATTTTTCATCCACACCGCCAATCAAATAGTTCTTCGTAATTTTCTTCTGATAGAATTGAACACCATCGAATTGGGCATAGTCGTCGAGGTATTCTTCCTAGATTATTAAATTTATTTAAGATTTAAGTTTGGTTACTATTTATATTTACTAACCGGAAAGATTCCAACTCGTTTCCAATTTTGCTCCATTTTTGACTGAAATTGAGCTATTTTTGATTGAATATGTTGAAATGAAATTAATGATTTTACGGGAAAAATTATGGCTAAATTTGATAATTTAAAAATTTAATTTAGTTTAAAAACTTTCAAAAAAATCAAGAATTGTATCCGAAAAAGAGCATTTTTGCATTCTTTTAATATTAAATGGAATATTGGGCTTTTTTTTAATATAATGTTACTGGAATTGAGAAATGGCACCAATCTTCACAACTTAAATTACTTTTGGCTTGGGGAAAATCCGCAAATCCACATTGATGATGGAGGATCAAAAAAAGAAAAATAACCAAAGAATCCTCATCAAAATTCCGCATTATTTTAAATTTTACTATGACAAGAAGTGGAAATATTCAAATATTTGCTCGAGGCTAATTTTCATTTTCTCAATTTTTTTTTTCAATTAAATCTTCATTGGCATTTAATTGTCTTTTTAATCAAAAATATACCTTCACTAGCTCAGGCGAACGCCCTATCGGGCGTTCGCCTGAGCTAGTCAAAATCTTTTTCTCTATCTTACTCATCTTATCTAAATTCCTTTTCTTATCTCTTTCTTACTAATATCTAAATTCTTTTTCTTTTTTCTTTCTTACTCATCTTATCTTTCTTTTCTCTTTCTTATTCATCTTATCTACGATGTCCCCCGAAACTGGTGATATATTTCCGTATAATCTTCGCCCTTCGGGGCTCAGACGGTTGATAAGGGTTTATGAATATATTCCCCTATAATCTTCGCCCCTTCGGGGCTCAAACGGTTGATAAGGGTTTATGGATATATTTCCGTATAATCTTCGCCCCTTCGGGGCTCAGTTCCAGCATCATCAAACTTGGGCATAACTTATGGCCTAGCTACGCTAGACTTGAACCAAGTGCAAAATCATTATCATATTCATATTCAGAAACCTCGATTACCCTATATTTGACATTTTCATCATCTAATTCTATAATCCTCAAACTTGGCCATAACTTATGGCCTAGCTGCGCGAGACTTGAACCAAATGCAAAACCAATGTCACTATCGTTTTCAGCACCCTCGATTACCCTATATTTGACATTTCTTTCATCAAAATCTAAAATCTTCAAACTTGGCCATAACTTATGGCCTAGCTGCGCGAGACTTGAACCAAATGCAAAATCAATGTCACCATCGTTTTCAGTATACCAATTTTGTATCATTTTCTATTTTTCATTTCTCAGTTTACTGTATCTGACATACCGTATACTTTTCTCCTTGAAGATTACGGTATTTGACATACCGTATACCAAAATCACGTAAAATCACGTGAATCAAAAAACTGTTGATATGTGCATGATCAGCACCATCGAAAACCCCTATTCCCAAAAATTCAGCTCAATCCATCCACACATCTCCGAGAAAACCGAGTAACATACAATCAAGTTCCTCTAAAATTATATATAGGATTCTCGATAAATAAGTCATAATAGATATTTTTGAGTAGGGCAGCAGCTCCTCTTTTTCTTTATAATTCACTATTATTATAGTCTAGCTTCACTTTCAATGGGGGAATATTCAACATCACAGCCATTTTTCCTAATAGTTGGACCAATTACCGAAATCCGACATTTTTGATTGCATAGTCTAGCATCAGACTAATTTGTTCATTTCAAATTCAGCAGGTTTTGCTTTAACTTTAATAGGATTTAAAAATAGAATAGTCGTTTAAACTCATCTGTTTTGGCAATTTTCAATAATTGCTATTATACCGCATTCATTCAAAATGTGATATTATCGTTTAGAAAATTCAAAAGTACCTAATTAACGAAAATGCCTGGAGAAGATTCGAACTACAAACTAATTTATTTCTTTTCTCGTGGATTGGCTGAACCGGTTTTAATTTTTGAGTTTTTTTTTCAAAAAATTTATATTTTAAAGATCCGTCTCATCTTCCATTATAAGGGAATCAAGTTCGAGGATTTTCGACTTAAATTCGAAGATCGACAAACAATTTGGCCGGAAATGAAGCCAAGTATGGGGAGGGAAATTTGGGGTTAGAGCATGGCATGGGGGAAAAATGATTATCTATATCCAAAATACCGGAGTGAGAAAATGTTAAATTATTTTTTGCCATTGTCGCGAGTTTTCATAGAATTTACAACCATTTCATGGCTAAAATTAAAAACACAATATAAATAAATTAAATTATAAATTATTTAGTACTTATCTCACACAGATTTTTCGGCTCAAAGGGAAGTTGACTCTATGGTTCAATGTTCATCCGGTTTATGATTATGATTAGGGTCATTCAAGGATAGATTATCATCTCTAATCACCTTTAAGGAGGAACCTTCAATTTTTCAAAAACTGAGTATATATAACCATAAGTGCCGAATAAATTATGAATAGGTAAATCTAAATCCTTGAATTTACCAAGAACAAATAAGTTAAGAGGAACCGCCTAGTTTCCTAGCCACAGTATCGATATTCACTAGCGAAATGATTAAACTTTACACAATAAATTAATTAAAAGAAATGCCATTCGGCACGGTGCCCGTTCTGGAATTTGACCATTGCGATGGGGACACTTGTGAACATGTCCAGCTGGGCCAATCCCATACTATTTGCCGCTATTTGGCCAAGAAATATGGTTTCCTTAAATGTTTTAATTGAATTAATTCGTTGACAAGGATTGGCGGGAAATAACGAATTGGAGCAAGCGAAGGTGGATGAATTGGCCGAATGGTTCAAAGATATTTGGCGCGATTATTTGCCATATTTTTTGGTGGCAGCCGGCTTCAAGGATGATGTTGATGATAAGGCAAATAATTGATTATATTTATATATTTTAATTGAACATTTAAAGGCAAAACTTCGTGAAGAAATATTCGTCCCCCTATTCGAGAAACGCTTTTTGCCAATTTTGACCGGCAAACTCAAAGAATCAAGTAAAAATAAATCTGGTACTTGTGGGTTATCCAGCAGGACCAGAAGGTTTTAAAATGAAAGGTCTCCCTTATTAGCAGAGCTGTGCTTTTCATAAATCTTGACTCCGACTCCGGACTCCAACCTTTCAAAAATTTAACTCCGACTCCGGACTCCAACCTTTCAAAAATTTAGCTCCGACTCCGGACTCCAACCTTTCAAAAATTTAGCTCCGACTCCGGACTCCAACCTTTCAAAAATTTAGCTCCGACTCCGGACTCCAACCTTTCAAAAATTTAGCTCCGACTCCGGACTCCAACCTTTCAAAAATTTAGCTCCGACTCCGGACTCCAACCTTTCAAAAATTTAGCTCCGACTCCGGACTCCAACCTTTCAAAAATTTAGCTCTGACTCCGGACTCCAACCTTTCAAAAATTTAGCTCCGACTCCGGACTCCAACCTTTCAAAAATTTAGCTCCGACTCCGGACTCCAACCTTTCAAAAATTTAGCTCCGACTCCGGACTCCAACCTTTCAAAAATTTAGCTCCGACTCCGGACTCCAACCTTTCAAAAATTTAGCTCCGACTCCGGACTCCAACCTTTCAAAAATTTAGCTCCGACTCCGGACTCCAACCTTTCAAAAATTTAGCTCCGACTCCGGACTCCAACCTTTCAAAAATTTAGCTCCGACTCCGGACTCCAACCTTTCAAAAATTTAGCTCCGACTCCGGACTCCAACCTTTCAAAAATTTAGCTCCGACTCCGGACTCCAACCTTTCAAAAATTTAGCTCCGACTCCGGACTCCAACCTTTCAAAAATTTAGCTCCGACTCCGGAATCCGGGTTTTTCAATTTTTGACTCCGACTACTCCGACTCCAGCTCCGGAGTCGTTCTAAAACTCGACTCCGACTCCGGAGTTTGACTCCGCATAAAAATTTTTTAAGTAATTTCGATTTGGCTCGAGGGCATTTTTGTGTAAAATTAACATCTATTTTCGAAAATGATATAATTTCGTTACGAAAATTTCAATTTTGGTCAAAATAAACCAAAAAATTTGATTTTATAAAAATTGAAAAGGGAATTTTTTAAAAATTAGGTAAAAATACAATTTTTTTAAGTAAAAATCCGGAGTCGACCGGAGTCCGGAGTCGCTCAAAATTTTTGACTCCGACTCCCAACTCCGACCTTTTCAATTTTCGACTCCGACTCCAACTCCGGAGCGGAGTCGGAGTTGGAGTCGGAGTCGGACCCAGCTCTGCTTATTAGTTATTATGGTAAGGGTTATACGGATATTTGAGATATAACCTATTACCTATCCCTATATAATCCTAACCATATACCGAATGACCCATGGTGGGTTACCTTTTCCCCAGTAGACCAAAAAAAATCTGATCCTGCTGGATAAACCATCCACAAGTACTAATAAAATTTAGGAAAAATTAATTCAGCAAATTATTCTTTCTTTAGCCTCTCCATACTTGCTTTCTGGAGGACTGACTTATGTGGATTTCATTTTTGCGGAAATTTGCACAACAATGAACAATTTGGAAGGAGGTTCTTTTCCTATTCATTTAATTCATTAACGAATATACAATTTTTAATATTTAAGGGGTAATTTTTGTGGAACATAAAGAATTGGCCGACTACGCAAAACGCGTTTATGGGGCAAATGAGGCCGTCAAGAAGTACGTCGAGAATCGTCCAATTTTGGAATTCTAATTGGAAATGAGGAAAAATGAAGAAAAGAAATGAATTTCTTTGACTTTAATTAATTTATTTAAATTGTCGAAAATCGACCAATTAGAAGCATAATGCCGATTGATCAACTTTAGTTTGATATTAATTTTATGTTTGTAAAACATTCAATTAATTTGCATAAATTCATTTGGGTTTTATTCTTTTAAAATTTAAATCTATGGTAAATGATATTTTCATATCCGCCGAAATTGATTCTTTGTTACATTATTTTTATGGGTCAAGGGCAACTCGTACACTGGTAATTCGTACACGGGCAACTCGTACACGGGCAACTCGTACATTGGCAACTCGTACATTTTCAACTCGTACACTCGCAACTCGTACACGAGTATAACTCGTACACTGGCAACTCGTACACCGGCAACTCGTACATTTGCAACTCGTACACGGAAGAAATAAGTAAACTCGTACATTAATGTATTTAGCGGTGTATTAGGGTCGAACTTAGGGTTATTGTATACCAATCGATTCCTCTCAATGAGCTGAGTTTAAATCTGCAGAAATATTTAATCGAAACTGTCCAGAATAAAAAATTTGAGATGTGAGAAAATTTAGTGATTGTATAAGTGAAGGATGGAACCCATATTATATATATTTTAAATTTTAAAGACTAAAATAAGGTAAAAGGAATACTATGGCATTACTATAAATCCGATCTCGAGCATTTTAGAGCTAAATCTAGGCTTAGATTCAACCAAAACTATCAGATTACAAATCGTCAGAACTTTTTTAATATTAGATTTTATGAAGAAGCAATGGTATATTCTTGTTCAGCTGGTCGAGAGGAATCGATTAGTATATAATAAACCTAAGTTCGACCCTAATTTACCCCAAAAAACAATCGGTGTACGAGTTTATTTATTTCCCCCGTGTACGAGTTGAAAATGTACGAGTTGCCTTGACACCTATTTTTATAAAGGAAATTTACTATATTTCATTTATCGAAAATTTGAAAATGTTCAAAAAAGGTTTTTAAAGTTTAGTGGTTAGAGTCCTAGATCCACGAACCTTATATTCCCAATCGATAGATCTCATCAAGAAGCAATGAATGGTTATAATTTACATAGTTTGGTCAAAATTAAGGGGAATTAAAATTTAACACATTTCCAATTTTTGGTTCCAAAATTACCGTATAACCTCTTGCAAAGCCACCAGGAGGATTATTTTTCAACCCCTCCCAAAAGGTGGGGAATTATTAGAGGGAGGGGAATTAATGGAGGGAGGGGAATTAATGGAGGGAGGGGGGTTATACGGTACTTAAAATTGATTAAATCTAAGCCAAATCTTTATCAAACGATGAGTTTCGTCCAAATCTATCAATTGATTAAAAGTTTTGCGGATCTAGGACACACAACTGAATTGTTAACCAATCATTTCGATATTTTCAAAACTTTTTTCGGCAATTCAATTTTTTTCGAAAAATAAATATTTCCCTTTTTATTTATAAATTCAAGTACTTTTCTATAATTTATTCATTGTAGAAATTAGAGCTTTTTAGCATAAAGTCAAATTAAGCACACACTTTAAAAATGTTAATCAGTAGACTGCTCAAATCAATTCACTCAATTCATTTCCATTTTGGGGCCAATATTCTAAACATCGCGGCAACATTTGCATTCTTTGAGAATTTTCTCATCATTGCATGAGATGAATCCATCCGGAAGACATTTATTTGGTTTTGATGCTAAAATGGATGGGAAAATTTTCTGAAAAAATTGAAACCAATTTAAATGTTAATATTTTATCCTTTTTTTAAATAATTTCAAAAAAATAAAATTTAAACAGAAATTTAATTAATTTTAAGAACGGTTTATTTTTTGGATCTTCTTTTCTAATAACTAATTTAATTAATTTTTTCCAAAAATTTATTTATTATTTTTTTATTTTTCCTTCCAAAAAAATTTAAAAATAATAATTAATAAATATAAAATTAATAAAACTAACTGCAACTATAGGATGCTCCATCAACGCAACTTTTGCAAAATTTAGTGCGAGTTGTGCAGGCTGCTTCACATTCCTCTGCGAATATATTTGAATAAAAATATGAAATTAAAATTAATTTATTTTTATACCAAAGAAAAGTGTCATCGAAAGGAGAATAAATATGGCAATATAAACTTTAGAAAATTGCATTTTATTGGAGTACGGTTAAATTAGAAATTCAGCGAAAAATATTTTGTGAATGATACAAAATTGGCAAATGCGACTTTCATTTTCATTTTATATTCCACTTTGCAGTATTTATGTTTTTTCATAAAAATGGATTAACAAAAATGTGGAGTGAAATGTAAATATCATATTTTTGAGGATTGGAATATTTATTTATGGACGAGAATGATAACCCGTTCATTTGTAAAATGTTTTCATTGGATTTAAAAGGGAATGGATGGTCCAATTTTTGGCCTTTAAAATCCAAAACGAAAAATGTAGAATGATCCAATAAAAATGATTTTAGAGTAATAATAAGTGTACATTTGAAAATGATTTTTCGGAAAATAAAACTTCATAGCTTGATTTTTGTTCGATTTGGCAGGAAAACAAATTTATATTTGCATTTTTCGGTTCGAAATAATCATCATTCATCACCTCGGTTCACTTCAAAGAATTGTTTGTTTGGATTATTTTTAAAAAATTGATCTTTAATTTGGCCCAATTTTTGGCCTTTTCAGCTGCATTGTACAGTTATAATAAACCAACAAAAGGTTCATTTAATAAATGATGCCCAATAAAATTGTGAATGATTTCTCCGAATGAAAATAAAATAAATTTTTAAATTTTAAAAAGCCTTTTGAATGGAATATTTATGAAAAATTGGCAAATAAATCAATTTTATAATTTGTAATTTTCTTTTTTAGAAAAAATAAATTAATTTTTAATTTTTACATATTTTATCAATTAAAATTTATTATGTATAAATAAATTGATATGGCCAAATATTTGGCTCAGTCTTCATCCAAAGTTCCTCATACTTTTTGTCCTTCTCATTCCTTTTGTTGGGTAAGAGAATCCATTAAAAGATTGGCGCCGTCCCTTTCCCTTCATTTCCTTTGGTGCTTTTTCTTGTAAATATTTTTGCATTCGATCAAATTCTTTCGTTTTTTGTTTGATCATAATTTCTCGTTTTAAATTGTCCACATATTTATCCGCCCTTTTTCGATCTTTCCAATTTGAATACATTCGCCAAGGTGCTAATATCAAAAATTGTTGAATTAATTTTAATTTAATTACTTTTCACTGTTCGCATAATTCCCGAACCAAATTTTTTAATATTGTTCCAAACATTTTGGGCAATCTTTTTCTTCCTTGGTTTCACCCTAATCGGGACCACATCATCATATTGATTAAAAAAATTTGTTCTTGGTTGATAAATCTATGATTTGATTAAATTGTATTAATTTATTTATTTTTAAATCCACCAAATCCGTATTGTCCTTCGCATACATTGCTTTGGCCATAGCCGCTGGATCACGTGCAATATCCTTTAAAATATTCATATATAATTTGATATCGAGCCCATAATAAATAGGTATGCTAATTAATACCCCCAATAGGCCAATTTGTTGTTGTTGAATTCGATCAAAATATGCATCTTGCTCCAATTCAAAATCATCATATTTTTTGCCAATAGCAGAATGTTGCTGGAAGCAAATGAAAATTTGAAGCAAAAATAAAATTATGAATAAAGAAATTGAGGGCATTTTGGAAAAAAAGTAAATATACAATTTGAATTGGAACTGACGGACTAAAGGAGTAGAAATTCCACGATGCATTTTGGAAAATTAAATATTCTTTGAGTGTTTCTTTTGCACAAAAATCAAAGATTTGTTTTGATGCATGAAAGATGAAATTGTGCATTTTTTATATAGTAAAAACATATTTTGATTTGAAAAAAAAAACAAATTTTGATATGAAAAAAACTTTGTTGACTTCTAAAGATGTTTCAACATTTTATTCCATGTAAATTTTAATTGATGGATTTGTGGCAAATATTATAGAAAAAATTTTATTTTCATTTTATCTCTTTGAAAATTTTTAGCCTATTCACTGTTTGAAGCCCACTCCTATTAGAAACCCACATTAGAGAGGTTCGGAAATTAAAAACTAATAAGCCCAATGGATTTTAATAGAGAAAATATGGTTGTTGAGAACATAAAATTGGTGGATTTTAGAAAGATAACAATCATATCCATCATTCTTTGGTTATACGCAGCAATTGAATCATTTATATTGAATTGGCATCCATGGTTACGAATTTTCCACTGTGTCTACAAATATCCAAGCATCACTGAACCGTATACAGAAATAGCCGGGGTAAAATCTTTAAATTTAATTAATTCATTTTAAATGATTTAAATTTAACAGATAAAAGTGGGCACATTGCAAAGTGTATTATTCAATCTCAAAAACAACATTTTAAGGCTTGCAGTTTTTCTCATTTATATCATAGCAACAATATGGCTTGCTTTCAAAAAATTCTATAAATCAGGTCGAACATATTTAAAATTCCTGCGAATATATAAAAACATTTTCCCTAATATTTTTCGTAATTTATATTTAATTTAAATCATAATAATAATAAAATAATAAACTTTTCATTATTCTTAGGATTTAATTCATTAGTCGGTATTCGGTACCGGTTTCAAAAAATGGATAGTGAAATTTAAGACTGAAATTTGGAATTTTTTTTCTTTAAAACCGAAAATAGGAGAAACCGAAAAGCGACATTTTTTAAAAAACCAAAAATCGGATAAAAACCTATTTAAAACCGATTTTGGATATCACTCTAATAATTATTTTCATTAAATCACAGGTGAAATTACTTCACATAACAACAATGGCAATGGCAGCAACAGTCAAGCAGATACTCTCTATTTGAATTTGATGCAGGAACGCATTCGAATATATATGATTTTGATTGGTGTATTACCTACATTTGTCATTTTTATGCAGGTAATTTATTACTGAAATTTATTTATTAATAATTTAATAAATTAACTTCTTTAATAAATTAATAAAAACTTAATTTCACTTAAAATTAAAAATTTTTAGGGTACAATAACCCAGTTGGCATTACTATTTAATACAGCGGAATATATTGAAAAAATTCAAAAGGACCCAATTATACAGAATATTTTAATTGGGAACTACCAAATTTGGGCAGCCATTTACATTGCTCAACAACCAATTTTGATGTTTGCATTGAGCACGGATTTTCGCAAGGAATTCAAAAAAACCTTCGGCAAGTATATTCGCCATACAATGATGACAAATTCCAGTGTAATGTATCCAAGCAATGCACGTTAGAAATTGAAGAAATATAATTGATTAATTGCTAATAATTGCTATTCGAAAATGGACTTTTGGCATAGAGAGAGCACAACAATTTTTAATGGAGATTTTTTTGGCCAAGAATTGGAAATAATCATTTAGAAATAATATTTATCTTCATTTTATAATTTTTTATTATCTTATAGTTGTACTTTTTTTTATTTGAATTTTTTAGTTTAATTTGTTTAATTCTATAATGTTATTTGTTGTAATATAATATCTGATGTGTTCGTTTTAGTTAATTATTGATATATTTTGTGAAAAAGAAAATGTTTATTAGTAAATTTTTTTCTCAAATGAATTCAACGAATTTGGGCTGATGGTGATGGATGCTGGATGGGAATGAGACATATTATAATTTATTATTGAATAATTTTTTCTAATGGGTTCTAATTCTAAGTATATTCTATTTCTTTCTCTAAATCCGAATCATTTTATTCCATAATTATCATACTCATTTTTCATAATATTATAAATCCAAAATATTCAACATTTTATAAATTTTTAATTTTTATTTATCATAAATTGGCGACAAAATTTGATTGACTCATTTAAATCTTATCTAGAATTAAATCTTTATTAATAGTTAATACTATTGCATCAATTAGGTTGAAATTTACATATAGTCAAATTCCATTTTACACTTTCATTCTTCAATTCAATAGTAACGACGCCAATTGTCGTACGGATAAAACCATCGAATGTTGGTCAGATGATCACTAAATTATATAAATAAATAAAAAAAATTAAATTTTGATTACGTCTTGACCATTTGGCCGGGCACCATCACTTTCCATAAATCAAGAGTCACTCCCATTTTGGCATATTTACAACGCATCTGAAAAATAATTAATTTTTTTATTCAAAACATTTTAATGATTGAGGTTGAATTGTTGCAAAATGTTCAAAATTATGTGACTTCATATTTTGGAGTATATTGAAAATAGAGGTTTTTTTTAAATTTTTTTGGTAATTTTTAAAAATTTTTATATTTTTTTTTAAATTTTATAATTTTTAAAATTTTTATACTTTTTTAAAATTATTATAATTTTTTAAAAATTTTATAATTTTTATAAATTTTTATAATTTTTTTTAAAATTTTTATAATTTTTTAAAATTTATATAATTTTTCAAAATTTTTATAATTTATTAAAATTTGAAAATTTTTTTAAAATTTTTTAAAATTTTTATAATATTCCAATTAAATATTATTATTTTTTACTGACCGTCTCTGGATAATACGCATTCTGATATCCTGGATATACGCAATTCCAATAATATGGCCAATGTGGTTCGAATGTCCTCTGGCCATAACGATTATAGCCGAGTGCTTCTCGTTCACTTTCGCGCATTTTTGATCGGTCCCTGGGGCCTGTTTTAGCGACAATTGCCGAAGAAGATGAATTCCATCCTTGATTACGGAGATCATAAAGAAGGGCTTCGGCATGGTTTCGTTGAATTGGTGGTCCATCCTTTTGACGACGATGGACAAAAAGTGGTGCACCGCTCATTTTATTTCAACAAAATATGAATAAAATAACAAGAAATTATCTAAAATAAATTAAAATAATAAAAAATTATTTAAAATAATAAAAAATTTCTTAAATAAATTTTTGTCAATTGAAATGTTTTGATTTTTGAATGGGGAGAATTGATTATAATCAAAAATAATTTTTGATAACGCAAGATTGAATGAACACTGCTGAACAGAAGTTGTCTTTCTCTTCTCCTTTCTCGAAGTTTATCCATCCCCCCACGCCTCCGGGGTCAAAGGATGAATGGAGAGCATCCATCCACATTTCGGATTGCCAAGTATCAAATATCCAATATAAATTTGGTGTCAGCTGTTCACCGAACCTTGAATGATAGAAAGAAATGTTTGTATGAAAATGAAATTTATTTAAAAATAAAATTATCTCAAAAGATTGTTAAAAAATGCTTTTAATTAAGAAAAAGATTAAAAATAAAATAATGCCAAAAATGTTCGATTTTTTTCATTTTGTTTTGAAAATTGCAGTCACAATTGAATCCGGTGGCATTTGAATTTGCCATTCCTCTTTTCCTTCAAATATTTTAATTTGTTGTTCATTTCCATTCAAAATGATTGCAACAATATTTCCATCCGGTGTAGCAAATGCGATGTGTTCAACAAGCCCATTTTGTTATATAGAAAATTGAATTATTTAAAAATAATCTATTTAATTTAATGAAAAAAATGGGAATTTTGTTGTGAAAAAAATGTTTAAAAAAAATGATAAAAATAACAATCCAAGAGAAAAAGAACAAATTGATAATAAACGAGCTGATTCTGAATATTTTACTCCGAAAAAAATAGTTGATTTGGGTAATAATTTTTATGATGAATTAAGGAAAATTCCATCCATTCACTCTCATCATTTAATTACATCAACATCAATACACAATTTCCATTTACGTTCATACCTATTTTTAAATATCGCCTTATCATTTTTATCAAATTATCTGTCAGCTGCTAATAAAGATTGCACCTATTTATATTTTATTATGCATTGAAAATTTTCTAATTTTTTATAATTATATTGAAAATTAAATAAAATATTTATTTCAATTTAAATTAATAATATTTTTAAATGTCTGGAAAATGCATTGTTGGAATTCATTTGCACTTTTTAATACCATGGATTTGCATTTAGTTTTAATTTTTTATTCGATGAGAATGGCTCGGATTCGTAATTTGAATATTTAATTCAAAAATAAAATGTTCGTCGTTCCGAATGAAGGCAATTTAAATATTTCACAAATAAAAAGATTAATAAAAATGGATTTTGTTCAATCATTTTCATTTTTCTGGATTGTTATTTAAATTTATTTGAAGAATAATCATTTCATTCTCACTCAATTTGTCATGTTCTATTATAAATTTTTATTAATTATTTTGGCATTTTTTGGATTTATATTCCATTCAATTGATGGAACAATCAAGTAAAAATAATGATATCTTTTTATCCCACTTTTTTATCTTTTTATTTCAAATAGTGGTTTTGATTTCTAATAAATCAGAAACCGGTTTTAGATCCTACAAGTCTTATATTTGTAGATATCATTGAGACGCATCGAATTGTATATATAATTATTAGTTTAAATATAAAGTGAATGAATAAACCGTTTAAACTTTAAACCATATTTCCAGATTTTGTGTTTTAAAAACTTTAATTTTGTTCCAAAACCTGAGATTTTATATACCATTCGATGCGTCTTGATGAGATCTACAAATTGGTATAAGATTTATAGTACTAAAGTCAATTTATAATTTATTGGAAGTGAAAAATTACTTCGGAGTAAAAAAATAAAAATGGGTATAAAAATGGCTTCAAAATTAATTTATAATAAAAAAATTCCTCAAATTAATTCAAAAGTTTGCACAATTGGCCGGGCACATTCCAATATGGCACACAAAATTTGCAATATCCACGCAGTGAAGCGGAAGTCATTGAAATTGTCAAAAGTGCCAAACGACTTCGTTGCCTTGGCCAACGGCATAGCACCAGTAAAATTGCGGACAGCAATGATACAATTTTGGTCAACATTGGTTTGAAGAATATTTGGAATCCAGCGGCCGATCCATTGTATATCACCAATCCATTGGACCCAACTGTTTGGGTGCAAGCTGGCATCACCTACACGGATTTGGCCCCATTCTTGCGTAAAATGATACAAAAATAATTTAAAATTAATTTTTAATAAAATACAAAATTTAAAAAATAATTTTACTGTTAAATTCTTATCAATATATTTTCAAAAATGAAAATGTCTTTTCTGAATCAATATTTATTTAAAAATCTTTTTAGAAAAAAGAAAAAAATTTAACAGCGGAAATTTAACCCACTTCCTTTATGCCATAATAGTAAATTTGTTATCGAAAGTTATTTTCTAGGGCAATTTTCAGCTTTAGCACAAATCTGAAAGATTTAGTTTAATCAGAAAAATTCTATTATGTAATTAAGTGTTGAAAATTATTCTAGAAAATGAATTTAAAACAAAAAATTAGGAGGGGGCTGGTATAAACGATAAGTACCAAATTAATAAAATTTCAGATTTCACGTTACAATTTTATTTTTTCCTTTATAAATTTCCATATAAATTTTTCAATTTAATTTAAAAAAAATTGAAAAATTCAAATATTAATCTAATTTTATTTTTAAATATTTAAGAAATTAAATGAATGAAACCACCTTAAATTTTAATTCTCTATTATAGACCAATCGGGGTATGCATTACCTAATTTGGCATCCCTTGCGGACATTTCCATTGCTGGCGCCTCCCAAACGGGTGCCCATGGCAGTGGCAATACCCATGGGTGTTTGGCCACCCAAATTCGTTCAATGGTTTTGGTTTTGGCCAATGGCACTTTGGTGACTATTCCAGCTGGTTCACCCCTTCTGAAAGCAATGGCCGTTGGGTTGGGCGCATTCGGTGTGATCACTTCTGTTGAATTGGAATTGGTCAAAACATATGATGTCACAAATTATGTTTTCCTTGGGTAATCAATTATTTTTTGACATTTATTTTACAGTAGAATGGGTTTTAGATAAATTTTTATTAAAAATTGATTAAAATTCTGTACTAGATAAATTTTTATTAAAAAGAAATTTTCTAAAATGTAAAAATAAATTTTATTACATTAAAATTAGTAAATTGTTTGAAAATTCGATTAGCCCATATTTTTAGCAACGAATTTTGCGGTCCTCTCCTCATCAAAAAAGACATGTGTAGCAGCCAAATATCCATCTCCGCGTTCTGTAGCCTAAATTATATTCTAATATATTCATCAACCGAATCCTTTAAAATCTTAATCTTGGCCCTAAATTTTACTCTGTTATAGTTTTTGCTAGGGCCTCATTTTTTATGGTCGAAAATTTCGTTTTTGCTAAAGGCCGAAAATTTGGGTAAATTCTTCCGGAAATTTTTATTTTTAGAGTTTTTTAAATTTATATTTCATTTAGCCTTCCTCATCACGAATTCATGGCCAATTTTGATGCGATAATGTCGGCCGGCTATAGCGTTCAAGTTTTTGCCGATTTTCTCATACCCGGCGTTTGGAATTCAGTTTGGTAAAATTTAAGAATTTTAATTTAAAATAAAATAATTTAAAAGGGTCATTGAACGAACGGATTCGGGCAGTAATATTGGAAATGAAACATTTTTGGCGGGCACATCCGCCTTTCGAACCCACGAACAAATATCGCCAATGATTTTTTTGCCCTCTGAATATATGACGTAAGTTCTAATGTACTTTTAAAATTATTATGAGGAATTTTATTGCAATTTATCAAAAATTAAAGGTAAAAATTGAAAATTTTATTTGAAATAAAATTGAAAAAGGTCCAAAAAAGAAAAATTTGTGCCCCTCAATTTCAAAACTAAATACATTTAATTTATTATTCTTATTAATAAGATTATGTTATCCTTTTTCTAATTCCTGTTCTCAGATCTGCTGTTGGTCTATTATTATATTTTATTTTATTAATATTTATAAAAAATGGTTAAAAATAGTCAATTCTTAAAATAGGATTATTATATTCTATTTATTAAAAAATTGTCTAAAAATTCTAAAAATTTAACAAATTATTAATTGCCTTAAGGGATCAAGGCATTCCGCAGCCATGGTATTTTGGAATGGTCGATTATAAAGTTGGCATTTTGGCAGTTAATGATTATCGAAATTCAATATCCGGAATTGGCAGGTAAATTATAAATTGTATTAAATAATATTTTTATAATTTAATTAATATAAATTAATATTTAATAATCCATTTATTCAGCGGCGGCGATGAAATTCAGACCGAATATTATATTGCATACGAAAATGCCACAAAGGCCATTCAAGCTGTATTTTATTTAACATTCTTTAAATTTTAATAATTTTATATTTAGGTTTCCTTACTTTGGACCAAAATTGGCGCCGTTTCTTGGTATGTTTTGGTTCGAAGTGTCAAAAACGATGAAATTTGGATGAGTCCATTCTATGGCCCAGAAGGGGGCCTTCACATTGCATTGGCCATCACATTTAAACCATACAAGGAATTGGTGGACCCAGTTTTGGCATTGGTCGAGGCGGCCCTAATTCCATTTTGTGCTCGACCACATTGGGGCAAATATTTTCTGATGACCCCGGACAAATTCCTTCATTGTTACCCAAAAGTGGACCAATTTAGGTCTAAATTAATTGACAATTAAATTATTATTTTTATTTAGGGCATTGGCCGAAATATTCGACCCAACGCATAAATTTAGAAATGAATTCTTAGAGAAGAATGTTTTCGTTGGGAATTTGACCCAAAATGGGGGCATCACACTTCCAACCGATATTTTGTCGGCAATTCAACAAATTTTGGGCATAACTTTAGGCACAATTGGAGGAGTGATTGGCGGAATTATTGGCGGCCTTGGACGTTAAGAAATACATAAAAATTATTCGGTTATAGCAGAATAAAAATAATATTTTTATTTAATTAATATTATTAAAAGAATAAATGAAATATCATCTTTTATATATTTAATTTATTTTTATTGAGTTTTTTTTTTACTTTTTATTTTAAATATTAAATGAATATAATTAAATTTGCATATTTATTAAAGTTTTCATTGAAAGGAAAAAAATATTTTATTTAAATATTTTACAAGCAATAAAGAAAGGGTATATGCCAGCAGGGATGCCAATCGTATCAGATATCGGAAAATATCGGATTTTTTGGAGCCATATCGAATATCGGGAATAGGATTTTTGGAAAAATCCGATATTATATCGTCTTTTTTCTATAGGCACAACTGCTGGCACATAAACTGAATTTTTAGGAGTCAATTTGTGAAATTAACAAGAAATTTAAGATTTTATTACATTTTAACTTCACTTAATTAATAAATTTGAAGAAAAATTTACGAATTTAAAATTTTAGAACAAAAAAATTTTTTTTGCATTTTTTAGTTCATATCGTATCGGATATCGGATTTTTTTTGAATACGATATGCATCCCTCTGCTGGTATATGCCTTTTTCTATAACCAAATTCATCATGAATCCCTCTTTCCACGCGCACTTTCATTTTATTAATATAATAATTCAATAAATTAATTTACATAATATGAATGATGTTGGTTTACTGGGTGGCTTGACACAAAACAATAAAATTAAACTCAATGGACACACAGGACACAGCTCGGTGTGCTGAATCTAATGACGATATATTTATTTAAAAATATTCTCACCGTTTAAGGTCAAAATATCAATGACAAATAATTTTTATCTAAAATATTTTGAAAATTGTTCTTGGTCCCCTTGGTATTTTCTTAGAAAAGTCGATTTTTAACTTACCAAGATGGTGATTGGTGAGATATGATAAAAAAAAGGATTTTTGATTCGTGTTCTACAACCCCGAAGATCCCCGAAAATTAATTTTAGAAAAAAAATTTTTGGACACCACTTTTTATTTCATTTGCCCTTTATTTTATTTAATATTTTACAAGCATAAGGTTATAACATGCATTTTTCTAGAATTCATCATGAATGCCGCTTTCCAATTGCCATTCACATTTTCATTTTATTAATATAATAATTCAATAAATTAATTTAACAGGTGGTTTATTGGTTGGATAATTTACATTCATTCAAAATCAAATTTACAACACAAATTTTTCCGCTTATCAATAATAATATTTTTTATTTCTATGAATAAATATATTTTATTAATTTTAAATAAGCAAACCAAAATCCGCCCACTTCATCACATTTTTTTACAAATAAAAGCAAAACCCTTAAGAGAATTTAACACTCAAAACAATTGAAATTATTTTTGATGATTTTCTGCTATAATTTATTCCAATTTATTTTAATTCTTTTCATCATATTTCTACAAAGTGCCACAATATTCGTAATTAATTGTAAAATATTATTGGGAAAAAAGTAATTTTTAAGGTATTTGTGACGCGCAAAGAATATCGCACAAATTTGGCATACATTTTGATGCTTTCCATTGCAATTACGGATCTATTTTGTCTCTCTGCTTATTTTGCCAATTTATTTTGCCAATTATTCGGTTTTGAACTTTTTGAAGCAATTGGAAAAGTTTTTCTTTCCTAAAAGATTAAAATTAAAATTAATTTAATAAATTAGATTTTGAATGCCACCGCATTAGTGAGTTTTGACAATGGAACTGTGCAATTAACATTGTTAGCCCTGAATCGATTCATCACAATCCTCAGAATGTATCGCCGGCCTTCCGACTCTTCTGCTCCAAAACCAATTGAATTTAGAATTTTTATAGTAAAATTTGTTTTATTTTGAAGAATATTATAAAATTTATTTGAAGACAATATCGGCAATATGTTGGATATTTTCCTTCATGGCCATTTTTTTATTCCAAACTCCGCTGATGGCCGCAAAATACGATTCAATTAGCTACAATTATTCCTATCCATACTCAAATTATTATAGTAAATTTGATTATTCATTGACGATTGCATGTCCTATTCTAATATTGCTCCTTTATATTGGCATTGTATTCATTTTGAAAAAGGTCATTTTGGGGCATTTAAAATTTGGTAAAATATTGAAAATGGCGAATAGAATAAACCGGTTTAAACTGTTTATAAATTTGTCCTAAATCCATAAATCCTTTCGATAGATCTCGACGAGATGCATCGATTAATAACGATTTGGTTTAGGTTTAACCAATTTTTAGGTAGTTTTGAACCAAAAAACCATTTAAGGTTTAAACGGTTTAAAACCTTTAATTTTTGGTCAAAACTCGACATATTATATACCATTCGATGCATCTTTACGAGATCAATCAAATGGTTATAGGGTTTGGGGGTCTAGGACAAACAGCTAAACCGTTATAGCTTTTTGCCACTTTCAATAATCTATTCGCCACTGTCAATACTCTATTCGCCATTTTTAAATACTATCAGTTAAAACTCTTTTTAAATATTGGATTTAAGAAAATTTTTGTTAATTACTAAGGGAATTTTTTTTGAAATTTGCAAAACAACTATTTTTTGATTTATTAGCTCAAAAATTTATTTGCTAATTAAATAAAAAAAAATAATAAATTTAGAATAGAAAAAGAGTGAATGATGCAAAAGGACAACATCAATATTTGTTGAGCCAATATGAGAGCCGAATTCTTCTACAATCATTTATTTTTTTCATTTATTATGCCATTGTCGAAGCATTGTTCCTTTACATTGATTATTTTGAAATTGAAGATGAATGGATACTTTTGGTACGAAATCTTCTTTACACGATTTATTATGGCTTAAACCCATGCGTTTATTTGGCAACAAACAGGCAACTATTTATTATATAAATATTTTTAATGGATTTTGTAAAAGAAAGACAAATACATAGATTATACTCTATTTATTGATATATAAACTAAATTTAACTAAATATAATATCGCTAAATATGGGAGATTGTGTTATTTTATTAATCATTTTGTATATAATTCTTTTGACTCAATTTTAATATTAAAAAAAATAATATATAATTTTTTAGGCGGGCAAGAAATATTATAATGCATAGAAAGATAGTAGAAATAGAAATTTTAAAGAAAACGGAATTCCCTAGAAAGAAAAGCACATTTTTCGATACGAATATTTTTAATTCATTTTTTTTTGTAAATAAATTAAATCAATTTTTCTGCTGTTTTATATTCATTATTTTTATAGTTTGGTAAAATTTTCTTATTTTCATTTATAACATTTTATATTTCATTAAATGTGCATTAAAAATAAATTAATTTTAGTGAATTTCGGCAATGTTTCATCAAATTATTTCCTCCAAAATTTTGTCATCAGCAGAAGAATAAATCCAAAAATATGATTATTATTCATGTGAAAAATGCTACACAAATGAATGCAAATCAAACCAGCAGAACGAGGGGAAAGATATTTTCTGATATTGCATAAACAAATAATGGATTTTCAAGAAGATTTAATTTTACATTCTAATATATATATATTTATTCCGAAGCTACATTCATTTCTACATTAACAATTTACTATAATATTAATATTACATATATTTTCATATATATCATTATTATTTATATTCATTTTTGCACTAAATTTAATCTATTTCCATTTTCCTCTGTTCCTCAATTCCATTTGTTGTTCATGAATTAATTTTGATTGCGGATTTGCTGTATTTGCAAGAAGTGCCTGTGCCATCCTGATTTAGTTTGAATACATTAACCGTCGATGTGCTTGGCTCATTGTATTCCTGGCAAATTGCCTTGATTGTGCTGCTACTGTCCAAAGTGATACCCGAAATTGACATTGAGTCACCTCGATTTTTGTTCAAAGCTAAAAATAATAAAATTATAATTAAATATGCCAAAAATTTGAACTTACCGATTATACTGTCGGCTTTCCCTTTGAATTTTGAATTGGTAATTTGCACACTTCGAGTGTATTGGACACATCCTGAGCCACATGAACGATAAACTCGGCTGAAATTTTCGGCACAAAAGTTCGTAATTATTGTTTTTCCCTTGCTTGATTGGGTGAAAATCTAAAAATTGAATAAAATATAAAATAAAAATATTATTCCAATTTTCCAAACCTTGTCCGGCACATTTTGAGCAGCACCACCAATGACTTGATGCGTTTCCGTGGAGGCACCATTGCCGGGACTGGCAAAGCCGGCTGCATGGTAACAGACTTTCTCAAAGCTAAATTTTTTAGGATTAATATTTATTTTTATTTAATTATTAATTTTTAATTAATTAGTATTATTCATTTATTATTATTTTATTATTAATTATTTTAAATTATTCAGTTATTTAATTTATTATTTAAGTATTAATTAATTAGTTAATTAATAATTTGTTATTAAGTTAATTTATGGATGTGTATTATTAATGTATCGATAAAAAGAATTAATTTTCCGAAATTCTTTCATTTCGAAAAATAATATATTTTTTAGGCCATATAACTTTTCCAAATCAGACTTCTTTAAAAATCCCTAACCCCAAGCCACTAATTCCATCCTGCCCTGAACCTAACCCGGCTTAGCCCTAATACCTAGTTATGGCCAAGTTATGTGGTCTCAAAAATTTAATATTTTTCGACACGAAAAGATTCGGCAAATTAATTATTTTTTCGGCAAATTAATATTATTTCATTAATTTTTTATTAATTAATTAATTTAATTTTTTACTTACTAAACATTCTGAAGGGTGCATGTTCCTTCGCACCAAATTCCTTTGGCCGGATCCGCCAAAATCACATTCTTCACGGTGCCCCCATCCTTGATGTTGATTATGTGCTGGCCATTTACGGATCCATCAATGGAGCAACTGGAACGAAGTGCCGAGGTCGCAGTCAATCGGGCATTTTGGAAATCCATTGTGCCGGCCACATTTCTAAAATATTTTCAGAACTTAATTTTATTTTTTATTTTTTTTTCTTACATTACAGCAGAAACTTGTGTGTTATTTTTAGCTGCTGGGAATGGGCAATATGAGGCAAAAATCAATGTTGGACCGAAAAATATGCCAAAAGCAATTAAGGAGAAAATGGAAAGAGAATTCATTTTTAATTGAATTAATTTATTTAATTGAATTTAATTGTTTGAATGAATTTATGGATGATTTTCGATGCCAATGGAGCCTCTTTTATAGTCAATTTTTTGTGCCGAACAAATGTCACAATTGAATTTGGTATCAAATCAAATTCAAATTTTGTTTAATTAGATGCCCACTGTCCATGGTGCCAGCCATCATTTGCCCTTTTTCTTGAATTTTTTAAATTCCGATTTATTTGAATTTTAATAGTCAACTTATGAAAGTACCGAGTACCGATACAAATGTGTCAAAAAATGTTTAATTAATTTATTCAGCCGAATTCCTACATTTCCTCTTTCGTTTCTTTCTAATTTAACCAAATTTTCCCAATTTTTTTTAAAATTCATAAACCTTTGGTTCATCATTAATCATTTTTGAATCATTTTTGTTCTTATTTAAACAAATGCCAATGAAATTGACATCCAAAAACAGGAATTTGTTTGTCCAAATGCTTGAAAATGAACTTTTCAACCTACAGTCAGATTTCCTACTGATTAATTCACAAATGTGTTTAATGAAATTTTCTTCCGATTATTTTTCGAATAATTATTTGGACAGCCAATTTTAAACACAAAATAAGCAGAAAGGAACTTTGTCATAAAACGAGCCAAAAAATGATCATCAATTGGACAAACACAATGGGAACATTTGCATATTTCCGACCATTCCCTTTCCAATTGAGCATTGTTCATACCAAACTTTTTGAACCGCATTTTTGATGCATAAATATTATTTTTTACTTCCTTGATTTATTTTATAGAGAATTTATCAATTAATTATTTTATATTTAATGAATTTGAGTACTTATAAAAATCGTCTTACTAGATTTTTTGATATTTTTAGGTTATCTATCTCTACATTTTTTGGTAGGGAAAAGTGCCTGTATAGCAGGGCTGGGCAAAATCGAAAAATAAAAAACGATACACGATAACGATAAACGATAGGTTTCCAAAACACGATCACGATTACGATACGATAAAAAAATGGGCCAAAAACACGATATTTCACGATAAACGATAACGATAACGATTAATTTTAAAATTTTTTCTAAGTAATTAAAATCAAAATTTTTTAATAGTGCTGATGAAAAAGAAATTTTTTAACGTTTACAATTTTTCAAACCCTTTCTTAAATTAATAAAATATTATCTAGCTGTTTAAAAAAACAAAAAGCCTGATTAAAAGCAGCTAATAATCCAGCAGGGCTTTAGCATTTAGCCAAAATTATCTGATGAGGGAAGAAGGGCCAGATTTCTAATTTTTTGTACTTTTTTATTATTTTAAATGATCGATACAAAAATTGCATAAAATTTTAATTATAAAGCCAAGTTTTGGGCTATGGCCGAATATAATTACCAAAAAATGGTCTCGTCGAGGGAATTTAAGTTAAAAATGGCCCCGCCAGGGGAAAATTCAGGCCAAAAATGGCCCTGCCAAGGAAAAATTCAGGCCAAAAATGGCCCCGCCAAGGAAAAATTCAAGCCAAAAATGGCCCTGCCAAGGAAAAATTCAAGCCAAAAATGGCCCTGCCAAGGAAAAATTCAGGCCAAAAATGGCCCCGCCAAGGAAAAATTCAGGCCAAAAATGGCCCCGCCAAGGAAAAATTCAGGCCAAAAATGGCCCTGCCAAGGAAAAATTCAAGCCAAAAATGGCCCTGCCAAAGAAAAATTCAAGCAAAAAATGGCTTTGTCCTCAAAAAATCAAAAAAATTTTTCTTCCGAAAAGTCATTTTTAGGGGGTGTATTTCGCACGATAATCCCGGAAAAACGATAGACGATAACGATAAACGATATGTGCCAAAAACACGATATTTCACGATATACGATAACGATATACGATACGATACCCAGCCCTGCTGTATAGGGTTAAGTTCTTTAGGGGATAGCTAACATTAATTACCTTTAAGGGGAACCTCCACTCAAAACATTCTGAAGACAGATAACCGAAAAATACCGATTTTTGTTAATAATATTAATCTATGGATTAATTAAATAATAGATATGATTAAATTTTAAAATTGCAATAAAAATCCATGGAAAATAATACAATCAAAATTCAAAAACTACAATAAATTTACCCAAAAATAATAAACTCTCATTTTAATAATTTTTATCCAAAGAATTTATTTAAAAAAATATTCATCAAAATTAAAAATTGAAGGATGAATACAAAAAAATATTTGCCCAAAAATGCCCAATTTTCACCAAATTTTCTTCTTCAAAAGTCCCGCTGGACATCCTTTCATTTATCCTGAGAATAAGCGGCCTCATTGCACATTGAGATGTTCCCTTTGATGTAGCTTGTTTCGCAAACGTACATTAAAGATGACGGTGGGGCCTGATGGTGATGGGTGCCGTCGCAAAGTTGCTGGCAAATTTTATATTTACCAACAACACCGTGCTCCTTGCAACATTCTGTGTTGGGGGAATTAAAAAGTAATTAAGTTAACAAAGGCCAATTTACCGCGATTGTCCTTCTTATTGGTGTAGCATTTTACGTATGGATTCCAATGGCCGATTTGGCCCAAATCCTTTGCCTCTACGGTGGTTGGATTCTCCGGCGGAAATTTGCAGCCTAATGGATTTTAAGAAAAAATTATATTTTTTATTAAATTTTTAAATAATTTCGGAAAATTTTAATATTGAGAATCATTTTTAAAATATTTTCAATTATGATTTGATAATTTACAATCTTTGATGGTGTCCTCGCGCAATGATGGACTGATTTCTTGGCAACATTCAGCAAATTCATCGCTTGGTGTTAACGGGATTATGTCACCTCGGTAGGTTGAAACGAAGGTCCCAATGGCCAAGAAGGCACAAAAGAACAAAATAGTTGAGGAAATTGAGGACATTTTTAAAAAGTTTTTGATATGTGAAAGATTGGTTTTGATTGAATTAAAAATGAGGAAAATTGAAGGGCGATTTGCCTCTTTTTAAGACCAAAAAATTGATGGAAAAAATGATGCCATTCAAATTAAAAATTCAAAATTTAATGGCCTAAAAAGCTTTTAAAATTCTAAAATAGGAAAATTATATTCAAATAAAATCATAAAAAATGATGACGGAATATTTAAAAATTTTAATGCATTTAAATTTTTTTTACTAAATTTAGAATAAAGACAATAAAATATAAAATGTTGAAATAATTTTTAATATTGTATTAAATTTAGACAATATTCGTCATATTTTATTAATTATTATTAATCTTCCAATGCTGCCTCATTTCTCTCAAGTCGCGGCATTCGCCTTTTCCGCCTGTTCTTTTTCCATTTCCGCTTTTCGTTTTGCTTTTTCCTCCTCTCGCTTTTTGGCCTTTTCCATTGCCCTGGCCAAAAATGCATCTTCATTTGGTGGATTGTCCAAAAGGGCAATGCATTTGGCAAAATTTTCGGCCGACAATTGCTTTTTCATGTCATCCCTCAATGCGGTCTCGAATTGCTTTTTGTATGCTTCCTCCAATTTCTTGCCATTCTATGCCAAAATTAAAATTAAATTATTTATAATTTGTAACAAAAATCAAAATATATAAAAAATTTTACTATATATTTTGGAGAAACAATAAAAATCGATAAATTGAAATTTAAAGGAAAATATTTAGAAATTTTAAATTAATTTTTATATTTTTTTTTACTTTTTTTAAAATTATTTTATTGAAATTTTGTAAATTTTCATAAAAAAATCCATAAATTGAAATTCAAGGAAAAATTTTTAAAAAATTAAAATAAATTTCTAAAAATAATTTTTGCATTTATTTAAAAAAAAATATTTCTTCCTCTTTAAAATTTTACCTCATCCGGATCATAAAGAATGTCCTCAATCCTCTCAAAATTCACCACCAAACCTTCGATCGGAAAAAGAAGCTTAAAAAAAGGTTTAAAAAATAGTTTTAAAATTGGATGATTCACCTTGTGAAGTCGTTCCTCATAGGATGCTGGCATTTTGAAAAATAATTTGGACCTGGAAAATTACTAAAAATGGGGATTAAAAAAATTAATGAATGTGGTATTTAATTATTCTGTTATTTTATAGGGTTGCTCAAAGTGATTTTAAACCGGTATTCGGTTTAAAAAAAAGTCAGTTTTCGAAATTTCCATTTTTCTTTTTTAAATTTCATCGATTTTCTCAAACCGAAACCGCCCCTATTATGAAAATTAAAATTATAAAAAATCAGGGAATATTTTTTTTTTAATTTCTATTTTTCCTATGAATTTTTTCTTCATATACATAAATTTAATAAAACTTTAAAATGGGAAAAGTGTTGACTAAAAAACGCATTTTTTGATATTATCTTTTCGAACAATTGATTAGAGAAATTGTTTTAAATGAGTTCAAATTAGTCTCAGTAAAATAGAGAGAATATTGGATATTTGATGGGCGGAAAAGATTTGGATTGATTGGATTTGGGAAAATTTTGAAAGGATGGAGAGGCCAAATGTCCCAACTCCCAACAATGTTAAATAATCTCCGCCCCCGTTAAAATCGAGACGAGGATGGACGGCTGGCAGAACAGCTGCCATGAGAAAAAAAAACAATAAATAAAAATAGAGATCAAAATTGGATCAGAGAAAGAAGATTAAAAAATAAAATAAAGATTGGAAAATCATTGAAATAGGAAAAAATCTGTTTTTAACCAAATTTTTCATAAATAATTTATTAATCAATGAAGCATTTTATTTAAAAAAAAAGATTAACGAGTAAAAATATTTAATAAAATTATTTTAAGAATTCCGATTAAATTATTATTTTGGCATGCCATTTTGAATATAATTAGTGTTTCTCTCCTTTCAAATTCAATTGTGCTTTCCTTTTGTTTTGTTAGTGACGACGACGGCGACTTTAATTTAATTACAAGATTAAATTATAAGTAACATTAACATTAATTTTACATACCTCTTCATTTCACTGTCCATCTGCTTCTTCACCTCTCTTGCTGCTTCCTTTGCTTTCATTGATTCTTCCAATTCCTGGCCAGAGATGCAACCCTTTCGACCAAATTCGGATACCTTCAATTGAATTTTGAATAGGAATATACATATTTGGATAAATTTCATTTAAATTCAAGAATAAAAAATCAAAATCATTTAATTAGAACAAATTCGAATTGACCATAAAAAATATCAGAAGATTTTATTTTTCTTACTTTTGATATTTTGACTAATTAATCAAATATTTAAAATATATAAAATATATTTATTTCCTTACATAAAATTTTTGCAAAATTTTATGTAAGGAAATTTTTTTGATTAAAATTTTACTTTAATTAAAAAATTTTTTAAATAATTAAAACCATTACGTAATGACTAAAGTAGACCATATGTTGATAAATAGCAATAGCGCAACTGGGAATCATTATACCCAACACCGTATTTGAACAATCCGTATCTTCATCCCAACATTCGGTAAAATATAAATTCGGATCAGAGAAAAGTTGCACATTTGGTGTTGCTTCCTTCTTGGCATCATCTTGCTCCTGCCATTGGCTCCATTTTGCAAAATTTGCCTCACGGAAATCGTCAATATCGGGCATCCCTCTTGGATACCAAATTTCCACATTCGCATGGTAATATGCAGCGTCGATGCTTAAAATTATCAATAGGGGTTTTAAAAGTAATAAACAATGAAAATTATTTAAAAAAGAAAAGAAAAAAAACCATAAATCTTGAGGCAAGTGAATTTAAATAAATTTATAATTCCATATCGGTACACTAATATTGGGCGACGTCTCAACTGGGCTCTGTCGCTTGTAGCTCATTAAAGAGTAAAGACCAAACGGATATAGATTATTTTGGTGTCAAATTAAAAAGAGCATTGCTTGCAATCGATGGGTATAAGATTATTTGGTTTGGTTCAGAATTAGCAAAGTAGTACTCAAAATCTTAAAGCAAATTTATAATAATAATAATAATAATAATAATAATAATAATAATAATAATAATAATAATAATAATAATAATAATAGGGTTTTTGAGTACCATTGCTAATTCTGAACCAAACCAAATAAATCATATATCTATCGATAGTCAGCAGTGAGCTCTTTAATTTGACACCAAAATAATCTATATCCGTTTTGTCCTTAATGAGCTACAAGCGACGGCGCCCAATCGAGACGTCGCCCAGCAGTTTAGCGGGTCCGAAATCCAGTAAAGGAATATTTTATACCATAATATTCATTAACCTGCAATTTTGACTGCGCACGGCGACCAATTCGCATAAAACATTCTTCCCAATGCCCGAATCTTTTGGCCAACATGGTGGCAAATGTGTCACAATATCCCTTTGATTGACAATTCGAAAGCTTTAAGCAAAAAGCAAAATTTAATTATTAAAAATAAAAATGACCTTTTCTTGATTTTCTGCTCCAGTTCCTTTATAAATTTGTAATTTCCCACTCTAGGGGAACCATAAGTGAACAATTGAACTTGGTCTGGTGATCGAATTCCCTCGGCCACAGTTCGAAGGGCTGCAATTGTAGCCAATGCGCCGCCCAAGGAATGGCCAGTGAAGGTGATCGTAAAATCCTTGGGAAAATATTTAAATTAATTCGAAAATAATCGTAAATCAAAATTTTCTATATTTTTTTGGATTTTAAAAAATTGAACAAAATTACCGCATAATTGGGATTTGTCAACAAATTCATCCACGATGGCGTAGACCAGAGTAGATCAATTGCAATATTGTTATAGCTGTTAACCTGAAAAATTTTCGAAACTATATGAAAGAATGCCCCTTTTTGAAATTTTTTTTCAAAATCATGAAATGATACACAAATCGATTCGTCTCGAAGCTCAGCAGGAAAATGTTTTTATTTTCGCTAAAACTCAATAATAAAAAAGTTATGAACCAAAGAAAGTAAAAAAAATGCACAAAGGAAATATGGGTTGTATCGGAACTGTTCCGTTCCTTAATTTTAATTAAACAAGAAAAATCCAAATTTTTACCACAATTCGGAAGGATTACATAATTCATAATAATAATTATTTGCAACTGATTTTTTCGATGTATATTTATGTTTTTCTACTATTTAAGGTTTAGTAAATGGAGAAATTAAATTTATTAATGAAAATTCTAATTCTTTTTTTTTTCACCTCCCCTTTCGTCCATTGCAAATTGTCTACCGGATTGGCAAAAGACGTAGCAAACCATTGGCTGAATAGTTGGTTCCACGAATTTGTGCCACGAAAAGCGATTCCAATTTGCTTTGATTTGATTGAAACCGTAACCAAATATTTACATGGGTTCCCCGATGAATCGCATCGCCAATGCTCTCTCGAATGGATATGCCATTCTTCGTCCACGGGCAATGAACTGCAAGAAAATGGATTTATTTAAATATTATTTTATGATTAAATTTTACGTTTGAATTCAAATTAATTTTCGTTATTAAAATATTAAGATTTATTTACTTTTTGATGCAATTTTGTGTAATTTGCAATAGCGGGTCATTGTGAGGATCGTTATAAGAGGCGACAGCAAGTCCAAAAAATTGTCGGGCTTCAAATTCTTTGTATCCAGATTTGCCATCTCCTGGCGGTGGCAACGAATTATGGAACACTTAAAATATTCGAAAATATTTTTAAAAAAATATTATTAATAAAACAAACATAGTGAATAGATGAATAAAGTAGAACAGGAGAATGCGAATAACATTGAATGAAACGAATTTATTTGAAAAATTGAAACCCAAATTTAATCTGTATTTAGTAAGATAATTAATTTGAAAATTTCAAAAAAAAAAAATGCAAAATGTTATTAATATAATTAAAAATATAATATCTCTTAAGGTAATTGCAGCATTTTATATGATATATAAAATCATTTGTGGACAGGTATGTGGCCCGAACATTTAAAGCATACTGTGCGTTACACAAAAAATGAAAGGATAAAACCATAGGCTAGGACGGAATGGAATGAAAATTGGAAAAAAGTGGGAAATGGGGGTGGACTGGAGATGGAGACATTTTAGTGGAGATCTGACTGGGAGATTAGAATTCCAGATAAAAAATTCTAATAAACATAACGAATGTTTGGCCAATTTACTGGGAAAAAATGTTCGCATTAGAATACATTTGCTTGGTACTTTGGTAGGCTACTTTCTTCCTGAGTGGAATTAGAAAATGTAAAAAAATGGGACTATGAATGTTGAAAAAAAACAATTGAAAGAAGCTAATGGAATAATTAAAGGAAATGGAATGAAATTGTTTGTTGAAAGAATTTTTAGCACAAGAAGAAATCTGTGAAAATGTTGGGAAAATGCAAATTAATCGAACTTGCAAAAAATGACCATTGTCAAAGATTTTTTGCCCTTTATCCTTCATAAAAAATTTTATAGGTAAATTTTCTCATTTAATTCCCAAAATTTTTATTGGAATACATTTTTGTTTCCCCTCAGCAGGTAAGCTATTAATAAATGGAATGTAGAATAAAAATATGTTATTAATCAAATTTATCCGAATTATTGTGTAAAAAATAATTTAACTTGTTGAGTTTAAATCAAATTGGTATCGAATTTATTTGATTTATATTCCCTCAATTTTCATGTCCTTCATTTGGTGCCGCGAGCATCCGGTGGCAGACGACCTTTATTCAAATTAATGGATTATTTTTTGCAATAAATTCTTTCCCTTTACCATCAATATCCTTGTATCCGTAGGCCATAGCCAATTCTGTTGTGGTGTGAATTTTGCCGGTCTTCTCAATGACTTTCGGATCAGTGGCCAATGCAACAATTGCTTTGCCCGGAAATTCCACCGATTCTCCGCTGTCGAAAGCCGGCTAAAAATGGGAATTTGTTTAACTAAATTTATGTAATTAATTTAATCAATATTAATTGAATTATATTTTGAATCCAAATTTTCCCTTTATTTCTTACATTTCCTAATCCAGAAAGCAATTCGGTTTGGGCAAATCCAGGCCACAATGAAATTGCCGTGACTCCATGCTCCTTCAATTCCACTGCCATATCCTTGGCCATTTTGTCAACTCCGGCCTTTCCAACTCCATATGCCACACCGAACAAGTATTTCTCGCCACCAAGTGAGCTGAGATTCACAATCAGTCCAGCACCTTTAATTTTATTCAATTTTTTAATTAGCTAAACATTAACAATATTTAAGTAATCAAATTAATTAAAATTAAAATGCTTAATAATTAATTTACCACGTGGAACCATCAAACGTGCAGCCAAAGCGGAACAAAAATAGACATTTCGGAGGCCAACTTCGTTCACGGTGTCCCACATTTCGAGATCAGATTCCCAAAATTTCTTGCCACCATTTGCGATTAAGGCCTAAAATAATAAAAATAAATTACTTTTTTAGAATATTTTTTCCTTTCAACAGAAATTAAACCAAAAACAAATCATTCCCCTTATTTATTTTATTAATATTAATTTTAAATTTTTAATCAAATAATTAATTTTTTTTACCGGCACTGCTGAATAAGCATTGTTGACCAAAATGTCCAATTTTCCTCCCTGCTCCTTCTCGATTTGTTTGAACAACTTTTGAATGTCTTCCAAATTTGAATGGTCGCAATAAATTGGGACGCATTTGCCACCGCCGCGAGCATTTGCTTCTGAAAATAAAAAGCGAATTAATTAACAAATTAATTTTTATACAGATCCATATTAAAATCTTGATAATTTTAATTCAAATAGATTTCCCTTAAAATTATTCCCAAATTTATTGTTTACCTTTGGCCGTTTGTTCCAATGATGGCAACACTCCTTTGTTCTTGTCCTCGCGATATGAAGCATCCGGAGCTCGTCCAGTGATGTAAACGGTGGCACCGGCCCCAGTCAATTGAAGAGCAATTCCGCGACCAATTCCGCGCGATGCTCCGGTCACCAAAGCAATTTTGCCTGCCAATGGTCCAGTTGATGTCATTTGTCCAATTTAAATTTTAGTCAAAAAAGATTGCTCAATAAATTAAAAAATTCTCTTTAAAAATAAAGGGGAAATTAGTAATTTTTTAGTCAATTAAATGTTCATAAAATATTCTCTTAAAAATTAATAAAAGGGAAATTTTAGTGTTCTTATCGATCACAGAAAGCAAATAAGAATCAAATTCTGCTGAATTTCCCTTGTCCTCTTTCTATTTTATACTAATATTTTAAAGGATGTCCATCAAGCCATCGCAAACTACAAACTCATCCATAAAAAAGATATCACAATTTGTTTGTGGCGAACATTGTGTTTCCCTTTCTCTAGTAGAGATGGAGACTGGAGATGGAAAGGCAATCCCCGTCCCCACTATACTACACTACAAAATATAATCTGCTTCTCATTTATTTACCACTAAATTTGCATTTATGTTTAGTAAGTTATGACTTCTGCTGTTGAAGAATTGTGTTGTGTATTGTGTTTAGTATCTAGTGTAGTGTGATAATAATCATATCAATCAAAAAATTAAAAAGACAATGGATAAATATTCAAAACAGTATAAAAAACTTATTTTAGGCTACATTTTTAAATTTTTTTTCAGTCAATTTAATTTGTTGAACTCATTTAATTACGCCTGTTTTTTTGCACCAATTCCGTCTGTTTTTGCACTAATTCAGCCTGTTTAGTGTTTTTTGCACTAATTCCGCCTGTTTTGTGTTTTTGCACTAATTCAGCCTGTTTTGTGTTTTTTGCACTAATTCCGCCTGTTTTGTGTTTTTTGCACTAATTCAGCCTGTTTTGTGTTTTTGCACTAATTCAGCCTGTTTTGTGTTTTTTGCACTAATTCCGCCTGTTTTGTGTTTTTTGCACTAATTCAGCCTGTTTTGTGTTTTTGCACTAATTCAGCCTGTTTTGTGTTTTTGCACTAATTCAGCCTGTTTTGTGTTTTTGCACTAATTCCGCCTGTTTTGTGTTTTTTGCACTAATTCAGCCTGTTTTGTGTTTTTTGCACTAATTCAGCCTGTTTTGTGTTTTTGCACTAATTCAGCCTGTTTTGTGTTTTTGCACTAATTCCGCCTGTTTTGTGTTTTTTGCACTAATTCAGCCTGTTTTGTGTTTTTTGCACTAATTCAGCCTGTTTTGTGTTTTTGCACTAATTCAGCCTGTTTTGTGTTTTTGCACCAATTCCGTCTGTTTGTGTTTTTGCACTAATTCAGCCTGTTTTGTGTTTTTCTTCACTATTCAGCCTGTTTTTTGTTTTTGCACTAATTCCGCCTCTGTTCCCTGTTTTATCTTTTTTTTCTGCTGTTAAGACAATGAAGTTATATTTTGTGTAGTCTGTAATGTAATGTTACAGACTACAGATCAATCAAAAATTAATTACAATAGATTAATAATAATAAATCCAAATCAGTAAAAAAAAATTAATAAAAGCTAATTTAATAATTTTAATTCTTATCAACTCGATTTGGTGAACTTTATTTTTCCATAAGAGCAGAGAGGGAAGAGTCCCATTGTGTCCCAGCATAATTATTTTTACAAATAAGTTCTCTTTTTTCCCAAATTAAATATTATCAATTTCTAAAATATATATTGATTAAGCTTCAATTTTTTCACATAATTTTTTATCATCGCTAATAAAATGCACTTCTCAATCACTGTTTTCATTTGCATTCTGATCATTTGCGTATCACTTTTTCCGGGTTTCATTATTCTTGGTAAGGATTAATATTACTTAAATGTTAATACATATTTTTGTGAAGGATTCTTCCAAAATGTCATATTGGAAGCAGCTCCATCGAATTGGCTGGACATTGGAGAAGTTGCAGTTTCAACATTCAAAGTATTTAAATTTAAACCTTTAAGAATAATTTTTTTGAACAATTTATTTCTTAAATTTCAGTTCCTGGTCTACAGTATTCTCTGTTTTTTGTCCATCATGCTCTACTCCGATTTGGCTCTTCCCTCAGCTTTGTACTGTTTTTACTGGACTCTCTCGCGCACTTCCCTGCCCCATGAATCCCTGGATACTCAACAAACAACCAAATCCCTTATTCGCCGTTCTTCCTTCTCATTTCCATCACAATCAAAGTGCATTAATGAATTTATGGATGAAATTGATAAGAAAATTCTAACATCACATGGGCGAAAGCGATCTGTCTCATCAATTAATTGAAATGAAATGAGAAGACATTTGATAAATCAGATAGATAATAAAATATGTTTTCTTAATTTTTCGTACATTTTAATTAATGCAGCGAATCTCGAATAATTCAACATTTCATTAAATTAATCTGATAAAGTTGAGTGGACTTCTTTTATCCCAAAAAAATTTAAATAAAAATTCAGGATAATTTGATAAAAATAAATTTTTGAGCAGGAATTTTTGCCTTAAAATACCTCCTGCTATTCTCCGACTTCTCAAGTCTAAAAAATACATTCCTATTATGACTTAATTATTTACAAATTAATTTAGCTATAATTTTTTATTTTCATTAATCTGTTAAATTTTTTGCCAATTACGTTGATGGACTTTGTTCTCCCCTTTCTTCAACGATTTGGGGAACAGGCAATGAAATCACTGGTTCTGGCACAATGACATTTCTTGGATTATGCCTACAAATTGGGAAAAAAAACATCTGTCGAAAATCACGGCACAACAAAAATAGGCATAAATCCTCGATGAAAGAGCAAAAAATCTCTGCCCAACTGTTAATTATACTCATATTCCATAAGAGAGGTATAATATTTAGGTCGACAAATATAATGTCAGCCACAAATTGTATCGAAAATGGGACAATTCCAGCCATACAAACAATGCAAATGTGCACATGGTCAATCCGATTGATTTGCAATTTCATTTTTGCTAACTAAAGTAAATAATAAATTAGTCATATTTTCTTAAAATTTATAATTATTTAAATTTATAAAATTTGGAGTTAATTTTGGCATTGCTTTAATCTATTTGAATATATACATTTTTTTTGCTAAAATATTTTTTAAATCTAATTTTTTATATTTTTAATTGAATATATTAAATTCTAATAAATATAATAAATTTTGATTGAGGTGCAATTATGGTATAATAAATTATTATTAATTTTATTAAACAGTAAATCTAAACCGGTTTGCAAACCACCCTTTGCGTGGATCTCAAAACTAATGTCATATTTGAATTCGTCACCCCCGAAAACCACCGAGTCCCAATTTTCATCATCCAATTCCTACTTCCACTATAGGGTTAGCTCTGGGGCGGGATATGGCCAAATCATGACTTGCGCATAGAAGTTAACAAACTCCTCCTAGGCCAAGCCGCGCAGCCCAACATGCCATATACCATTTTGAAGCCCTCACTTGGGTGCAGGGCGACGACAAAATAATTTTTCAAAATATTCATATACAAAAAAGTTATAAGCGAAAATGTAAAAAATGCGGCCAAATTCAAAGTCCAAAAACCGGTTTTCCCCCTCTGCTAACGACCTGGCCAAATTCAACCTTAAACCAAATCATGCCCAAATTAGTTTAAACGGACGCTACTTGGATACATTTTTTCAGGTCCCACCTCCCAATTCTCATCCAGAACCTTATTCTACCGGCAAAATCGTGTGACATTTCTTTTTATATTGTATATAATGAGATGGAAAATTTAGATCGATGCAAAAAATTATGAGATAATATTAATTTGGCGAAAAAAACACTGAATTTGGCGAAAACTTTTCGTGTCGCAAAATATTATATTTTTGAGGCCATATAACTTGGCCCTAACTAGGGGTTTAGGGCTAGGGTTAGGTTCAGGGCAGGCATGGGATTAGGGGCTAAGGGCTAGGGGTTAGGGAATTTTAAAGAAGTCTGATTTGGCCAAGTTATATGGCCTCAAAAATATAATATTTTTCGACACGATTCGCCAAATTCAGTGTTTTTTTCGCCAAATTAAATGACTTCCAAAAATTATTAGAATTTAAATCAAATATATTTATGCATGCAAATATAATTAAATTATAGTATATTCTGATTATGTAATTTTAGCAATTTATTTTTGTGAGATTTCCTCTTCGTTTTTATTACACAATTTTAATATATTATTTTTGTAAAAAAGCAAGCGGCAAGAACGATGCACCATTTCACGAACATTTATAAATCCCTAAAAGAAAATAAATATAAATTAATTATTCTTTTGCAATTTAATTTACCATGATTCCAAAAATCCATTTGCAAAAATGCGCACCATGAATTCGCCCTCCTCATTTGGCTCATATGTTGATGGCACAATCACATATTCGCCTGGGGGTAATCGAACATGGGCGGAAACCTTTAATAAAATTATTAAAAATATTATTAAATTTCTAAAATTTACCTCTCTCAAATTGATAAAAGCTGGACTGCGGGCATATGAATGATTTTGGGCAAAAAATTCTTTACCCAATCGTCCACGCATTGAATTTGCCTAAAATAATTTTAATAGATTTATTTTTTAAAATTTTTTAGGTGAGAGCAAATTTTATGGGAATTTTGTTAAAGTAAATTTCAGTAATATTCAAATAAAAATAAATTTAATAATTAGGCTTAAGGGCAAATTTTTTTAATTTATAACAGTGTTGCATCTATAAAACCCAATTGGTATTCGGATCTAATTTGGAAAATTTAGGCAAAAATTTTCAAATTCTAGCTAAAAATCTGGCATGATTAGAAAGATGTATAAAAATAAATGCTTTATAAAAATTTTTCCTTCATATATAACTTCTGACTATGACTTATTTGGGCAATTTAAGCTGTGAAATAAAGATATAAATCATTAAAATTATCTCACTATGGAAAATTTAGCAGATAACAGTGAAAAATTTAAGTCTAAAATTACCACCTAGGGAGAAAATTTATCATTTTTTTGGTAAAGATTAAAAATCTGGCAGAACTGACAAATTTTGAAAATTCTAGAAAAATTTTGAAAAATCGGGCAAAAAACTGGCATAAACAAAATTCTGATCAAAAATCAAAAAATCTGTAATATGGCAACACTGATTTGTAATATCAAAAAAATATATAAATAATATATAAATATATCTAATAATTTTTTTACTTGATAAACAGCGAATCCAATGGCCAAATTTTCCAGCCCAAGGTATTTTTTCTCGCGTCGATATTTTTGCATAACTGCAATAACCACATCAGAGGCAGTCGAATTCGGACCGCCAATTTTGATGCGAATTTGTGGGTTCGATGCGAATGTTTCTTTATATTCAAAATATTTGTTGAAATAATTCCCCCCTATAATTTACGTAAATAATTTCGGCATCCCCCGGCATTTTGATGCCTTCTCCATGCCCCATGATGCACTTTGGTTGACCAATTTTGGCGAACCGAACTTTTCACACCGGTCATTTGGTAAATTTCCTCCAATACTTCGGGGCCCAAATGACAAATTTCCAACTTTTCAAAATTACGCACAAAATCCTCAAATGACATCCTAAGAAAATATTTGGTAATTAAATAAAATTAAAATTGGCACCAAAATTCGCCATCATGCTCAAAATGAAGGGCCATATCCCGTTTTAGGCCATCGGATAATTGTCGCCATTCCGAGGACCGATCCGACCATGGTCCTCGCCATTCTTGGTCATTTCCCCATGGATTTCGAATGCGCAACAAAACTTGTTGTCCTCGATGGGTTGGCACACTCCGAATGCCCGTTATTGAATAGGCATGGCCCTGATGAGTGGAATCATATGGATTTTTTAAAAATGCAATTTTAAGTAGAAAAAAACTTTTCTCATCTAAAAAATTTTTACCAAATAAATCTCTTTTCCCTATAAGATCAATTATCTTTTTTCAAATAACATACGACCACAAAAATATGAATTTTTGAAATTTAAAAAAACCTAAAAATGAATGGAATCCAATTTCTCAGATTATAAATAATCGAATATTTTCAAAGAGAAAAATTTGGCACTACAAATATTATCCATGTTCCGAAATCTAAAGGCTTAATCTTCTCTGTTTGCAAACTGGAATTGCGTTTTAATCTTTTTTAATTTTATAAAAAAAATAAAAAATTACCATTTTTGGGTTGGGAAAAGATTTAAGTGTAAAAATTGTTTACGGAAAAAATTTTTCTAGGAAAGAAAAGGTTAATGATTTATATTCTCTGCCATTATTTACTTTCACTAGTCCATTTGGCAATTTTGCTTCCCAAATGTATGGATCGGCTTCAATTGAGCATCCAAACAGGGAACCCATTGCGAATCCCCTGGCCATCATTTGCACCAAATTCATTGGCGGATATTCCAATTCGATGAATTCGGTCAATCCACCGGTCATATCCTCCAATGCTTCACCGGTTGTTCCACCCCTTAATGCTTCATAGGAGCCATAAAGTCTGGAAAAGTTAACTTTTTTTCAATTTTTCAATCCATTTTTCTAACTTTGCATATGCCTTTTCCAATAAAGCACTCCAAAATTCATTTCTTTATTTAAAAAGGGAATTAAATTATTTGTTAAAATTCCATTACAAATCGCGTGAATGCATGTAGAGTAATTCGCCATTCCTTGAGCATGGCAAACGGTCATCCACAATCACATCCAGCCATCGGCCATATTGCCAAAATTGAAAATGGAAAATGCCTGTAAAAAAAAAGGAAAAATAACGAAATTGATTCTTTTACTCATTTTGTAAAAACTATAAAAAAATACTGCTCTCGGGATCAATTTTAAAATTTAGATTAATCAGAATTTATTAAAAAATTCATATTTTATTTGAATGTACATAAATTGTAAATTTATTCCAATTTTATTGAATCTTATTAAAATTTAATCTATTGCCAATTACAATTTTTGGCTAAAACATGAATGGATGTGTATATTTTGGAAATTGGACCACATTAAATAAACTTATCTAAATTTAACTATTTAGTTCAGCATATTTTAAATTTTTATTTTTGGCATAAAAATTAAAAAGTTTGCGCAAGCATTGAAAAAAGAAAAAATAATTTATTATTTATTACAATCAAATAGTTTATTTAATCCTAGTCATTTGAGTCGAAAATATTAATAAAATGCCACTTTATTCGAGACAATCCCTTCAAAATTAATATCAATAATTTTTTGGAATATTTTAATACCGGCATAATTTTGCGTGAAACTCTGATCGGGAGGCACCACTCGATAAAATAATTCTTCGGCTAAAGTCAAATTGGCCACAGCGGCCATCAGCCAACAATTGCCCAATTTCCCTTGGATCACATCAAATCGAGTATGTCCTGAAAATTCATCAAAAATAAAATCAAAATAATCTTTTGCCCATTAATTTACCTTCCACAATTAATTGTGGCTCGCGGACAATTTGACCAGGCCGAAGCCAAATTGCATTTTCCGGTGGCCTTCTACTGAAGAAAAGACTGGAATCGTTGGCCGGAAAATCGGGGTCTTCGAAAAGACGTTTTTGCTGGAAAATTTATTTTTTTTATTAATTTTATTATTTTAATAAATTTATTTTTTTATAATTTTTATCAAAATTGTACTTTGAGGCATCGATCACGTTGTGCATAAAAATTGACCTCCTTTGCATCATAAATGAAAGGAGAAATTGGCACAGGTCCCGTTGATGGCCTTTCCCTTGGAATTCGATCCGGTTTAATGAATGGGTCAATCTATTTGATTATAGAGTTTGATTAATTAATAAATAATTATTTTTAAATAATATTTATTTTCATTTAACCTTTCTTTTGAATTTGCCCGAAATGATATTGTCCAAAATGACTGTCCCAGTTGTGCCCAATTTGTTGTCTTTCCCACCAAAATGGAAAAGTACATTGCCAGCAATTGAGCCAATTATTTGTCCAGTCCGTGGATTTACACCTTAATTTAAATATTTATTTTAATTTAATTAATTAATTTTAATATTTACCCAAAAATCGATGTGCCGCATCGCCAAGAAAATTGCCAATATTATCGCAACGTTTTCGCAATTTGTCGGTTGGATTTTTTTTAATAATTAAATATTAAATTTATTCAATTTTTATACCTTTTTCGGGTGAATTGGTTGAATTCCCTCGATGCGCTTGTTTGCCCAATAAATCCACAAGTCCACCAATTAATTTTCCAATGCCCTCATCCGGGCATTGTTGTCGCCTTTGGCAATCTATTTCGCCCCCAATTTTTTGTTGACCGTAATTTTGTCCGGCTGAAAAAATTATTTTTGATTAAAAAATTCATAAAATTTAAGAAAATTCATTCCCCAAAATTAGAAAAATTCATTCCCAAAAATTTTAAAAAATTCATTCCCAGAAATTTTAAAAAAATTCATTCAAAAAAATTTTTCATTTCCAAAGATTAAAAATAATTAATTCTCAAATTTTAATTAAATTAATTAAATTCACAATCAAATGGAACAGGTGGTGCCATCGGCGGCTGTCCATTACCATTTCCACCGCCTCCACTATATTTTAATTGTTCATTGATATAATCCATGTTGAAGCCAATTGAGGGCGAAAATGATGCATTAACTGGCATCATTGTGGGCCTATTCCCTCCTCCAACACCATTTGGCCCAATATTCAAATGGCCAAATGGTTGACAAATGTTCGGCGGAATTCCTTTAAAAAAATAATAAAAATTAGCAATTTTAATTAAATTTAAAAAATTTTTGAATATTCCCTTTGTAAATAAAAAAAATCGATTTTATTTTCTTTTGAAAATTTTTTAAATTTTGATTGGATTTAAAAATTGTTGAATTTTTATTTGTAACCTGGATTAATTTGATTGTTCATAGAAAAATATTGATCGCCAGGAAATCTTCCAACTAAACCGCCCAATTGTTCATTGTTTAAAATTAGCTGAAATATAATTTAAAATATTTTTTAGTTTAAATTATTTCCAACCTTTCGGCAAGGTTCCTCCATTTAATTAATATATAATTTTGAATAAATTAAAAATATATTATTTAATCTGTAAAATTTATAATAATAAATTTCTGTTAAGGAAAATAATTTAAAAATAATTTGAATAAAATTTAACAAAAAAATGGCATAAAATTGTGCCAAAATTTCATAATTAAAGAAACATTTTTATGCCATAGGCATATTTTTATTCCCTCCGTCATCCATTCTTTCATATGCCAGCCATTCTTTCAAAATGAATGCGGCTTAAAGTCGATATTTTTCAGCCAGCCGCTTTTCCCTCTGCATTCGATGGAAATGGAATGACTAATGTGAATTCCTCACATCTATGAAGCTATGAACCCATTCCTTCCTTTCCAATTATTTTAAGCTCTATTGGCCAAATGGAACAGAAAATAAGAGGAGCTTCCTTCATCCATCTTCCTCATCCAATTTAAAATAAAATATTAATTTTGAACATTTTTGGCATATAATTTATGGGTCGCACATATTTGGAGAATAATTTGGGAAATATTTTCATTTTTTGAACAGTTTTTATGGGAAGAAATTAATAAATTTTTGGAAAAATATTTCCAATTTTTGAACAATTTTTCGAAGAAGAAATTAGTAAATTTTTGGACAAATATTTCTAATTATTTGAACGGTTTAGGAGGAAATTAGTAAGTTTGTTTTGACGAGTTGAAAGGACAAATAAATGAATGGATTGAAAATTAGATTGAACCTCGGCTGGTAGGTCGTAAGAACAGCACCAATTGCAGAAAAGACCAAAGCATTAGACAAACTTTTTCATTTTCCCTCGTGCCTCGCCGCCTATCGATCGCCGCCCACCCAGCCCAAATTATCCCAATCCCCCTTTTTCCTCTATCCCTATTGTGCTGCCAGCCGAGAATTTGTTGACCTTTTCTCGAAGAGATGAATGGGAAAATGTGACTCTTGACTCATTATTCAACGAATTTTTCCTTTTGGTGCAGTTTTTTGTTTTTTGGATTTAAATAATTTCTCTTATTTAGTCGACTATACATTTTTTGCAATAATTTTGATCAAAAATTAAGGGTATTAAACCACTTAAACCATTTAAACCATTTTATAGGTTTTGGTACAAAACCAATTAAACCATGACAAATTATATATCATTCGATGCATCTTGACGAGCTCTATCGAATGGTATATGGTTTGTGAATTTTGGACAAACCGTGAAACCGTTATAAACTTTTCACCATTTTCAATGTTTTTTTTCGCCATTATAAAAAATTCGTATTCTTTCTTTCTTTTTTAGTTTTAATTACAATTGTGATTAATTTTGAATATAACATAAAGAATTAGCCAAATTCATTTGGATAATTTCCTCCCACAAATGGCACAATGTCGCAATTGAATTAAGCAAAATTGGTTGCCTTTTCGCACTTCGAATTCGTCCAATCTGAGGCGTTCCTCCTTCCGACGGCACATCATTCTGCCCGAAACGGATGTGTGGGAATATCCCAAAGGTCGATCCGAATATGCGGGATAGCCGCAACGATCAAATTGGAGGGCAATTGGATGCCGGCCTCGGAGCATAAAATACATAATGGCACCAAGGGAATAAATGTCCGCCGATTTGTCATATCTTTGGCCATTTCTGATTTCACTATAAAATTTTAAATTAATTTTATTAGATTAATTTAAATTTAATTTAGTATTTTTTATTCCATAATTTTAACTAAAATTACACTTTTTTTTATTATATTCCTATTAAATAATTTTTCCGCGGATAAATTTTAATTAACTTACGGTGCCATGTAGAATGGTGTTCCGCATAATGTCTGGTAAATAGCATTTGTGGATGCTGCCTTTGAAATTCCAAAATCGGCAATTTTCTTTGAAAATAAAAATATTTCCATATATTTTTAAGTAATATTGTCATTTTTTTCTTTTTTTGCCTTAAAATTATATATTAGAAAGTTTTCCGAATCCGTTAATCTGAATATTACATTAATTTTGAATTTTAATCACACTAATTTGTTCAAAAACCTGTTTAAAAATTTTACAAAGTCAAAAATACGAAAAATATGAATTTCGAGAATAGTTTAAAAAAACTTTTCATACTTAGTTTTGTGTGAAACTAGTTTGATTTTCCCACCTCGAAAACTTTTAAATAATTTTTTAAAAAAAATAAAAAAAATATTTTTTTTCAAATAAGGGAGTAAACAAAAATATTATCATTTTTTATAGTCACCATTCTAATATTCCCATCTGTTCTTCGTCCAACCAAAATGTTTGCCGGTTTCAAATCTCGATGCATTAGCCCAAGTTGATGCATTTTCTCAATTCCCATAATTAATTGAGCAAAATATTGGGCACCTAATTTTCGTATTATTACATTTAATTCGTCAAACAATTATTTACCAATTGGATATTCCAATCGGCCTTTTCGCCGTATAAAATGTTCCAACGATCCATCCGGACAATATTCCATCACCAAAAACATTGCCGACGAAGAGCGAAATATTTTATGGCATTGGACAAAGAATGGCTCATAGCCGGGACCACTCAATTGGCGCATTATTTTTGCCTCCATCCAACATGTCAAAACATCCTTAAAATTAAAAATTTCATTAAATTTAATTTGTTTAAAATAGAACCGTAATTTTTTTGATGGCCACAATTTGTCCATTATTTCTACGGCATTTATAAACAATGCCGAATGCGCCTTTGCCCAAAATTGATTCAAATCGGAACAATTCACCATCAATCACCTTAAATTTTTAATATTTATAATAAAAATAAAATAACAAAATTAAAAATTTAATTACCATTTTTTATTCTTGAAATTTATTAGTGAAATCAGTCAAAAATTTCAAAAACGGATTTTTGCATTAAATTTAAGAAATACAGAAATTTTTAAGATTTATTAATTAAAATTTGGCAATAAAATTTAAAAAATAAAAAAAAATATTTTTGTAATAAATTTAAAAGAAATACAGAAAAATTTTTCTTTAAAATTTGTTATAAAATTAATTAAATATTTATTTTCAAAATAAATTTTAATAGTACCTGATTGAAGGGCAATATAATTTCATTATTCCTCCTCATTTTTAGTTCATTTTTGAACATTTTATTCTGATTAAATTTGAATAATTTTCATATTAATATATTTGTGGGAAGAATAAGGGTGAAGGATGTTCTGTTGAAATGAATGAAAATGGATGGATGGATGCAAGCAAATCCTCCAATTTATTTCCACCACAATCTTGTTCTCCTCTCCACTTCAACAAGCAAGTCGCCCAATTTCTTGATGGATTGACCTAAATTGGTTGCAGGATGACAAAATTGGAAAGGATGGAAGATTTTAGGATGTTCACAGAAGAGAAAACCACATTCTATTATTTCCTCTTAACCCGATTATTTATTTTGCCGCATTCAATTTGATGCCCAGAAATTAAAGGGCCATTTTATTTTAAAAATATACATAACATAAAAATGAACTATGAATAAATTACATTGATCCAAAAAATGGGAGAAATGATATTTGTGTGAAATTATATATTTGAATTAAAGGTAATAAAATAATAAAATATATTCATCGAGTCAGGAACTAGACTTTGAAAATGCCGTCTTTCTTTGCGGTTTGAACATTTTATTCCAAAAACTATTTAAATGGGATTAAGCCGATGAAAAGGCAAAGTTATGATTTGTCATGCTGACAAGATTTTAATCATAGATGATCTAAAGGCCATATTCGCTAATAATTTTACTATATTTTTGTTATCTCAAATTTGCTGACTCTTTTAATATTCCATAATAATTATCAACATTTTGGCGAAATTTTCCCCATTATAATATTGATAAGAAAGAACTTTAAAAAAGCCATGCAAACGATTGCTGCAGAAATGTACTTTTAATTTAATTTAATTTGGATTTAATAATTTAATTATTTTAACCTATACTTTATGACAATTTTGCTGCCAAGTTGGTTTCCTTTACTCCAAGTCAACCAAGTTATGATGACAAGTTTTGACGAATATGTTCTTCTGCTCGTCTGTGCCGATTTCAGAGCATTGGTCAAAAAAGAATTGGCAAATATTTTTGGAAAATTTATATGCAAAAAATATAGAATTGCAAATACCACCCGACAATTGAATCAACAGACTAATGCAATTTCAACTAATTCATGGATGCGCGACTTGAATAAAAAACAAAAATCGATGTTGAATAGATTATATGAATGAATGATATTTTAATAATCGATTTTTTTTTCTATTTATCAATAAATGATAATTTCTGATGGTTAAAATTTGGAGAATTAACGAAAAATATTAATTTAAAAATTTATTTAATTGACAAAATTATTTTTATTTACCAACGATATAAAAATCATATAAATGATTAAAAAATCTATCTATTTATTTTGCGACAATTCACACTTTTAACACATCTTTTCTCCCCCCCCCCCCCCCTTAATTATTCAATAATTATTAATTAAGCATTTGCACGTGAAGATGAAGCCAATGAATAATTGAATGTTTGGAAATACATTTCCATAGCCTGAATTACATAACAATTAAATTTATAATAAATTTTTACTACTTTGTCCGGTAAAATTTGTCTTTGATGAAGGAATTTGAGCATTTTTTCCACTGAATGTTTTTCCATTTCAATGTCCGAATTCAGAATCAAATCCGGCTTCAGTGGAATTTCATATGGACTGTCCACTCCGGTGAACACTTTTATTTCACCGGAACGTGCCTTTTTATACAATTCTGTGGAATATTAAAAATAATTTCAAAATATTAGGATGGACTGACTTTTTGGGTCGCGGGCTTCACAAATTTCGATTGGTGCATTTACATAAATTTCGTAGAAGGGAATTCCCACCTGTCATAAAAAATAGAAAATAATCCAAATTTAATGATTTTATTTAAAGAAAAATATATTCTTATCCCTTTTTTATTTTTATTCCATATTTTACTTTTTTAAACCAAATGTAGTTTTGACTTATATAATAATTTAGAAACCAGTTTTAGACCCTAAAACCTAATACCAATTTGTAGATCTCATCGAGATGCATCGAATGATATATAAAATGCCTGGTTTTGTGTTTTGTCTCAAAAGTGTAACCAAAAGTTGGAAATATGGTTTAAACGGTTTAATTTGCTCAATTTCGATTTAAATTAGGAAATTTATTTGTCAAAAAATGCATCTCGATGAAATCTACACAATGATACAAGGTCTGAAGCGTTTAAAAACGATTTCTTTTTTATTAGAGGTCAAAAATACTTTTGTAGTAAAAAAATTAAGAAAAAAAAATTAAAAATATGGTAAAATAAAAAGAAATCTTTTTAATTTAATATATAAAGTGCTATAAAATAAATTCAAGTCTTTTCCAAAAATATTTCCATAAAAAATACCTCAGAATGAATTCGTCGTGCGTCATCTCGATCTTTTCGAATTGGTGAAATAAAAGAGGCCAAGACGACCATTGCCCCATCGGCCAACAATTTTGCCATTTCCGAAACACGTCGAATATTCTCGGATCTGTCAGCTATGCTAAAGCCCAAATCTTTGCAAAGTCCGTGACGAATATTGTCCCCATCCAGCACATAGGTGGGAATACCCAACTTTAAAATTCAATTTTTAATTTTATTAATTAATAAAAATTTAAATTTATTATAATTAATTTTTTTGTAAAAATTAATAAATTATTGTTAATCACCTTAACCAAAATATTCTCCAATGAAAGGGCAATTGTTGTTTTTCCAGCGCCCGAAAGGCCAGTAAACCAAATAGTGCATCCTCGATACCCGGGGAATTGGCCCAGGGCATTTGCTCGTTCATGTCTGGTCACTTTGTGTTTTTGGAATTGAATATTTGTGGCTGCATTCTTTAAAATTAATTTCTTTTTTAATTTATTTTTATTAATTTAAATCAGTTGAAAAAATAATTTAACAGTTTTTTGGCAAAAATTACTGAATTTTTCCAAATCTGCTAACCTGCATCTGTGTAGCATCCAAAATAATTGCTTTTTGTTGTTCCTCCGATTCATCCAATCCAATTTTGCCCAATTCCCAAATGGAAGGAGTTGTTAATTTGGAATTTGGACGAGGCAAATTCCAATCAACTTTTTGGCCAAATTCAGAAAAATAAGTAATATTGCATCGTTGCCTTTTGCCAGTTTGTTGATCAAAAACTTGGCATTGATCAAATGGAGGAATGTAAAGGTGAAGGGTGATGGCTGATTCCGTGTTGGACCCATTTTTCACTCGATGAAGGCCATTTTTATCTTCATTTTGAATATTCATTTAAAAAATATGTCAAATTACCGGTTATTTTTGTGACTTCCCCAATGCCATATTCCTTCGTGCTTATTTCAACCATTGCCTCTTCCTTTTGTCCATTGACCTCATTATTCTGTTTTGGCCAATTAAATCGACTTTCTATTAATGTTCCTTTTAATATTTTGACAAAGCATTGCGACGAAGAATGATCGTGAATACTTAATTTTCATTAAAATTTTTAATTATTTAAATGGCTGTATATTGAATTTTATTGAATTTTAAAACGATAAGGATGACGCCAATTGCCAATTTTAATATTAAATTGTTAATAAATTAAATATTATAAAAAAAGAAAATTCTTTTCTATTATATGTTTTTCGAGACTTGTATGTTGTCGGTCATTAGATTTGAAAATTTTTTCGTGTTACTTATTTTATTTTATTATTCATTTTTGATAGAAAAAAACAATGAAAAAACAATATTTTAGAATACAAATTTTTGGAGTAATATAAATATAAGGCGATTTGAGTAGAAAAAATCTGATGGCAGATAATATACATACAAATAAATAATTTAAATTTTATATTATAATAATTTATTTGATTTCTATTAAGTGTGGAAGGAATGAGTTAATAAAATTAATTACAAAAAAAAATAAATATAATTTTGATATTATTTCTGACCTGGAACTCATTCCCGGCCCCCAGCAAATTAGCATTAGATTATATTTGCCATTGCCAATGTCCACCAAATTTCGAGTATATCTATCATAATTAATTGATATATATTTATATAAATATGAATTTTTTAAAAATTTACGTAAATTGATCAAAATGAATATATTGCCGCCAATCCTCCAAATTGCATTTGTAATCTTCAAGCACTTTTTCTATCTTTTCACTGTCAATTTGATCCTCTCCAAAAATGGCACGAATTTTATACAATAAATTTTCCATATTTTGCAATAAAATATTATATTAATATCAAATGATGTTGTTGTAATTTGTATTTGTATACATAAAATGTTGTAAATTATATTAAATCGTTTGAAATTATTTTAATAAATTATATGCGGTCAGGGAATTCAAAATAATTTTTATCAACTTTTATAATTGGTTTATTTAGAATAAAATCTATGTAATTTTTTATTTTCTAATCCGCTGATAATATTTTATCAAAATCCATCGAATGAATGGAGTAAACGGCATAGCGAGAAGACGGATATTCAATCATTCATTCATTCATTCGGTATTCCTCGCAGCATAATAAGAAATTTTTGATGATTGAAGATTGATTGAAGAGCAAAATAAAATTACATATTTTTCAATTAATTTTTCGTTATTTTAATATAATCCATATTATTAAATTTATTCACTATATAATTTGATGTCTGGTCTAGATTTAGGCTAGAAGTATAAAATATTTTCATTTTACAATCAGCAGTTCTTTTTTCGACAATTTATCAAGAAGCCAAATTTGTGTCACAAAAACTAGTTTTTTGGGGATAAAGAATAATAATCATATTCCATTCATTGCCAAAGGGTCGAAATAAAATTGAAAATTTTTTCCATTACAAATTTAATTAATAATTCATTCAATTTAATGAATAAATTAAATATTTTAATGCAGTTTTTTAAATTTTTTTACTAGCCAAATAAAAAATAAGAAAGTACATTAGAAAACTTGGCAAAAACGACTGCTGCAGAAAATACTTTTAATTTAATTTAATATGCCATATAATTATTTTAATAATTCCCTATTCTTTTTGACTGTCGGAAAATTCAGAATTCATTCTGCTGGTGAATAAAGCTGGTTAAAAAATGCCAATTTTATGAGTCAAAACTGGCAAATTACCCCTTTCATAACTTTGTTGACAACGATGGATGAATAAATGGATGGATGGAGGTAGCATTGATCATGAAATAGAATGCCAAAATATGCAATTAATTCTTTAGGGTATTAAAAGCTTATTCGATGATTCACCAATCACCATATGTATTCTTCCCCTAATAATTAGTTTCTGATTCTCTCATAGTCATAATTTTTTAATAACATTAAATGCACAATTTTTTCTTAAGCTTTAAAAGCAGTATATACTTTAATTTTAGTTACATTTATTGTCTAACAACTGACATACAGAAGTGTTTGATTAAGCGTAGACCGTAGAACTATGAATGAAATTGACCATGTTAGACAATTATAAAAATTAATTTAAAAAATTTTAAGCTACAATCTTTTTTATGTAATTTTAGCAAAATTGTTCGCAATGGAATCAGCAACAAATGCCCCCCTTTTCCCTAAATTGGTTGGCATAAATGAACAAATTGGTTTTGGAGGTATCACAATGTTGGTCGCCACATTCATCCAATTGCTAATCCAAGTCCTTTTATTCTGCCCATTATACCGACTGGCCGGCAAAGATCGTTATGCACTTTTAATCGTTTTTTACAAGGTATTTCAGTTAATAAAAATAATAATTTATTTTGCTATATACTTTTTTACCCTTTTTTAAAATTATTTTTTTCTCTTTTAATTTATATTTATTAGGCTTGCTGTTCTTTGCCCATCTCATTGCAAACAATTTTGGGCACAATTCTTATCACTGACCCTCAGCTGAATTCATATAATGCATGGTTTTGTGTGGCAATATCCTTCAAATTGGCACTGAAATTGCTGGTCTTACTTTTCACATTCTGCCGTTTTTGGGCAATAATATCTCCATGGGGATATGAACGGATTTGGAGTAAAAAGTAGGAATTGCTAATTTATTTGAAAATATTGATAAAAATTCTAACTTTTTAATGAAATAAAATGGCTAAAGGATGAATTTCCAAGCCCTTAATATCCAAAACATGTTCCAAACTCATATTTTTTTTAAATAATTTTCTATCTAATTAATTTTTGCCTTGTTTATTTTAAAGGAATTTTATTTGCAATTATGATAAATTTTTTGTTTGTTTTATTCATAAAAAATTAAAATAGGCGGATAAATATATAATTTAGTTTCGTTTCATCACAGTTCGATTCTGTTTATAAATCATTAAAAAGAGAAATATGTTGAAAAAAATAAAAAAAAAAATATAAAATATTACTATTTTTTACTTATTACAACTACAAGTTAAATTTGCAGACGTATTAATTTCTATGCCATTTTAACAATTTTAATTTCAATTTTAATCTGTTGCTTGGCCACTATACATAAGATGGGCGGCTTTTTGCTGGATATTTATACCTATACATCACAAATTTCCATTCTTTTGGCCCTTGCATTTTACATTGTTTCTATTGTTCGATTAGCAGGTATTAAATATTTTAAAAAATTTAAGTAAATAAATATTAGTTTTTTTGTTTGTTTTAGTTCAAAGATGTATAACGATGCAAATTACAATGGAAAATGATCGGGTAAAAATAATGATAATTTGTTTGGCATCAATGTTGCCAATGTTAATTGATCAATTGCCATTCTATCTCTTCCGAATTGGCCAAATTTGTACGTAGCTATAGATTGATATTTGAAAAAAGGAATAATTTTAAAAAGCCAAAATAATATATTATTTGGATTTTTTCTTATCAATCTTGTAAAAAATTTAATTAGAAAACTTATTTTAAGTTGATCCGAATTTTAAAAGAATTGTGTGGCCAAGTTGGTTTCCTTTGCTCCAAGTCAATCAAGTTATAATGACTTGTTTTGACGAATACACCCTCCTTCTCATCTGCGCTGAATTCAGAGCATTGGTCAAAAAAGAATTGATAATTATTTTCGGCAAATTCATATGCAAAAAATATAGAATTGGAAATGCCGAACAACAGCTGAATCATCATCATCCAATTTCAACTAATTCATGGATGAGGGGCTTGAATGAAAATTATCATTGAATTGGTTAAATTATGATAAAATTTTATTTGCTATATTTTTAAGAATTATATATACAATGTGCAAATTATAAAAGGAAATTACAAATTTAAATAATAATGAATTACAAAAAATATTTCAATTAATATATATTTTGAAATTTAATTTCTTTTTTTTCAGTTCAAAAATGTACAATGCTAGAAAATACGATGGAAAATGATCGTATCAAAATTATGATAATTTGTTTGGCATCAGTGATTCCAATGCTAATTGACCAATTACCATCTTACCTTCTGATAATTGGGAGAATTGGTGCATATATGTTATTGTATAGATAAAAATGAAATTATTTTACAAAGTTAATAATAATATTTTTTTCTAAAATCTTTTGTCAAAAATTGTTAGAAAACTTAACTTATTTTAGTTGATCCAAATTTAAAAGCAATTCTACTGCCAAGTTGGTTTCCTTTACTCCAAATCAACACAGTTATGGTGATGGGTTTTGATGAATATGTCCTTATTTTCATCTGCGCCGAATTCAGGGAAATGGTCAAGAAAGAACTGATGACAATTTTCAGCAAATTAATATGTAAAAATTATAAAATTGGGAATGCCCGACAATCGAATCAAGAGCATGCAATTTCAACTAATTCGTGGATGAGGGGCTTGTATGAAACATGAAAATCAACATTGAATTTACAATATTATATTACAAAATTATTTTTGACAATGTTATTGTATTTTTAGGAATTATATTTCAAATAATAAGAAAATTACGAATTTAAATAATAATGAATTACAAAAAAAATTATTTGAATTAATAGCGCAAGTTTCACTCAGAAAATGCGAATAGAAAATTCAAAATACACAATTTTTTCCCAGCAACAATTTTATTCAGCAGGATTTTAATTTGGGTTTAGGAGCGAATCCGCAGAAACTCCCTTTCTTTAATAACAATTTTGAATGGGCGGAGTCAAAAGGGGAAAGAGAGTACCGATTGAAAAGAGCACCGATTTAACAATAAAAGAGATAGAAAAAATGAAGTTTTATTTTGAAATGCAATGAATATTTGGACTTTGGAGGGGGGAATGGGTAGTTCGCTCTCGCGAAATAAATATATATTTTAAAATATAATTTCATAGAATTAGCATTTTTGTTATTCATAGATCACATTATTTTTCCATTTTAATGCAAAAATGGTGCTTTCAATGCTATTTTACGGCACTCCTCTACAAACCAAGCCTCAGCACAATCCGGATCGCTGCAGGGGCAGCCTGAGCAACAACAACTAAGACGGATGATATTTAATTTGGCGAAAAAATGTATTGAAAATGTCGAAAAGATTATAGCGGTTCAATGATTTGTCCTAGACATCTTCTTATACCCATTTCATAGATCTCATCAAAGAGCATTAAATGCTATAAAATTTGTAATGGTTTGGGCAAAATTAAAGGGTATTAAACCATTTGAAATGTCTTTCTTTTTTTGGATCAAATATAAATTAAAATTGATTAAACCTAAGCCAAAAGATTAACAATGCGTCTTGATGAGATCTACTGATCAGGTAGGTGTTTGTGGATCTATGATAAAACACTGAACCGATATTAACCATTAATAATACTTTAGCAAATTTAAATATTTCCAATTAAAAAATAATTTTACAAATTTATTTCATTTTATTAAATTTTTTTACCATATTTTTTGTCAAAAATCTTTTTCTCAAAATGTAATTTTACTATAAATTTTTGATTTTCATAAATTTTTGATTTTCATTTTCATTAATGTAATTTATTAAAATTTAAAACAAAGTATTCAATTTTTAAATAACCAGATCTGACCCGGCTTTTTCCTAAATAATTAAATTAAAACTTACTCTCCTGCCACCATGCCAATTATGATAATAAGGCTTGTAGAAAATACAATCATGTTGAAGAAAAATGAATTCATTTTATATTATTTTTATTATTTTATTTTATTAATGATTTTTTGATTGATGCTTTCCAATATTTTCAATACCACTTTTATATGGTTTATTCTTGGTAATGAAAAATTATTTTATAAACTATAAAATTTAAATTCCATAGACTTCCTTTTAATTTTTGATCGAAATATGCAAATTTAACAGAACAGACGTCATACTCTCAAATTTATATTTATTAATTTAGTTGCCATCCATTTTTTTACCACTAATTTTTTTTATTTCCGTCCTAAATAATCCTCCTTTTCAGACAACTTTGGTGAAATTTTTATTGGAATCACAATGATCATGTGAAACTTCAAAGTGGAAAAATTTTTATTGAAATCACAATGATCATGTGAAACTTCAAAGTGGAAAAATTTTTATTGAAATCACAATGATCATGTGAGGATTGCGATAATATATTTTAATATTTATGTTCATCCCCCATCTGTTGAAACGTATTGACCAGATCTATCGATTGGGTATAAGATTGTGGGTCTAGGACAAACCACTGAACCGTTATAAACTTTTCGCCATTTTCAATACTCGTTTCGCCATTATCAATGTTTTTTCCGCCTAATTAAATAGCATCCATAAAAAATTCTTCAAAACTGCATAAATATACTCTATAAATTAAGATAATTTTAATTATTCAATTCACATAAAAAAATGAATCTCATCTGTTAATTAATTTATTAAAAATACAACGAAATTAATCCTCTTCATAATGGTTAAAATATTTTTCAAATTAAAAATAGACAATCAATGCTAGATAATTATTCTTTCATCCTTCATTAGAAAGACCAAATTTTAATCACATCCTTAAACAGTCCAGACAAAATTTTTACGCTATATTAACATTCGTAACAATCAACAATCAGCATCAAAACACATTTGAAATTTAAATGGTGGATGGGGGTCCCACCTTCTTTTGGAGACGAGGAAATATAATAATTGATAAATTTTTTATGAAGATAATTATAAAATGAATGTCTTTACTCCTTATTTTATTTAATTATTAAAAACTCATTCTTTGATTTTTGATTTTTTTAGCAAAACTCATTGCCTGGATTTTATGCTAAAATGACAAATTTAAACAATTTTTTGCACAATATAGTAAATTAAAACAGTAGAGAATGGGGTAGATAGCGGCTGAGGTCAACAAAATTTATAAAATATGATATTTCACTTAATCTTCCTAGACGAGATTGCTTTTCAGCTTTTTTCTCGAGTAATTTTTATCCATTTATGAATTATAGAAATATTGATGATGAATTTATATATTGAATGTAGATATTTTAATTTTTAAGCGAATAAAGAGGCAAATAAAATATAAATTAGATATTTTTAAACCACAGAAATACTCTACAAATTAAAATAATTTTTTAATTCTCCTTCCACTTTAAAATCATTTATTGATTTGAAAAAAAACCATATTAATCCTCTTCAAAATGATATTTTATCAAAATTAAAAATTGAACAAAGTGTTATTTTTGATATATTAAAATATTTCATTTGTTATTTCTATATAATTAGATGTGAGTCTTTTCCACTACAAATGCACAAAGTGATTTCAGACAATTTGGCAATTTTGTTGACAATTCTTTGGCTGACAAAATGCCCTCCATTTTTGCCGGTATTTTTGGCTTTTGGCCATCACATGCGGACATTACTGCCTCGGGAAATTTGGCAGGATGTGCGGTTGAAAGGACAACACATGCCGTTGCTTTTTTTGCATTTTTCATTTCCTCTTTTTCCATTATTTCGGCTGCGACTTTGATGCCAACCGCCGTGTGCGGATCTGCCATATAGCCACCACAATTGGCATAAATTTGGGCAATTGTTGCAGTTGTTTCGACCTTAAATAAGGAATAAAATTTTTTTCAAAAAATTAAGCGCCAATTCATAAATTTATTGATTTTTTTGTAATGGAATTTTTCTTTCATTCATCTCAAAATAATTTATATAACATTTCATATAAAATTTAAATAATAATTATATTTTTTACAGAAAAAATTAAGTACACACTGATAAAATTATCCAATTTTTTATTGCTTTTTTGAGGAATCGAATTTTAATTTTAATTTCACTCATCAAAAATTATATTTAATTATTAATTTTAAATTAATTTTTATTCACCTCTGTGGCTGAGCCAAATCCAAAATCGGTCAAAATTCTTTGTAAAGTGTCCTTTTCAATTACAAATTCATCTTTTGCCCGAAGCGATGAATATGCCCGATGAATTTGTTCGGAATTTCGGCCGCTGGCCTCAAAAAGAAGTCGTTCAAAATTGCTGGAAACGACGATGTCCATTGAAGGTGATTGGGTGGGACGGACTGAACGAATGGCATAAATGCCGGTGGCCAATGTTCGGGCCAAAATATCATTTTCATTTGTGGCAATGATCAGGCGACCGATTGGAAGGCCCATTCTAAAAATCGAAAATAAATTTTAAATAAAATTTAAAAAATACTCAAAAATTAATTAATTAATTTACTAAACTGTTTGGCCACATATCCGGCAAAAATATTGCCAAAATTGCCTGTTGGTACCACAAAATCCACTCGACGATGTGGGACACCAATGGCCAATGCAGCATAAAAATAATAGACAACTTGGGCCAAAATGCGAGCCCAATTTATGGAATTCACGCTGGTCAGGGCCAATTCATTTTGCAATTTTTCATCAGCGAACATTTCCTTCACCAACTTTTGACAGTCATCAAATGTTCCGGCAATAGAAACGGCGTGAATACTTAAGAAAAAATTAGAATTTTTGTGTGAATTTATCTTAATAATTTTAAAAGTTCTATTTTAATTATTTACAACAAAGAAATTTTTTGTTTATTTGTACTAGTAAATTAAAATATTTATTTTTGAAATATGGAAATTAGTATGTAATTATTTTTATTCATTTTTAAATTAATGCATATTGTATTTAGGGTATTTAACTTGTGGAAAAAATATTGAAAATGTTCAAAAGATTGTTTCTTATTCTTATATACTCCCAAAATAGGGTGTGGTAAAATTGAAAAATAAAAAACAATAACTGATAACGATACATTTTGATTTTAAAAAAGCAATAATGATAACGATGAAAAAATGGCCAAAAACGCAATTTTGTGATGAAATGATAAATAATTATTTTAAATTATTTTAGTTTTTTAATCAAAATTTTTAAATTATGCCGAAAAAAGTTCTTCATATTTTCTACTACTTTCAAACTCTTTCAAATTGCTAATAAAATTTGGTAATTTGAAATTTTCCTTCAATATTTTTTGACATTTTAAATATTTCCCAATGATTGGCTTATATAATTATTTAATTTAATTACTTTTCTGCACTTGGTGTCGTCATTTGACGCCGTTGAAAGTCAGAAACACGTCCTTTCGGAAAGAGGATGAATGTATTAACGGATGAAAGTGAGGCGAATGCATGGATTGCGGCACCGCCAGTATCGCCGGATGTTGCGCCGATCACAGTGGCATGAAGTCCACGACGTGACAAAACATGATCCATTTGTCGGGCAAGTAATTGCATGGCAAAATCTGGTCAAAATTATATAATTACTTTCAATTCATCTCGTAAATTTTCTACTAGTAATTTATCGGAATTGCCGTCCAAATTTTAATTCCGCCTATTAATTAAAATTCCGCCTGTGTAATTAAATTTTAATTCTGTTAGTTTAATAAAACTTTAATTACGAAAATTTAATTACCTTTTATTTTTAATTTTAACTACCCAACTAAATTTTAATTCCATCGGGTTCTTTAAATTATATAAGTTTTGTCCGAAAAAATATTATTTTATAAATTTTTTTGAAATTAATCTTGGTCCCTCCTTGGTATTTTCTTCTTAAAAAAGACGTCAATAATCTAGCCAATTTGGCAAAATATGAATATGAAGAAAAGATATCTATCTATCTATCTAATGTTGTGAGGTGTGAGATATGAAAAATCCCATAAAACAATTTTTGTAATTTAAAAAATTTCGTGATTACAATTTCGAAAGATTGCCATAATTTCAATACCTTTGAATGCCAATGTAGGCCCATGGAAAAGTTCCATCAAAAATTTATTTGGCCCAATTTGGACAAGAGGGCAAATTGCGGAATGGTCGAATGGTGATGGGGCCGAATAAACTTGGTCAATCATTTTTTTAAAGCTTCCCAAATCCAAATCCTTTTGATCCGATCCAATGAAAGGGGCCATAATAGTAAATGCCAATTCATTGTATGGAAGTCCTTGGAGTGATTCCAATTCAGCCATTGAGAATTTTGGGTAGAATGAAGGCACATAGAGTCCACCTTTTGAATTGATTTAAATTCATATTATTTTATTAATTTTGACCAGATAATTATTTAATGAATTATTCAAGAATAAAATTAAATTAGAATAAATTAAATTTTAATTAATTCTGGCCATATAATTATTTAACAAATTATTCGTGAATTAATTAAATTATAATAAATTTTAATGAATTTTTCATTAATAAATTAAATTTGAATAAATAAAAATTTTTGTTAATTTGGCCATTTAATTATTTAATGAATTTTTGCGTTAAGTAATTAAATTTAAATATTTAAATTTAATTTAATTAATTAAATTTTTATTACTTTTGAAAATACAATTTTTTGTGAATTAATTAAATTTGAATAAAATTGATTTTCGCTGTATAATTATTTAATGAATTATTAATAAATAATTTAATTTAATTTAATTTAATTTTTTTTATTTTGGCATATAATTATTTAATAAATTATTCATGAATTATTCAAATTTGGATAAATTAAATTTTTTTTTATTTATTTTGTTCATATTTACCATCCGGGGCCAATCCATTCAGCAAAACATCGCAAAATCCAAGTGCCGGTGCCCCACCTCGAGTGCTCAAATATCGCATTGGTGGATAGGAAAATGTGGTGGAAAATAGATTGGAATTAATGATTTTTGGCATTTGGCCACATTTCTTCAATGCAGCCTCCAATCGACGTTGACGCAATCGGGCATAGGTTAAATAGTCAAAATCGAGGGTGGATTGTTGTGATTGGCGAAGGGCCCAAATACACCAGAAAAGATGGGTCAACTGAAAAATTATGTTGATATTAAAAGGGTAAATCTCAATTTGGCACTGGGTCAATCTGTTTCCGCTTATATAATTCATCAAGGAAGGAACCAATTTTGATTATTTTAGTGTCAAAATAAATAGAGACTATTTTTGCCTAAAATTTTACTTTTATTTTAATTATTTCAGAATTGATATAAAGTTATGCCCTTGAAAACTTTTAAAATACCCTTTGTTCGACATAGACTATAAATATTCTTTTAATTCCCTGTAGGGAATTATTTTTCATCTTCCCAAAATATTGGTAATTATTAGAGAGTGGGAAATTAAAAGAGCATATATGATATTATCGATTAGAATTTTCCATAGATTTTTTTGGATAAAATTCCATGAATTCTGAAATAATTTAAATAAAATTAATATCTTTTGAGAGCTAACAATCTGTTCTTTAATCCAATCAACAAAAAATCATCGAAATTGATTTTGTCCTCGATGAGTTATTATAAACGGCACCAAGTTAGAATTAGAACATATCCCCATTAGGAAATCCAATTGAATTTACAGAAACTTACTGCTTCAAAACACCGAACATGATGAATGCTTTGGGCCAATTTATCCTCCGATGGGAGTTGACCATCAAAATGTTGGAAATAGCAACGAAGATACATTCCAATTTCCTCATCCGTAGCACATTTTGCATCTTCTAAAAAATTGAAATGAAAAATAAAAACAATTTTTTACCTGAATATTCCCAGAATAAATTGCCAAAATCATTGAGTTGAAAATTGATTCCGGCATATTCGTAATCGATGAAATGAACACATTGTTGAGCAGCATCAAAAAGAATATTGTATCCGAGCAAATCATTATGGGAGAAAACAATTGGCAATTTGAAGGCAACAATTTTGGCAGACAATTCATCAAAAATTTGGCACAATTTCATTATTTCCTCTGGAATAATTATTAATTAATTTTATGATTTTAATTTAAAATTTTAATAAAAAATTATTTATTTCCACTATTTTTGGTCTATAAATATTTAATTACCTTTACTAAAATTATTCCCAATGCCATTGACTGTAGCCATAGGTTCCATTTTTGCTCCATTATTTTTCGTCGTCATCAATTCGCCCAACCATTTGGTAATTTTGACAAAAGATGCCGTCTCTTTGCGTGCCACATTTTCATAGTTCACTGATTCGTTGGATGCCAATATTGCCGGAGTGCATTTATGCATTTTGGCCATTTGTTCGGCTATTTTTCTGCAAAACAATTGAAAATAATTTGTGTCTACTCTAAAGCTAATTACATAAATGGATCCGAATTCCGAAGTGTCAGAGTGGATTTTTGGTTATGTACAAATAATTTGCAATTGATCAAAAAAAAATTTAGGAAAAAAGAATACTTTTCTGCATTGGATAGTATAATTTTTTTTAATTTTCTAAAATTTTAAAAATATTTTTATTTGGATTGCACTGGAAAAATCCTTTCATCGTCGGAGTCATCCATTAAATTAAAATGTAAGAAATTTTTTTTTAATTTGTCTTATTCTATGCAGAATAGTTTCCTCGATTTTTTTTTATTAAATTTTTTGGTCAACTACAAATATTTTTTGCATTTACACCGATGCGTGGGATCCATTTGTGAAAACGTTGATTTCATTTAAATTGAATACTCACTGGCAAATTGCGGGCTTTCGAATTTCACTTGGCTTTAATGGATTTCCAGGCAAATATTCAGTCACAACGCCATTACAAAATATGGCCAATGGGGCGGCCCCAATTCCCTCATTGCTCAACAAAATGGCAGTTTCCAATTCTTTTTTCCTTCAAATAGATTATTTTTCAATTTCATTTTTAAATTAATTCACCTATCAATGAATGCTTCGGTGCCAATGCCAAAAATGCGAAACACCAATCGTTCATTGGTGTCCATATTTTCAGCCAAAATGACCAAATTTGTGATCCCATTCGGAAATGGCTTCAATCGAATTGAGGATGCCAATGTTTTTTGAGGAGGCCAAAAACATTGTTGAATTATTGAAATAATGGCTGATTGTTGTTTTGCCAACAAATTCTGAATTTTTAAATTTTGTGCATTAATAATAAATTTTAAAAATTTTTGGCACTTTTAAAATATATAAAAAAATTTTAAGAAATTTATTCATTTTTTTGGATTGTTGTAAAATTAATTATGTTCAGAAATTTATTTGTTTAAATCCAAAAAATGACTGAATTTACCGAAAAATCTCTGTTTCGAAAAATAATCTTTGTTGAGGAAATATAACTTAGCTATAATTATTTGTTGGAATTTAGATTTGGTCCTCCAGGGTTGTTGTAATTGAAAATTTATCATGATGTAGGTTAGGAACCTAAAGACTGATATCATTTGGCCAAGTTATATGGCCACAAAAAAATATTATTTTGTGATGCGAAATTTTTTTTGTTAAATTTAGCCATTTTTCGGACTTTTAATATAGTACGTAATTAATTTTAATAAAATTTCAACCGAATTGTCCATCCCTTCGTCGACAATTTGCATTGGCACTTCCACATTTATGAATGGAATATTTTCTCGAATAATTGGCTTCTTCATCATTTTTGACATTTTTCAGAGTAAAATTATTTAATTTTCAGTTTAATCAATACACAAATAAATTCATTCTCCACTTTTAATTCCCTTTTAAATCAGCCCATTTTGCCCAAATTTCCTCGTGCATTTTATCAATTTTGAGTTTTCATTCATTCTTGCATTAATTTTTTCTCGATTTGGAAGAAGGCAGCAAATTCTCCAATTAGAATAATTTACTAAAATGATAATAAAATAAATTTATTGCTTTATTTGGATTTTGTGCTTTGCATTTTGTATAATTAAAATTTCAATTAGAAAGTATATTGGGAGAAAAGGAAGGAAAATAAATTCATTGTAAATTTTGTTTAATTAATGGATAACAGCAGAAATCAAAAATCGAGAAAAAAAAATTAATTTTAAATTGAAGAAAAAAAATGAATTATAATTTGCCGAAAACTATTCTTTTCGAAAATAATCTTTTTGTGACCAAATAACTTGGCGTAAAAATGTTGGAGTTTATAATTAGATTAAGGGTTAGGTTTTTGGTTAGAGATAAGCTTTAGGCATGCGAGGAATCTTAAAGAAGCATGATTTTGCATTTTACCAATTTTTTGGCCGAAAATTATTATTTTAGCTACACATCCCATTGGTCTATATTCCTTTATTCATTATTCAAATTCAATCAAAAAAATATATTATATATTATTAATATTTCGTGATTTGATGGTTAATTAAAAATAAATTCTTAATATTTTTTGATTGAAATTTCTTTAAAATTTTTTCATTTAAAATTTTATTTTTATTTTAAAAATTTTGTTCCAGGATATCTTAGTAAATGTTTTCCTTTTTAGTAATTACTTCCTTCTTATTTATTTTTTTAATGCTTCCTCTCTCAGGGTCATGGGATCATTCCATATCATTTTTTTAAAATAATTTCCATTTAAAAATAGTCGGAATTTTTATTTGGGACTTTTCCCTTTTTTATCTCAAAATTTTCTTTGACCCGAATGATCAAATTGAGGACAAAAAAAGGATCAGAAAATAAATAATAAAATAATTCCTCTCAAATCATTCCAATTTTATCATTTTTATTCATTAATTTCTTTCATCAATCAGCCCATCTCCTATTAAAACCCACAAAAGTTCATGGTTCACTCACAAAAAAAAAATTGTGTTACATTTTTGACCGTTCAGTAGAGCTGTGGGGAACACCTCTGAAAAATTAATGCACCTATAAATAAAAATGTACGATAGATTTGCCCAGCAGCTCTTCTCTTCCGCTGATGCAACAATTGTCAATCGAATTTCCTCTTAAGGAACAGTTCTTTCTTTTAATTTAATTACTCCCCCTCGTGAATTATTGTAATTTACAGTAAAATGTCCAATAAAGGTGAATGATGCAATTTTTCGATTATTTAAATAAGCAATCGGCCCATCAATTTTTCTCAATACTTTGCAAAATTTTTTTTTCCTTTTTTATTAGCCCTTTATCAATTAAAATTTCAGCTACAAAAAAAAGCATTTAATTGCAATTTATAATTAATTTAATATTTTTTTTATTTATTTTTATCGTTTTATTAATTATTTTGAATTTATGTATGTAAAAAAATTTTTAAATAATAATTTTAAAAAATCAAAATAAAAATCCTAAAATATTTAATACGCTAAAATTGGAATAAATATTAATTAATTTAAAATTTAAATTATAATTAATCCATTTAACCCAAAATTTCTATTTAAAATTTTCATTTCCAATCATTTTAAAAAATCATATTTTTCACGTGTTTTTCATTAATTATTGATTTGTACTTCATTTTCGAACAATTTCCTCCAAAAATTCATTTTTCCACTATTAATTCCCCTCAAATTTTTGATTAGATAAAAAAAAATGAGCAAAATCCAAATTGAGAATAATAGCCTGATTGGTGGTGGAAAATTGCAAATGGAAAAAACAACAAAATATTCTGAATGCAATGGCGGCATTAAAATTGAAATGCAAAATGGCACCTCAAAAGTGGCAAATGAAAATGGTGGAACTGGAAAGGAAAATCTGCTTTTGCTGAATGATAATCCAAAAAATTGGATTGGCCAAAACAATGGAGAAATTGAAAAGAAGGAAAATGATAACGAAATTGGAAGTCCATCAATTGCCAGAAAATATGCAAATTTCGGCTTCGGCACTGCAGCCATTCATGCAAGCATCAATCCACAACGTTGGGACATGCATCAAGTGAGAAATTCAAATTTATTTAATTAAATATTTTCTGATGATTATGTTATTTTATCAGATTGTGCCCCCAATTTCGCTCTCAATCACATATCAACAACCTGAACCGAATAAACCAGTTGGACATGAATATTCGCGGGAAGGAAGTCCAATCCGTGACATCCTTGAGGACACAATTGCCGCCTTGGAACAGGCAAAATATTGTAATTTTTATTTTATATTATATTTTTAATTTTTATTATTTTTTTTAATTTTGATATTAATATTTGATGAAACATTTTTAGTTAATTCCTTCAATAAAATTAACGATTATGGATTATGTATAAATTTTCCGCACATTTTTAGGCCGCGTTTTCAGTAGTGGAATGAGCAGTACGGTGGCAATTGCAAATTGGATTCCCACCGGCGGTCATGTCATTCATTTTGACGATGGTTACATGGGAACTCAACAATTCTTTTGCAAATTACGAGACAAAGGCCTCATTGAATTGAGTTTTGTGGATTTGAATAATTTGGAGAAATTGAAGGCCGCATTGAAGGAAAATACAAAGGTGAAAAAAAGAATAACTTATATTTAACATTTTTCCCATAAAAGATGATCTTCTTCGAAACTCCATCCAATCCACTACTCAAAGTGGTCGACATTCAAGCAGTTTCGCAAATTGTAAAGGCACACAATCCGGAATGTGTCATTGTTGTCGACAATACGGTGATTTTTAAATCAATAATTTAAAAATATTTTTTAAATTTTTATCTAATTTTTTCAATAGAGTAAATGTTTAAATTTTTCTCTTAATACACAAAATTCTCATAATTAATTTGAACCAAAATTCTCTTTTATTTTATTTACAAATAATTCATTTAATTTAATTTCCAAAATTTTCAACAGCTTTTGTCTCCCTATTTCCAACGCCCTTTATTGCTTGGAGCTGATGCAGTGTTGCATTCAATGACCAAATACATAAATGGTCATTCGGATGTGTTGGTTGGCGCAATTGCCACAAACCTTAAATGGATGCATGAACATTTATCGGAACAACAAAAATGTATTAGAAATTAATTATTATAATTATTTTAATTAATTTGCAAGAAGATTAAAGCCAATTAAATTTATAAAATCAAAAATTCTTATTTATTTTTGAATCGCATAAAGTATAAATTAATTAATTAAAATGTTCACAGTATTCGGTTCGGTGCTTTCTTCATTTGATGCATGGCTTTGTGTCCGTGGCATCAAAACATTGCATTTGAGAATGCGCCAACATCAAGAGAATGGATTACGTGTGGCAAGGTGGTTGGAAGCGGATAAACGAGTCAAAAAAGTATATTCGAACAATTTCATTTATTTTTGCCAATTTTTCAGGTAATTTGTCCCGCATTGGATTCCCATCCCCAGCACGAAATCCATAAGAAGCAAACAAGTGGAATGTCCGGAATGATTTCCATCTTTTTGCATGGCAATTTGGAATCCACAAAGAAATTTCTCACCAGTCTACAGGTATCCCAAAAATAATTATTGTTAAGATTGTAATTGTATGCCAAATTCCACAGAATTAAAAGTTGATGAAATTTTTACAAATTCGTAAAATTAGTTTTTTTTTAAACTTAGAAAAATTAATAAAATTATAAAATTTCCATTTTCAGATTTTCCGCCTCTCCGCATCCCTTGGCGACATTATTTCCATTGCGGATTTCATCCCTATGGTAGCGGTTAATGGCGTTTTGCCGGAATTGTGCGATGACAAGGAGGCTGGCGACAATTTAATTAGACTTTCGGTTGGCTGCGAAGATGTGCAGGATTTGATTGCAGATTTGGATCAGGCATTGGAGGCATCATCAAGCCGATGTTGTTTTAATATCAAAGATTAATTTTATAAATTTACTTTTACAATTTCTTTCATTCATTTGCCAAAATTTTGATGATTCATTTTTCTGGTTTATTGTAATTTTTCAATTAAAAATCTTGCAATTCTTTCTTCAAAAAAACATTTTTCTTAGTCAACCGAAAACATATTTTTCTAAGACAAACTAAAAACACATTTTTCTTAGTCAAATGAAAACACATTTTTCTTAGTCAACCGAAAACACATTTTTCTTAGTCAACCGAAAACACATTTTTCTTAGTTAATCGAAAATCCTTAGTTAATCGAAAATACATTTTTCTTAGTCAAGCGAAAACACATTTTTCTTAGTCAATCGAAAACACATTTTTCTTAGTCAACCGAAAACACATTTTTCTTAGTCAAGCGAAAACACATTTTTCTTAGTCAAATGAAAACACATTTTTCTTAGTTAATCGAAAATCCTTAGTTAATCGAAAACACATTTTTCTAAGACAAACTAAAACACATTTTTCTTAGTCAACCGAAAACATATTTTCTTAGTTAATCGAAAACACATTTTTCTTAGTCAAACAAAAGCACATTTTTCTTAGTCAAACGAAAACACATTTTTCTTGGTCAAACGAAAACACATTTTTCTTAGTCAAACGAAAACACGTTTTTCTTAGTCAACCGAAAACACATTTTTCTTAGTCAACCGAAAACACATTTTTTCTTAGTCAAACGAAAACACATTATACTTTGGATTTAATCCTTGTATAAAAAGTACAACTTTAAACGATTTAATATTCGCTAAAATTTTGGAATTGCATAGTTCGAAATAGTTGTGCTTAAATGATCAAAATAAAAACAAAAAATAAAACAATTAATTATTCAAATCAAATGTTATAAAATGGTGTTATTTACTAAATTGTAAATTTCGCATAATGTGTTGGACCAATTCGTCTACAGTTTCTTTCGCATCCAACACCGTCAAATTATCTTCCGTTTCTCCATTTTTCGGTAATTCTAATGCAGCCAATTGAGAATCGATCAAATTACTTTTGGCGAAATGGTCTTTGCGCGAGTCCATCCTCATTTTTAATATTTCTCTTGGCAAATTTAACAAAACGATTTGCCGATCCGTGCCAGGATTGTCACCAATGAGAATTTGACTGAAAATTTTGCAAAATTAATTTAAATTTTGATAAAAAAAAAATAATTTTTGTAGTATTTAAAAATTTCTTAAATTAAAAATTTTCTAAATATTTTTCCACTAAATTACCGATATTTCCTTTTAAGTGCCGAGCACGCAATAACCATCTTTTTACCGGGATTTTCTTTCCAAAGATTGGCCAAAGATTCCAACCAAGGTTTTCGGTCATCATCCAAAAAAATTAAATTTTTTTTGAAAAGATTAATTTTCAAAACCGACCATTTAATGGTTCTCCACGGCCAATTTTTGCCCTATTTTCCTCGCTGTGAAAATTGTCTCCATCGTAAAATTCATAGCCAATTTGTTTGGCCAATGCAGCACCCACCGTTGATTTTCCACTTCCCGATGGGCCAGCAATAATAATTAATGAAGGTGGCAGATTTGTTTTTTCCATCATTAATTGGAGAATTCACTTTAAAGTTTTTTACTCAAATAAATTTCAATCAATTGCAAAATGATAAAAAAAAACATTAAATATTAGGAAAATCATTGATTCTTGAACTTTTTTAATGTAGTGTGATCAAAAATCAAAAATTTTTTTTAATTGATTGCGGGAAATTAATTATTTTTTATTTTCATTAAAAAATTCTCGAAATAGGAATTACTTATTCTGATAAATTGTTAAAATAAAATTATTTTATTGATAAGAAAACAAATTATTGATAACAATTAAAACAAAATCAAAACTCAAAATACCACGTATAAAAAGGAAAGAAAAAGAAAACAATAATCAATCATAAATAAAATCGGTCTTTTTATTCAAATAATTTCTTCATGACAATTACTTTCGTTTCAAATTGAAATTTTGGATAATAAAGAGGAAACCAATTTGAACAACGGCGCCATGAAACCTTAAATTTAAAGCAATATTTCTCTATAATTGAATTGATTAAAATGAATTAAACCCGATGAAATGCCTCAATTGAAAAATAATCAATAAATGGAAATGATAAATTGGCTTTCACAAATTCATTAATAAATTTTTCCCTGTTCATCGCTCCAATTAGAATAAAATCAAATTGATTGAATAAATCCGGTGGCAAATTCTCTGTTTTATCATATCTAAAAATAAAATCAAATTAAATATAATTAAAAAAAATTTTATACTTCCAATTGTCATAAAACTGCAAAAATCGGCTAATTCCGGTTTCAGCGCAAAAATTATCGATGTGAATTTTGATTGGTTTTTCGCGTAAATTTTGTTGTTTTTCCTTCAAAAAAAACTGATAAAATTAAATTTATATTGATTAAAACCTGCAATTCAAACAAAGCTTTTGCTCCAGGATAATTATTTGAGCTTGCATAAATAAATTGAGTCGTTAAAATTGCATTCATTACCAAACAAATGACAATAAAAAAACGAAAAAAACGAGAATTTAAATGCATAACACGATTGAATTGAAGCCATCGAAATCGAATTTCGTTTTTCCAACTGAAAATAATTATTATTTTAATTTTAAATAACCATTCTCACCAAAAAGAGCAAAAAACGGCGGAAGAAATATTGAAAATTGGAACCGCATAAATAATAAAACGAAGCTAAATATTCATTTTTAATTAATTACTAATAATTTTGAAACCTCTTTATGTCCCAAAAATGAGTAAATAAGAACGAATAAAAATGCAGGGGCAACAATTTTAAGTTGAAGTGTCCTTTGGAATTGTTGGGGAATCATTAAACCAATTGGCCAAATGAAATAGGCAAAAAGGAGTGAACGGGGCAGTGCCGAATAGAAATACCACAAAAATGGGGAGACCTAAATTTGATTTAATTTTTAATTAAAATAATTAAAAATTACTCCATATTCATGGCTTCGATTTTCCAAAATGTTGAATCGAATAACTTTTCCTTCTGGCCAAAGCCAATGACCCCAAAAATAGGAATCAATTGGCACAAAAATTGCTTAAAATTAAATTAAAATTGGATTAAAAAATAATTTTTTTACCAAGTGAAAGGAAAAGTGTCAAAAATCCAATTGCAATTGGTTTTTTGCCGATTCCAAAATTCAGAATAAATAATGGCCCGAAAAACAAAATAAGCTCAAATCGGAATATGAATGTTGCAATTGTAGCCAAAATGACCGCCCCAATTTCGTCTCTCTCATTTACCTTTTTGTAAACGAGTAAAACTAAATTATAAAATTAAATTAAAATATTTATTAATTTTATTTAATTACATAAAACCATTGCAAATGTGTTTGGCAATGGACGAGATGCATAGAAAAGGAAATGAAATTGAGTGGCTGTGATAATGCGAAGGAATGTGCCGACTCTGCGGTCAAAAAAGTAGTAACGCCGTTCAATTGAACGGGCCAATAAACAAAATGGAATTAAAACGGCCAAACCAAGAGAAAGACGAACTATGAAAATTTAGGTTAAAAATCATCAAAAATTAATTAAATTAAACCAGCAAAAAGTGTCCACAATTTGGAAAGTCCAAATAAGTCGAAAATTATTTGGAATGGCAAAACAATTGAAGCAACGGCGAATGGTCCAATGAAAGTGCTACAAAATTGTGTTTAATCAATTAAATGTTTAATATAATTAAAAACCGAGGAACAATTCCAGGAAATTCATTATGGTCATACTTTAATAAATTGGATTAGAAAATTATAAACCAAAATATTCCAACGAACATTAGCCAAATTGAATCGATGATAGAGAATATCGTGAATTGCCTGGGTATTGAAACTTTCTTCAACTTTGGTATATAGTGTGACAATAATGTGGAAAATAAGTGCCACCAAAAGTAACCATTCCGTTTTGTAGATATCTTTCAGCCAATAATAAATAATGGTTTTCCACATATTTTTCTAAAATTTAAGCTTAAAGAAACGAAAAAACTGTGCACGCGCAAGCGAAGCCTGATTTCCATTGTTTAGTTATTTTAGATTTAGACGTTTTTATGGATTAGTTATTTCAGGCATTCGTCTTTTTCTTTTGTTCGTTTATCTTTTTTTATTGATTTTTATTAGATGTTTTTGGTTGGGTTTTGCGGGTTGGGTTTGGGTGGGTCACATGTCTCATGTCATGTCAGCTAGCGTTCGCGCTCCACCCCGAGCAACAAACCCAGCTAACGCCAACACATATGCTGCGCAATTTTTAATTTATTCACGACGGATACATTTGATTTGACAAAAATAAGGAAAGCAGCACTCTACTATGTGAATGTGCTTGGCGCTGGGCCCTAGCTTGGGAAGATGCGTTTGGCCCAGCAGCACACTTTTGGAAAAGCGAACACAAAAAATCAATGCGAATTGCGAAGCGAAGCCAAGCCAGCCCTTCCTATTTTTTTTAAGTCAACAGTCCAATCCAATTTGGTTTATTTCATCACATCACCTCTGGTTTTGTTCAACGGTTTTTTCATATTAGGCTAGACTAGAGTTAAACATGTTAAAACATATTTCCCAGCAGCGGTCATGTATCATGTTTACTATTTACTTTAGGGCCAGGACCCAGGACCATGAATATTAGGAATTACAAAATAATCTAAGATACACATACACAAATATATCTTGATAATCCATATCCATACATTGTCAGCATTTATTAATCGCGCAAATATAATTAACACAAATAATTTACCAAACAAAGTTTTCAGAGATTAAAGCAATTTATTTTAAATCAATCTTCTGCTGATTGGGCTACAATTATTGGTTATTGATGGAAGCGGAACAGCAACCGAGAAATCCGGAAGATGACGTTGAATTGCCTGGTTTATTTTCAAATAATAATTTTATTAATTTTTTATTTAAGCTAAACTGCGAAATGAGGGAAGACTGCGAACAATGGGACAAGTGGATGTACTGCTGAACGGTTTTGAGATGGTTTTGGGCAAAGCTGTAGAAAATGTCTTCCATTTTGAATTGAAATTCTGGTACAAGAAGCGCGCTCAACCAGGACAACCAGAGCCGCTGCCAAAACCATTGGAAAAAGGGCTGAGAAACGAGTTCGGTTTTTTTATTGATAAATTATTTGTTAAATTTTGCGCTATTCGGATTTTGCGCATTAACAAATTTGTCAACAATTCAATCTATTAATTGGTGTTTGTTACTTGTGCTGTTTGGATCCTATTATTTGTTTTGTTGAGGATGGGAAAAGTAGAGGGGATCTTCAGGTTTCAAGATTAAACTTAAGGTCATTAAGGACGGAGACGATATCCAATCACTGAAAGACTATGACCTTAACCTTATCCCCAATCCTGTGATCCATAAATAAATGTGACTCGGGCACCGGGCCCTTCACTTTTCCTCTGTGGGCCAAAAAAATATGACTCAACCCAAACAAAAAGCACATCTATTTTGTTAAGCTTATTTTTAGTGAAGTTACTTTTTGGCCTATTTAGACCTTAACTTTCTAATCAAGCAATAACATTTCACATCCAAATCAGGGTTTTACAATTTAGCGGTAGATTTTACAAAATTCGCTATTAGAGCGAAGCAATATAATTTTGAAAGTTGATTTCTACGCAAAATCCGAATAAGCAATAAGCCAATAAAATCATCATATTAAATATCTCCTCAAAAATTATTTGTTTCAGTGAAAGCAGAGAGACACGTCGCCGCTTGCTTTGGGCCCTTTTTCAGCAGCTATTCGACCAGCAACCAGAAACATTTGGCAAAGACCGTGAACGTCAAAAATTTGTTTGGGACTGTTCAACGGCCCTGTATTCTCCCACCGATTTGAAAATGAAAGTGGGAGAGAAGCGAGAATTTGTTCTGGATGTGAAAATGGTCAGTAAAAAGAGGTTTATTTGGAAATTTTTCGACCAAAATGCAAATTGGGAGGGGGCCTTCACTTTTGATACATTTAAAAGGGCGCGGTTCGAATCTATTACCTATCAAGGTAATAGGTAAATTAATATTAGGCTTAGGCACACTCACAATCATTTTTTAACATTTTCCCATTCAAAATTTTTATTTTAATTTTTAATAATTTTCACAGAATGTCCTTGAGGACCGTTGCTCGGCCTATATTCGCAATATGGATTCAATCAGTGCCATTTTGGTGCGCACAAATTTGGTCATCAATTTGCGCAACGCCGGCCCCGCCTTTGTGCAAGGCGATGATTCAGTGGTCACTTTCCTGGAATTGCTCAGTTCCCAACGAATGTTCGAAAAAACCAACCATTTTTGTTTTGGCAACCGATTCTATGACAGTCGCCGCGAGGGCAATATTCCAATGCAAGATGTGGCACCGGTGCTGAAGAAGGGCCTTCAAAAGAATGTTCGATTTGTGGGCGACACAATGCAGGAGGCACAGCCAATTTTGCAAATTTATCGTAAGTAAAAAATTTAAATATTAAATTTTATTTAATATTTTTGGCCAATTCTATAAAATTTATTAATAATTTTTAAATTAAAAAAAAATTTCAGCCAAAAAGTCGGCATTCTTCACTCAGGGCAGTGTCGTCGATTATTTTCGCGCATTTTGTACACCGCCACGAGGAAGGACGATCAGCGCAGATGATTTGGCCAGGCAACTTCAGCGTCAACAAACTTTTCGAGATGTAGACCGCCACATTAGAGGTTTGATTTTTTTATATTCAAATCAAAATAATTTATTTAATCAAAATAATTTAAAATAAAATCTTCAATTTTATCGATTAAATGGTTTTTAAACCTTCAAACCAAATACCAAATCCATAAATCTCTTCGAGACGCATGTGCTTGATAATGATTTGTATTTACATAGATTTAGCCAATTTTAAAAGATTTTGAATCGTTAAAACAACATTGTTTACAGTTTTACCCTAAATTTTTGATCAAACAATGACTAATTATATTTATATTCCAATCGACGCATCTTGACGAGCTCTATTAATTAGGGTATACGATTTTGAGGTCCAGTACAAACCATTAAGCCGCTAAAACTTTTCGCCAAATATACATTATTTTTATGAAAATGTTTCCATATTTATTCCATCCAATAAAAATAGGTGTTGTTGTCCAAACGAACCATCTGGAAAAGACTATGTCATTTCAAAATGCTGGAATGACCGATCGACCGGCTTCGGAGCTCACATTCATTCATGATGGCCAACAAATTACCGTGGAAAACTATTTCAATACTCATTATCGGATTCGACTTCGTAATGCCAATCTGCCATGCATCATCAGACGAACACCAAGAAGCCCTGGTGTGGTGGATGAATCCTATTTTCCAATGGAAGTAATTGAAATTTGGTTGGTTTTCATTTTAACTGAATAATATTTTGATTTATAATTCTGAATTTTCATTCCAATTTTTTATTCCAATTTTTTATTCTGATTTATAATTCTGATTTATAATTCTGATTTTTTGTTCTGATTTTTATTCTGATTTTTTGTTCTGATTTTTCTGATGTTTTGTTCTGATTTTTAATTCTGATTTTTATTTTGTTCTGATTTTTATTCTGATTTTTTGTTCTGATTTTTCTGATTTTTTGTTCTGATTTTTAATTCTGATTTTTATTTTGTTCTGATTTTTATAATTCTGATTTTTTGTTCTGATTTTTATTCTGATTTTTGTTCTGATTTTTCTGATTTTTTGTTCTGATTTTTAATTCTGATTTTTATTTTGTTCTGATTTTTATAATTCTGATTTATAATTCTGATTTTTTGTTCTGATTTTTATTCTGATTTTTTGTTCTGTTTTTTCTGATTTTTTGTTCTGATTTTTTGTTCTGATTTTTAATTCTGATTTTTATTTTGTTCTGATTTTTATTTTGTTCTGATTTTTATAATTCTGATTTATAATTCTGATTTATAATTCTGATTTTTTGTTCTGATTTTTATTCTGATTTTTTGTTCTGTTTTTTCTGATTTTTTGTTCTGATTTTTTGTTCTGATTTTTAATTCTGATTTTTATTTTGTTCTGATTTTTATTTTGTTCTGATTTTTATAATTCTGATTTATAATTCTGATTTTTAATTCTGATTTTTATAATTCTGATTTATAATTCTGATTTTTTGTTCTGATTTTTATTCTGATTTTTGTTCTGATTTTTCTGATTTTTTGTTCTGATTTTTAATTCTGATTTTTATTTTGTTCTGATTTTTATAATTCTGATTTATAATTCTGATTTTTTGTTCTGATTTTTATTCTGATTTTTTGTTCTGTTTTTTCTGATTTTTTGTTCTGATTTTTTGTTCTGATTTTTATTTTGTTCTGATTTTTATTTTGTTCTGATTTTTATTTTGTTCTGATTTTTATAATTCTGATTTATAATTCTGATTTTTAATTCTGATTTTTATTTTGTTCTGATTTTTTATTCTATCTAAAATTCTAATTTTTTGTTCTTATAAATTATGATTTTTATTCTGATTTTTTTAGCGATGGTCAATCGTTGTCGATGGAAAAGCAAAGACAAATTCCGGCATTAACTGAACAAATGATTCGTCAATCGCAAGTGAGGCCGGCAGATGTGCCTGCTCAAATTGTGGAGCAAAGGGATGTGGCCCACTGCCAAAGTTCCAATCCATTCTTCAAGTCCTATGAAGTCAAAATTAGTCCGGATCAAATAAAGGCGCAGGCAAATTTGCTCTTTCCGCCTGCAATCCAATATGCACCACGCCAAGAATGTGTTCAGCCGGATCAGAGAGGATGTACGAAAATATTTTTTAAAATAAATTTAAGAAAAATATAACAATTAAAAATTTACATACAAATAAAATTATTTTTTTCAGATCTTGATTGGAAAATGTCGGGACAAGGAGTCGCCCCCAACCGTGCATACATCAAACCGGCTGAATGGCCTTCTCGCTGGGCAATTGTGATCGTACAAAATGCCATTTCTCAGGATGATTGCACGTAAATATTTTTATTTTAAATTAATTCTTAAATTAACCCAAATTTTCAGTCGATTTGTCAACTTTTATGTGCAAACCGCTCGCAAACGTGGTCTGAATTGTTCCCTTGAAGCACCTGTTCAAGTCCACTGGGACCAATGGCATGATTCATCTCTGTAAATTTTGACATTTTTCGATAAAATAAATACTTTTAATTCAGGGAATATGTGGAGGACAAATTCAAATTTTACCGAACCCACAAATGTCTGTTTGTACTGATGTTTGCCCCAGGCAAGAAGAATGCCCATGCCGGCGACATTCATCATGCCCTCAAGTTGATGGAACAAAAATATGGTAAGTTTAATATTATTAATTAATTTTTGACTGAAAATTAACAATAATTTTACATTTAATATTTTTAATTAAAATTTTTGCCTAATTTTTTTTTTTTTTATTAATTTTATGCCAATTTTAAGACATTGTCACTCAGCATATCAGCCCGGAAGTGGTTCGCAATTCGACTCTAATGAAAATGGACAATGTTCTGTTCAAAACCAACCAAAAACTTGGCGGCATAAATTGGTCATTGATCACTTCGGATGCCTATAAACGTGCCAGCGGCAACCCAGAAGATGTTCTGTGAGTTTATTTAAATTATTTTTTAAATGATTAAAAAAAAGAAAAAATTTGATAAAAAAATTATTTTTAAAAAATTAAGTATTTATGAATTATCCATTTTTAAAATTAGATATTAGATGTTTATTCATAATAAAAATCTACTATTATTTATTTACCAAAAATTTTCTCGAAAAAAACTTATTTTTTAAACTATTATATAAATCGTTCAAATAAAGCTATTAAACTTTAATCTTAATCCAAACCTAATCCTAGCCCAAAACACTTTGTTATGGCCAAATTTTATGGCTCAAAAAATTATTTTCGAATATTTCGGTTTCGGAAAATTCACAAAAATTCTCTCAATAATTTTTCATTTCCGAATAAAATTTCCAAATTCTTTCAGAGCAAATGTTTGGCTTGGTGGCAAACGAATGTTCATGGGGTTGGATTGGTCGCATGCTCCACCATTAAGTTTTCATGACCGCAAAAAGGGCAAAGTCCCTGCAATTCCCACCGTTGTTGGGGTTAGTTTTAGGCTAAACTCATTTTGAAGTAATATTAAATAATAAAAGATGGCCTATACAATGGGAAAGGAAGTGCTGGAAATGCGAGGGACATATTGGTTTCAACAAGTTCGTCAAACCACCATTACACCGGAATATATGCGACCATTCATTGATAACATCAAGGAGGCATTGATCACATTTAGTGACAAGAATAATTACTTCCCGGAGCATTTGATTGTGTTTCGTGGTGGAGCATCCGAGGGCGAATTTAAACGAGTAAGTTTTTGGGAATTGGGAAATTAAATTTTAAAAAAATACAATGAAAAATAAAAAAGATTTAATTTGTTAATAAATTTTTAAAATGCCAAAAATATTGTAACTGTTCAAAAATTTACCCTAGACCTTAACCTAATATACGATTATTTATTTGCGTCGAGAAGTATAATTAAATAATGTTTTGGCTTGGATTTAACCAATTCCCAACTTAATTTTGAACCAAAAAAAACTAAAATTGGTTTAAGCCGTTTAATACCCATTATTTTGACCAAACAATGGCAAATTATATACCATGCATCTCTTAACCAGAGCTCTATTCAATTAGGTACATTGTTTATGAATTTAGGACAAATCCAAATTATTATAATTATTTTGTGTTATTTACAGTTTTTCGGCAAATTATTAAATACTTTTTAAATTTTTTTCCAATTTTAATTTTAAGGTTGCCTATTGGGAGGGCCGTTCATTTGCGCAAGCATTCAAAGAAATTTCCCAACAATCTGGTCACAATTTGAATCCAGCCGTCACAATTGTTGTTTGCCAACGGCAATCCAACTATCGGGTCAGCAAAAATTAATCCATTAAATAAGATGAATTCAATTTTTAGATTGTTCCCGGCGATGTGGCCAAAAAGAAGAATGCAAAGCCGGCAGAACAAAATGTGCAACCCGGAACAGTTTTGGACAAAGGAATTATGAATGCCGCATTGACCGAATTTCTTCTGATGGGACATAAAGCCTTTCAAGTGGGTTATTTAATTTTGGTGAAATTCACTAAGTTTACATTTACATACACTAATAATAACTATTTGCGGAGAAGCCCAACTTGTTTTATAATAACAAATTAAGGGCCCTTTTAATCATTTTAATTAAATTAAAGTGCAGAATTTTTTGCTTTCTAATAATTATAATTTATTCAAATTGGTTTCAGATTTTTAGTTTAGTTTAGTCCGAAAAAGTAATAAAAATTTATATTCCATATTAAAGATTGTTTTATGTTTTTTAGCCACAACTTACATATATTTAGAATAATTTAATTTAATTTGCTAGCTAATAATAAGGTCTTTAAAATTATAATAAAACATCCAAATTAGTTCAGACCTAATAAGTTATTATAAAATAAATTGTTAGAATTCCACAATCCACATGTTTTAAATATTGTACATTAAAAATTAGGACACATTTAATTTAGAAAAAATTATTATAATTTATTCGAATTTATTTCTGATAAACAAAATTAGATTCTTAATCACTCCCAAATCCTAATTTTCAAAATTATTTTAAAACCCTCTTTTTTTAGGGCACAGCCCAGCCAATTCGTTGCACCGTTGTGATGGACAGTCGACCGGATTCGGGCCAATCTTCTTCCTCAGGACCATCGGCACGCATTCCATTGGACGAATTGGAGAATGTCACCTATTCATTGTGCTATTCCCACGGAATTTGTTGCATGCCAACCGCCCTCCCTGGTCCATTGCATGAAGCCGGGGAATTATGCAAACGTGGACGCAACAATTGGAAAATGTCAACGTGGGTTTTTTTTAATTACTGCTTTGATCAAAAAAATTTTAGAAAAAATGTTTTATTTTTATGTATTTTTGTTAGTTTTTAGATTCATTTTTTGTACTTTTGTTCTGGGAATTTTTACCAATAGAAAAGCATAGAATTTTGTGTAAACTTATCGCATATCTTTTATCAGTTTCCAGAATTTTTTGAAATTTTGATTCGGTAAAACGATGGAAAAATATTACATATTTTAGGGCTTATAATCTTATCACTAATTTGGAGAACCATAGACAGACTGGGGCTGAACGGGTGATAAAAAAATTTTAAATTAGATAAGTACTAAAATTTTCCTTTTTTCTCCAAATTTAACTGAAATTTTTTATATTTTAAAATTTATTACTACTTTTAATTATCCCGCCGGTCCAGATTTTTTCCCTCAAAATTACCTTCTTAAGTTTCCACCAAAATTGGTCAACCCTAAAATAACCTAAAATTATTTTTCACCGTTTTTTAATTAAATATGACTAATAAAAAAATGAATTCCAAAAAAAATTTACCAAATCTGAACACATTAACAAGTACCAAATAATTTTCTTTAATTTTCTATAGCAATGAAGGCGATCAAGCACCACATTTCGATCTGCCAGCTGAGGGAGGCGATGAGGCCACTCGACAACAGGAACAACACCATTTGGACGGGCAGCGTCGAGAATATTTTGGGGAATGCTCACGCAATTTGAAGCCGACCTTGCCAACACAATTCTGGGCCTAAAGAAATGCCGGAAGAAACAAGAAAAGTTGATATTGGAGGCCTTAAGATATTTTTTTTAATTTTCAATAACACTCAATCTTATTTAAATTACCGGAACTTACTTACCATTTTAAATTTCATCAACCAATTATTCCACTCAGCTATTTTACTTTTGGCATTACCATCAAATTAATTCAGTATTAAATTAACATTTTCATCCATCATTCTTTTATTTTTGATTTAAATTGTTTTCTCGCAAAAAATTGCCTTTTCATTCACGCATCTCTCTTTTATCAATCACTGCCTGCTGATTTATTTTAAACGTCAAATTTACATTTAAATTTTGTTGATCGAATAAAATGATATTTTACCAAAAAATTTGAAAATGATAATTTTAATTAAAATGAATCAATTGAGTTGAACAAAAATCCATCAATCAATTAAAAATTCACTTCGGCATCATGAATGGGCGGCACAGCGGCAATTTTTGGGCATCGCTGAATTAGAAATTTTATATTATTTATTAATATCAATATTATGCTTTTATAGAAATTTAATTATTAATTCAATTTAAAATGCTAAAAAAAAAGACTATTTTGGTTAAGTATTATTTGAATTCGAAATTTTGTTAATATATTAGATTTTAAATATTTAATCAAAAAACTTTTCCCATTAATATTCTTCCTAGCCTAAAAATTTGAAATTTTACTTTATAGTCGAAAGTGTTCCGATTTGAGGCCAACACCAATTCGGCCAAATCACTTTCCCTGTCCAGCTGCTTTCCGCCTTCTCCATCTGAGTGATTTTAATTTAATCGAGAAAATTATTTTTTGGTTTGATTTTACCAAAAAAATAAATATTATTGATGAAATCGAAGTCTTCAATTTTCTGAATTCTTGCAAAAACGCCATCCATGCCCTCCAGCAAATTTTCAATTTCCAACTGAAATTCGCCTTTTTCTCCACGAATTCGGAGGGGAAAGAAATCGGCTAAAAGATAAAATAAATAATTAAAAATTATTTTAAAATTTTTTCTGATTCTGAAATATTTCACGTGAATAAACTTAAAAATAAAAGAAATTTTATTGTGGGTATTTTTTACATTTTTTGACCAATTTTACTTTAAAACTTGCCCAATTCGTCGAATTGCCAAGCGGGTCCCCTATGTTTTTTCCATGTTTTGACCAAATCAATTTTGTCCTTATCCTCATTTGAAATAAATCCCACGAACAATGGACGAATCGAAAATGTATTTTTTGTTGATGTGTGCACTTAAATTAAATATTTTTAATTTCATTAAATAATTTAAATACATTGTCGCCTGTTTATTTCGACCAAAGGAACATCAGTTAAAATGGAGCCAATTGTTTTGTTGAATAATTTTGATTGTTTCCCAAATTGTTGCGCATCAATTTGGCAAAACAAAAAGTAAAATAGAAATATTGAAAATGACAATGAATAAATCGATAATTTACTGCTTTTTGTCATTTTCTTCAATCTACAATAAATTCATTTTTTGAAGAAAATAGAATTTGGGAATTTTTAGGATTATGAATGGAAGAATTATATAAGTTCTTTTCTTATTAGCAATTATTGGAAGTGAATGAGTATCAAAAATTAGTGAAAACAACAAATTGGTAAACAACAATTTGGTGCCATCCTCTGGCTAGCTGGAATTCATTCGGGAACAGTTGGTCCCATCCCTCCTTCTCTGTGTTTACTGTTTAATGCTTAAACCGAGAAATAAAGGAATACATTTATTATACTAGCAAATATTTGGTGAATGAATGCTGTTCTTATGAATGAATGAATGAAATGGCAGCTTCTTAAAGAATATAGATGGATAATTCTTTATTTGTTCATCTTATTAGTGTTGCATATAAAATTTAAACTCGCTTGATTTTATTTATTTATTACAATTAGTATTTAGTATACACATGTAGTACAGACTGGTCCAGTCTCAAAATTCGAATTCAGAAAATTCAATATAAATATATCATTATGTTCATTAAATACATAAACCGTAGATTCTCTATTAGAAGTTCGGGGCCTTTTATAAGGTTTAATCCCCAAAAATCGATTATCTGTCACATTATTCGAAAACATTTGCATTCATCAGCTGGACATGCCCAAAAAATATGCATTCATCAGCTGGACATGCCCAAAAAATATGCATTCATCAGCTGGACATGCCCAAAAAATATGCATTCATCAGCTGGACATGCCCAAAAAATATGCATTCATCAGCTGGACATGCCCAAAAAATATGCATTCATCAGCTGGACATGCCCAAAAAATATGCATTCATCAGCTGGACATGCCCAAAAAATATGCATTCATCAGCTGGACATGCCCAAAAAATATGCATTCATCAGCTGGACATGCCCAAAAAATATGCATTCATCAGCTGGACATGCCCAAAAAATATGCATTCATCAGCAGGACATTTCCGAAGGATTCATCAGCTGGTAGCAAAATGATACCGGGAAACATTTTGCATTTATAATCAAGACCCAGTGAGCAGTGATCGAAAAGAAAATCATGTCGAGATGTCCTATGAAAGAATTTCTTCAAATTCTATTTCCTCTTTTCCTCAGAATTCTATTATGTAATTTAATTCAAATAAATGCCAATGCCTTTAATTGCCTTTTATTTTTATTTTTTGTTCAGAAATTTACTATAAAAAATTCAATTATCATTTAATCTTTTCCGTATTTGAATTACTTTATTTTAACGTTGGGTTTTCCATTGATTTTATTTAAAAAAAATTTGTTATATGGTGACACAAACAAAAATAAATAGAGAATTTTTTTTATTGAAATTTGATTTTCTGCCTCCGATGATTCATTCATTCATTTCCCATTCCAATTCGCATATATTTGTTTGGGATGAATTCATCATTTTTATTAAAATTTCCAATAAACTGATGATTGGACTGGGCAAATTTGAAAAAGAACATCGAATTTACAAGCCACTAAAACATTCATTTCATTCCAAATAAAATTTTTCAATAGGCCGGAATATGAGATGAACATTTTTTTACAATTTTATTCCTTAATTTAATTCCCAATCCTTTCCTACTCCATTTTTTCCTCTTTAATTTCATGTCTAGCGGCCATTTTTACAATCTTTAAAAGATTCATTTAATTATATAATTTATTTGAATTTATTACAGATTTTGCAAATTCTTAATTCAATCAGTAAGAAAATGGCCAACAACAACCGTGAATATGGTGTGGAAGAAATGAACCGCAGAATGCGGGAAGAATTGGCCAGAGAACAGCGAGAAGAGGCCATTCGTCAGCGCGAACAAGAGTTGGAAGGTCGAGAGGAGGAAGCCAGACGTCAGCAACAAATTCTGGATGAGCGTGAGGAACGCCGCAGACAACAAAATCGCGATGCTGAGAAAAAATATAATTAAATTGAAAGGAAAATTCAAATAAAAACAATTATTAAATCGGATGTGAATTTTTCGCCAAAAAATCCGACTATTTTACCAAATGCTTAATAACTTTTTTATGCTTGATCATAGACCCTATAAACCTTATAACATTCAATAGATCTCTCTTCAAGATGCATCAATTGGCCTATATATTGTCAGGATTTAAATCAAACTCAAAAAGTTTATAAACCAAAAAGTAAAATATGTTTAAAAAACGGTTCAATACCTTGAATTTCCGTCAAACTATGAAATACATCAATCTACGCAACTCAATGAGTTCTACCAAATGATATAAAATTATATGACCTAAGATCAAACATTAGAAACTTATCCTAAAAAAACCGATCTTTCAGAAAAAAGCCCTTCCCATAAAAATGTCTATACTCTATAAGAAAAATTCAAATAAAAAAATGTAAAAAAAACTCGGACCTCAATTTATAGCTGCGCGACCATGCGGCCCAATTGAAGATAGACGAAGAAGGCAATTTGACCTACAAGGTGGATGTGTCCAGTTTTCGCCCGGAGGAATTGAATGTGGAAGTAAAGGGAAACGAGATTATTGTTCGCGGAGAACACCCCGAACGGTTGTACTTTAGTAATTGGGTACCTGAATCGGAACATGGTTTATATACCATTCGACTCCTTTCGCCATGGGGAGTAAGAATCTGAAAAAATTTCTTGCCGGAGCCTTCTAGGAAAAAAGTTATGGCATGCTGAAAATTGAAAAAGTGAAGGGTCCCCCTTTGGGTCGAAACTCAAAAAATTTTTGAAATTTTTTTTCGGTCAAATTATAGCTCGATCGACGCGTCTCGATGAGAGGAGTCCGAATCTGCCATTGGTTTTGCATAAAACCGAAAAATAAAAAAGTTATGGCCATTTTTGTTTCGGAGTAGGGGCTAAGTTTAGGGGATAGGATTAGGATTGGGGCTAGGGTTAGGGCTTAGGGGCTCGGAGCATAGGAGTCTAAAAGAAGTCTAACATATCGCCCGGGTGTAATTTTGCCAAAAAAATTTTTCAAAAATTTTCGACCTATAGGGGGGACCCTTCACTTTTACATTATTTGCTTCTTTAGCATAATGTAACTTTTTTACTAGACGCCTCCGGCAGAAAATTTTTGCATATTCGTACACAGCTCGACGAGAGGAGTTGAATGGTATATAAACCATGTCCCGATTCAGGTACCCAATTACTAAAGTGACCCCCCGCGAACAAAACCAAGGTTGGAATTTTTAGGATGAAATCCAGATAATTCACCAAAATTTTTATAGGCGAATCCGTACACCGTCAATTCATCCGCCGTGTGTCCATACCGGAAGGCGTCAAGAATGACTCGATCAAATGCGAATTGGACAATGGTCGACTTTGTATTTATGCCAAAAACGAAGAGCATGAAGCTAATGCCGGTCGACCAATCCCGATTGATGTTAAGAAGGACGAGACCAAAAAATAAAAACATCAGCAAAAGAATAAATGAAAAGATGAAAAAAAATACTCAATATTTGAGAAATTCTACTCACATTTATTTATTTTTTAAAAATAAATTCATTAAATTTTAATTTTGCAAATATTTATTGATTGGCAAGAATTGGCCTTTTTAAAGAATTAATCTATTTTACTGGATTTATTGGTTGTAGTTTGTCGTTTTTAATTCCCATATTTCTGCTCCGAATTTTATAAATTTCTTCCATTTTTTTTATCAAATTTTAGAATCTCTTAATTTATCATTTTTTGCTAATTCTAAATGGCAGCAAAGCATCTTTCAAAATTAATTGACAATATTGCATTGCACCAAATAATTGTAAGTGTTTAGGAAATTATATTTGGTAAATTTGATAAGGGAGGTAAAAATTATAAACAATCGATCATTCAAACCCACAAATAAAGGTTAAAAACCTTTTTCTGAGGAAGTATAGATCTATAGAAGTAATAGTCCTGCCATAAAACTATATTTTTGCTATTTGTTTTGACCGAAATCGATTAAGTTTCGCCTAATTAGATGGTCATGACATGATCATGACTCATGAATGAAGAATAATTTTTGGATAATAATTTGTTTAATATGATTTTTTAAAGCTGAACAACAACAATGCCAGTCAACAAATTCGCATACTCGATTGTACATTTTTGCCAAAACCAAGAGATCCAAAAATATTCAATGCAAAGTTTTATGGAAAATTTGAAGAACAAGTCAATGAAAATGAGCCAAATTTCAGAGAGTAATAATTAGAAGAAAATAAATCATTTTAAAATTATTCTGTTTAGTGCGTATTCCAGATTTTTGGCCAGAAGTATTCCAACTTCGGTTCATTTCAATTTGGGTTTGGCCACATATCCAACCCCTCGTGATAAATTCGCTTTATATTCACCAAAGGTTCAAAAATAAATATATTAAACATAAATTTTGGGAGGACTCATTTTATTCAAATTTTAATTAAAATTACTAAATAAAATTTTTAATATTTAATTTGGCGAAAAAAAACATTGAGAAAGTAAAAAAAAGTTATAACAATTTAATAGTTTGTACTATATTCCCAAAACCTATAAACAATTGATAGATCTGTTCAAGATGCGTCGATGAGTATATAATTTGTCATGGCTTGGTCAAAAATAAGGATATTAAACCATTTGAACCGCTTTTCTCTTTTTGGTTTAAGCCTATTTAAAATTGGGCACTATATGCAATTAGGTACTTTTTGAAAAATTTTTCTAAATTGATTAATCATTATCAAACGATCCATTAAAATAAATAAAAAATTACAAAAATTGTGCAGATTTTCCAACATTATGTCCAATTGTTGGGCATTAACTCCGATGATCATTTGGTGTTCTATGGACGTGACAAACTCGGTGGAATGCTTTTTGCCGCCCGCGCATATTGGCTTTTTAAAGTTTTCATTTTCTAATTTTATTTTTATTAATAAATTTATTAGGCATATTCACAATCGGACACTGGATTATCCATTTTAAACGGTGGATTGGATGGTTGGATTAAAGCAAAATTACCAACTAAAATTGGCCATCATTCGGATTGGCCATTCGCCAAAAACAGGGGAAATTGGACTGGAAAAGTTTGAAAATAAATTTTTGAAAATTTTCGAATTTTTAAGGATCCATCCAATCATTTTATTGAATTTAATGAATTGTCTAATAATGATGAAAATAAATCATCAGAAAATCGGATAATTTTGGATGCTCGTCCCAGGGAACAATTTCAAGGCAATTTTACTACCCAAAAAATTATTAATTAAATTAATAAATTGTCAGGTTTGGATTCGAAACCAACCCATTTGCCCACTACAACTCATTTGCCCGATGCCATCAATATTCCATCAAATGAATTGGTCGATTCCGACGGAATGATGATGTTAAAATATTTTTCCAATTTAAAATAAATTTAAATGCTTTAAGAAGTCCTGAAAAACTTCAAGGATTACTAGAAAATGAAGGCCTAAATATTGGAGAGTGCGAAACAAAATCAATGGTATTTAAAGAAATTTTTTGATTTTCGAATTTTTTTAAAATTTATTTTTCTCGGAAATCTAAATTTCTAAAATTTTTAAAAAATTAAAAACATTTTTCTAGGAAATTTAAATTTCTAAAATTTTTTTAAAATTTAAAAATTTATTTTTCTAAGAATTTTGAATTCCTAAAATTTTTAAAAATTTAAATTTTAAAAATCTATTTTCCAAAGAATTTAAAATTTCTAAAATTTTTAAAAATTAAAAAAATAATTTTACTAGGAATTTTGAATTTCTATTAATTTTGAATTTTTATATTTAAAAAAAATTAAATTTTAGGATAAAATATTTTAAAAATTACATTTTTTCAGGTTACTTATTGCAATGCAGGGAATCAAGCTTCCCTTTTGGCTGCTGCAATGGATTTACAATTAGATTTTAAAAATTTACGTGTTTTTGGTGGTTCCATTTTTTGAAGCAAGTTTTTCCAAAATTTATTCATATTTTTGTCTTAAATTATATATTCCAGTTCCAAACTCACGCTACTTATTAGCTTCATTATCAACAAGGGAAGAAAGAAGGAAAATTTTACAAAAGATCATTTTGAAAATGATAATTAAAAATAATAATTTTCCTCTCTGCTAATATGTGCGCAAAATTCAATTCTTTTTGTTTTTGAAATTTAACACAAACAAAAATTTATACGCGGTTGATCATTTTGCGTTTCGTGTGGTCATCATTTATATTCAAAAAAGGGGATGATATTATTGATATTAAAAAAGAGCACAATTCTCTGCCTTCGGCGGCGGAAAGGGTGCCGCGAAATATAAGCTATTCATCTCTAATCATGGGGAAAAGCACACTTGTTCTATAATGGATCCAATATTATGCCATTTACAATTATTCCTAGAGCTTTCCTTATTTGCTCTTTTTTTATTTATAATAATTTATATGTGAAATAATATCTTTTACCCGATTTTTATTTTTTACCCCAAAAGTAGTTTTGAATTCTATAAATCAGAAACCGGTTTTAGTCCCTACAAACCTTTTACCAATTTGTAGAATTCATCTAAATGCATCGAATGGTATATAAATGTCATTAAAATCAAAAACAGGAAATATGGTTTAGATGGTTTAAACAGTTTAACTTACTCGATTTAAACTAATAAGTAATAAATTTGTCAAAAGATGCGTTTCGATGTGATCTACTAATGGTAAAAAGGTTTTTAGGGTCTAAAACCGTTTTTGATTTATTAGAACTCAAAAACAATTTTTAGTGTAAAAAAAATAAAAATAAGTGACAAAACCAAGTGTAGCTAGCTAATGATAAAGAATATTTATCTAACTTATTCATTTTGATGAAGAAATTTTTAATGAAATTGAAAAAGAAAAAAAACATTCCATTTATAAATTCTATTTATAAATATATATATAGAAATATTGATAATTTAAATTAGAATTTTAAATAATTTTTAATTAATTAAGCATGCCGTCAGCAATATTCTTTTACATTTTAATTACATTATTTTTTGCAATCCAACAATGCGAGGCAACTCCAAAAGTGAATGAGTTTCTTTTCATGCAAATGCATGAAAAAATGAACAAATTAATGAATTCTTTTGAATCATATGTTGAACAGACATTTCCAACTTTAACCAAATTGCAATTTAGTCGCTATATTTATGCAAAAATTGATTTGCTTGAGGGAATAATGGCAGAAATGAATGCAAAATGGAATAGTCAAATGGAAGAGATAGTAAAATATTTAATTGATGATAATTCTATGGCAAATTTTTTGGATTTTATCAAAAAGATTAAAGGAAATGAGCAAATTTACAGAGCAAAGGTGAAAAAAATATTATTTTTTATTTTACATTCTTGATAAGTAATAAAAATTAAAGGACAGATTTTTAAATTATGTCAAAAATTCTAAAAAATAAATTTGATTAATTGCAGCATTTTTCCAAGAAATATTATGATGAATTTAATTTTGGAAATAAAGAAGAAAAAATAATGGACGAATTGCTTTATAGTATTCATGCGGTTGAATTTATTAAAATTTTGGAACAAATTGAGAAGAAAATTGAAAAGATTCAGGAAGAAAATTCAGAAAATGCTGTCTCCATTCCGAGAACATTTTTGCATTTTCAATCTACACTGCTTGAATTCGCTGGACAATTGAAATTTGAAATTGTTTTTGGCCAATACAATTACAACAACTTTATGTAATATATTAAATAATTTATTTGATTCCTTAAATTCATGAACTAAACCGGCCTTCTCTTTTATTAATATTAGCAGAAACCAGAAATTGAATATTGCATAGAAGAATTGTTTTTTTAAAATAATTTTATTTTAAAATATGATAGTACATTAAATCTATTTCTACTAGTAAAATATTCAGTATTAAAAATTTTCCAATAATTAGCTATCATTCATAGATTTAATATTTTAATTAACTATTATTTCAGTTATATGAACACAATAAATCATAAAGAACAAATACAAAATAAAATTGTTGAAATTCAAGGAAAATTAGTGAAAAGTAAATCTACGAAGGAAGAAAAGGTAGCATTTACATAGAAAAATAATAGTATTAAAAAATATTAGCAATATAATATGCATAAAATTCATAAGGAAAAATTCATAGATATTCAAGTTAATTTTTAAGATAATTTTGTTATTGAAAATTTTATGAAATGTTTAAAAACATTTTATCTGATATTTTTTTAGGCTTTACTTCTGAAATATGAACAATTGAATGACGTCTCTTTGAAATTGCACGAAAATTTGATGGCAGAAATTCCGCAAATGTTAAGCCAAAAGGTAGAAAATAAGAAGACAAAATTGCCACCGGCAACATTCTTAATGTCAATTAGAGTCAAAGAGGCATTTTCTCAAATTATGCCTGCTGAATTGATGCAAATAAATTTAAATAATGTGAAGATTAATTTGTGGGATTATATTCATTTTCACCTTTGTTTGCCTTATCCATGGATTGAAGATGATTTACATCGATATCGTGCCATTGGCAATTCAAAGCTTTTTTCTGCGGTTTGTTGAATAAATTAAATGGAGGTCGAATTTAAAATCAAAGTATAATTCAGATTCGCGTGAATTCGGCCATGATTTTGTTGGCATATGAACGTGTGGAGAAATTTTTCCATGAATTATAAAACCGTTTTTTAAATTTTGTTTTTTCTCTATTTTTTCGGATTTTTTCAAAGCATTACAATAAGTGTAAATCACTATAAAGTCGAACTATTTTTGCATAAAATTTTTCACTTATATTTGATTAGCATTATAAGACCGAACTTATTCTTCTTTTTTATATGTACGGATTAATGATTTAAGTGGTTGTTAAATATACAATGAAATGAAAGGAATAATTTTACATTAAATTAATTCCGCCTGTTTTGCCCTAAACAAATTAACTTTGACTCGTATAGTTATTACCGTTTTTGATTTGGCAAAGGGCAGCAAATCATATTGAATATATGATAATATGGAAAAAAAAAATTATAAAAATCGACAAAATGTTATGAAAGAGATGCTGCAAAAAATCCCAAAAATGGCAAATAGCAAGACCTATTGCCTCCATTGCCTTTTTCTTCAATAGAATTAATTAAGTATTTTTAAAATTATTAATATTTTTTTTACTTCTTATAAATTTCATATTCCAGTTCCAACTCACGCTTCTAAACTTGATGAAAATTTTACAAAAGATAAGTGTGAAATGAGAATAAATAATTTCTTCTTTAATATTTACATAATTTTTTTTAATTTTATTAATAAATTTGCAAATTTTCCAAATCCTAAAAGGGCAAATTCACGATTGATCTTTTTTCGGTTTCATGTGATCATTATATTCAAATGAAGGGGGGATGATATTATTGATGGGCCCAATCCCGCCCCTCTCCCTACCCAATGGTAGGAGGGTTAGCAAAATAAAAGCTTACAACGGCTGATCATTTTTTTCGGTTTCATGTGATCATTATATTCAAATGAAGGGGTGATGATATTATTGATGAAGCTCCAATTCCCTGCCTCTCACCCATGGCTTGACGGGTTGCCGAAATATGGACAATAATAAGCTTTTCGCCTAAAATCGCGAAAATGCACGCTTGATATGGCTAATGGGTCCAATAATAATATTGCTCTAATTAATGTCTTTTATAAATTATAATCGTAATCAGACTTTTCTTATTCCGCTTTTTTCAATTTTATCATACATAAAATTAAATTTATAGAAATTTTCATAATTTAATTAAATTTTAAATTATTTAAAATTTACTCAAATTAAGTAAATGCCGTCAACAATATTCTTCTACATTTTCATTACAATATTTTTTGTAATCCAACAAAATGTGGCATCTCCATCAAATGTGAATGAGTCAAAAGTGGATGAGTCTCTTTTCATTGAAATGAACAAAAAAATAAACAAATTAATGAATTCTTTTGATTCTAAAATTCAAGGTCGTGAGAAATTTCCGGCGCTAAACAAAAACGAATTTAGCAGCTATATTTATCAAAAAATAGATTTGCTTGAAGGAATAATGGCAGAATTAAATGCAAACGGGAATAGTGAAATGGAAAATGCGATAAATTATTTATTTTCTGCTAATTTTATGATAGTGTTTTTGAATTTTATCAAAAAGATTAAAGGAGACCGACAAAATTACAGAGCAAAGGTGAAATAATAATAAATTAACTAATTTATAAAAAATAATATATATTTTATTTAAAAAATGAAAAAGAATGTTGTTTAATGGTTACTATTTTTTAACGATAAAAATGCTTTTTTTACCGACAAAACGGTTTTTTGACTTCTAACAATTCAGAAACAGGTTTTAGAGCCCACAAACTTTATAACATTTTGTAGATCTCATCGAGACGCATCGAATATTATATAAAATGTCAAGTTTTGGCCTAAAATTTAAGGTATTAAACCATTTGTCTTTTGGTTTTCAGTTCAAAACTTCTATAATTTTGACCAAACCATGGCAAATTATAAAGTAATCGATGCGTCTCGATGAAATCTATAAAATGGTATATGGATTCTATGGTCTAAAACCAGTTTCAGATTTGTTAAAAATTAAATTCTTTTGTTGGTAAAAAATGTTATTTTAAAAAAATTATATCAAAAATGATTGTGTTGCGACAATTCGGGACGGAACGGTCTAACGTCCGTTGACGTTGTCGTATCGGGCTCAATTTATATGATATATTATTCGGCATAGAATTAATTATAAAATTATATCAATTGCATTGGTCCATATTTAATATTTGTCGAGTTATGGCCAAAAATGATCAAAATCAGAATTTTTACAATAGGTTTTTTTTGGCCATAACTTGGCAAATATTAAATATGGGCAAATTTTTTTTATAGTATCAGTTTGTAGATAATTTTTATGCCATATAAATTCAGTCCGCATCCCCAACATTATCAAAAATCGACCGTTAGACTGTTCGGCCCCAATTATCGAGTCCCAAATTGTGGTACAACCTAAAAAAATAAATACGATTAATTGCCTTTTTGCAGTATTTCTCCGAAAAGGTTGATGAAGAAAATGAAGTAGACAAAAAAATTGGTGAACTTAATTATGGAGATTTTGTGGACGAATTGCTTTATTATAGTAGACAGCAGGCGGTTGAATTTATTAAAATTTTGGAACAAATTAAGAGGAATATGAAAAAGATACGATATGAAAATCCAAAATACCCTAAAATACGGCCCTCATTCCTATTACAATCTAATCTATTTGAATTCATTGAGCAATTGGAATTTGAAATTGTTTTTGGGCAATACAATTTCAAAAAATTAATGTAATATAAATAATTAATTTATATTTGATTTCATAAATTAAACGATATCCCTCCCCTTTCAAATTAGTGCATTGTAGAGATTTTTTAAATTTTAAATTAAATTAAAATTAATGCATCGTCAAGCCTTTTAGAGTAAAATATTCAAAATTAAAATTTTTCCAAAAATCAGCTAAAAATTTTAATTTATTTAATATTGTTTCAGTCATACGAAAACAGAAAATCTTAAAGTAGAGATTCGACAAAGAATTAAAGAAATTGATGGATTATTACAAAAACAAGGAGAATTCATGAGTTGGAATGGAAGTGAAACCACAAAGAAAATTGAAAAGACTGAGGGAATGTCGCTATTACAATTCAAGGGAAGCATTTTATTTACATATTTTACATTAAAAAAGATGATTAAAATAATTCAATTAATATAATAGTATAGTATAGAGTAGTGTAAGAAAATATAGATAAAATGAAATTCTGAAATAGAAAATATTAAATGAAAGCGAAATGGTATGATTTTATGAATTAACAATTAATTTTTAGGATTTACTTGTGAAATATAAGCACTCGAATTTTGCCTCTTTGGAATTGTACGAAAATTTAATGAAAGTAATTCCGCAAATGATAAGCCAAAAAATAGAAAATAAGAAGACAAAATTGCCATTGGCAACATTCCAATTATCAATTAAAGTCAAAGAGGCATTTTCTGAAATTATGCCTCATGAACAATTGCTGAAAATAAATGATATTAATTTATGTGATTATATTCATTATTATCTATATTTGCCCGATCAATGTTTTAAAGAGGATTTAATTCAAGATCTACAACATGCCAATGCCAATTCAAAGCTTCGCACTGCGGTTTGTTGAATAAATTAAATTGTCGGTACTTCTCTAATAACGAGGGGGAGGGGGTGGACAAAATTTTAACAGGGAGACAAAATTTTAACAGAGCGGTGGGGTGCCAGAAAATTCATTATTTTGTCTCCCCCGGTAATTTAAATACTCTTACACAATAGAAGACCAATCCTAAACCGAGTTCTACAAACCCTAAACTTAAATCCTACCTAAACCCTACCCTAACTTTTCGGGCTGGAAGGTAAAAAGGATGAGGATAATGAAAAAGAAGAAGAAGAAGAAGAAGAAGCTGCGGATAATCTTTTTCATCATCCTCATCATTATCTTCTTCTTCTTCTTCATCATCCTTTTCCCTTCTAGCCCGTATACTGCAATAGTACCCTCATACCAAAATTCTAGCCTTACCGTATCCTAAACCTTAAATAAGGTTTGCCTAAATCCCTGATGAGGTTTAGATAGGTTAGGGTAGTGTAGTGTAGGTCCGAATGGATCTTAAGGTAGTCGGGCTAGGTTTAGGGGTTGGGATATGTCCGACTTTTAGGGTTTAGAAAACCTTCTCGTGGTATTTTTCAATAAAGTATCGGGTGAGGCAGAATAATGAAGGGTGCCCCCCCCCCCGTTAACAGAGAAAGAGAAGTACTTAAATTGTCGAATTTAACAACAAAAGTATAATTCAGATTTACGCAAATTATGCCATGATTTTGCTGGCATATGAACGCGTGGAGAAATTTTTCCATAATTGATGAAACTGCTTTATTTAAATTTTGATTTTTCGCAATTTTTCGGATTTAATGGAAATTATTCAAATCAATTCAATTTTAAATTCCTATTGTCGAACTATTTTTTAATTTTTGTTCATTAAAACATTGGTTATTGGTCCTCTATATATTTTTTATTTACCCAATTGGATAAATTCTTTCAATGGGAATGGTATAAATACCTGAAAACGGTTTGGAAAAAATGCCTTAAACGACCTTTTTCGGGGAAATGCGCTATTATCCCCAAATTTCACATATCCCCGTAAAAGTGCAAACACACGATTGGATTACATTGATTTCGTATGATCATTATATTCGAATTAAAAGGGAATGATATTACTGATATTGCCTAATTCTCTGCCCTATGACCAGGGCTGGGGTCGAAACTCAAAAAAATCGAAATCGAAATTTGCTTCGAAATCGAAACTCACATCCAAATCGAAATCGAAATCGAAACGAAACTAAAACATCGAAATTTCGACAATCGAAATCGAAAATCGTAATTTTTCAAAAAAAATTCCAAATCCTTTAAAAATTGAAAAAAAATTCTGAAAATACAAAAAAGTGAAATTTTTATCCAAAAAATAATATTCAACGATATTTAAAAAATAAAATTTTAGGGTTTATTAGCATTTTGAAGAAATGAGCTTTTTCAAATTTTATTGTTTTTGTTATTGGCTAAAATAGTTTGCCAATGAAACCAATTGGACATTCCGTTGGTGATCCAGGAACCACGTAAATTCACAATGGGATCAAAATAAAACGAATATGTTCTAAAAGGTATCGATCCCCGGATGAAGTTATGCAAGTGCGCAAGACAATGGATCCAATCAGTCATTTCCGAGACAAAATTGTTGCCGCCGAATTGGTTGATGAGAATGAAATAAAGGTAAGGAAATTGGTAAAGGGAATTGGATCCGTTTACCGCAAATTTTCTATTAAAAGCCCCCTCTATGAATTAAAAGGTCCTTCTCTAATAGAAGCCCCTCTAGCCTCTACCGTATTTCTAAGGAGAAAAGCTCCTTGAGAAAGTCTATGAAATTTATAAGCCACGGTCTTGTAATAAATAATTTAAGGTAATTTTATTCCTAGGTTTGTCAAAGTCGGTTATTAATTAAAATTTTCGTAAAATCCGATTATCGGTTTCATTTTCTCTAATATTTGACTATTCTAAGCCAAAAATTCCCATTTCGGTTTTAAAATGCAAGGATTTCGGAAAGCGAAACCGTCTTTGACCAACCCAATTCCCACAAAAAATTCCTACAGGAAATTGATAATGAAGTGAAGGAGTATGTTGGCAAGGCATATGAAATGGCACATATTGACGGGGAATTGCCACCCGACGGTTTGTATGCGGACATTTATGCAAATACACCGCCCCAATGGATCCGTGGATTGACCCATCAATCGAGTGTGACGCAGAAATACTCAAACAGCGAAGAATTGATGAAAGATTATGGAAAATGAATTAACAAATATTTATTTTCTATTTTATGATTTTTTAATCAAATATTAATTCATTTTAATTATAATTTATAATAAATTATTTCCATATGTCAAAGTAATTTAATGAATAGGGCCCGGATTTATATTGAAGTATTTGGTTTACGAACCTAAAATAGCTTGAAACCAACGTAACGCATGTTTTTATCAATGTTTTAATTGATTTTCGTGAATTTTTTTATTCAAGATTTTGGCATTTTTAGACTATTTTCTTCAAAATTTTGAGGTTTTTTTGAGGAATTTTACAAAATTTTATAGTTTTTAAAAAATTCGAAATTTTTTTTGCAAAATTTTAAAAATTATTTGAAAAATTTTACATTTTTGAAAAAAAAATAACGAAATTGATCTTGACAATCAAATCCAATGGCAACATTTTTTCTGCATTCCACGTTCATATAAACATTTGGCCCAAAATAGCAGCAAGCAGCATTTTTTTACAAACTAAGAGGGAGAGCAGCAACTAAATGCTTATAAACCTATGGAAAATTGGAAAGCCACGGTTTTATAATGGCTATGGCCATAGAAAATTTGTAGCCATGTCCACGTGCATCCTTACGGAGGAAAAAAGATGCATAGAGAAAAGAGAACGAAAATTGACTGACATTTATTTCGATGCAAAAAAACTGCTGCCGGTTGGCTGCTATTTTGGGCCAAATGTTTATATATGCACAGGATCGGGGCGAAAGCGGAAAAATGTTTCCATTGATTGATAACAATTTTGTTTCATTTTTCTTTCTTTGATAATTTTTTCTATCATTCCAAAAAGTGAAATTAAGGTTCCATTAAATTTTTTAAGCAAATTCGAATTTCTTTAAAAAATTATTTTACTGACATGCGAATTTTTCTAATATTAATAAACACTCATAATATACTTAATTAGGTTTAATTATGGCGAAAGCTAAATTAAACATTTTTATAACAGCCTTAAACAATGTTCCAAATCCTTTTTGTCCACATTCCATTCATATTATTCCTCCTAATTGGCCCATTACCTCTCTTAACATCATCCACAAAGGAATGGCCAACTACGCGTGATTGCATTTTTGAGGGCTATGCTCAATCGGAACAAGGTCAGCAGGAATGTGCCCAACTTTGGGACAAATATGATCCCGTTGAATTGAACGGAGATTGGGTTGTGCTGGAGAAGGTATATAACCAACGAAAGGACAGAACAATGGAATGGAAGGTGGGGAAACAATAAATAGTGTTTACGCATTTCACCAAAAAAGTATTTTTTTTTAAATTTATTTGCAAAAAATAATTATTTTGGGGTTTCGATGATGAGGAATCCGGAATAGGAATTGTTTTTTAAATCTCTCAACTCCAAAAAGTTCAAAAACCGATTTAAAAGAATTTATTTTCTTCTAAATAAATAATAAGAGGTTTTCGATGCGGTTGATTCAGAATAGCATACGCTTTTCATTTCTTACTACTACAAATGGTTCAAAAAACAATATAAAATTTTTCTCTCATCTTATTCATTTTGTTGTTAAATCCATTTTTTGAACTATTTGCAGTTGGTCAGTATTGAAAGCCAGTGCGATATTCTGGGCACAAACCGACGCATTATCTTACAAATAAGCTTATAAAACTGTTTTTTTTTCTAAAAATACTTTTGGTTTAATCCTGTTAAAATATTTCAAACCCTTTTTTTGAAATGCGTTTGCATCAAAAAATTCTATTTATTAATTCATTTTTAAAATAGAGATTCCACTTCATTTTCGGCGTATACAGGCAGCCGGGTTTGGTTTCATTTAAGAGAGAATTTATTTATTCCTGTTTGACAACTTTCTTAATAAACAACAAAAATGCACTAATTGGGGCGGCAAAGGCGATGGCAGCAAATGAATCGGAACATATGTCATATTTCTTTTATGTATATCGAATTGTGGACAGCCGAAATGGAGATGTAAGAATATTTTTTTTATAAATTGGGAAATATTTAAGATGGCAAAAAAATACTAAAAATAGCAAAAAAATTATAAGGGTTTTATAACGGTACTGAAATTTATCCTAGACCATTAAATCATATATCATACAACTAATCAATAGATCTCATCGAAACGCGTCTTTTGATGTTGATTTAATTTAGGTTTAAACAATTTTTAATTAGTTTTGAACCATAAACGAAAGATGGTTCAACCGGTTTAATATCCTTAATATAAAATCAAACCTACAAACCATAACAAATTATTTTATATAACGATCGATGATTTTTTACGAGCTATCGATTGGGTATAAGGTTTAGCGGTTTAGGACAAACTACTGAACCGTTAGTCTTTTGGCCATTTTCAGCATTTTTAATTTTTTCGTTAAATTAAATAGCATCCTTTGTACTAAATTTTATATAAATATATTTTTTCAGATTTTTGATATCAAAGATTTGTTGGAAGGAAAACATGGCACGCGGGAATTCTCGAATGCAATTCTGAAAAAGTCTATGGAAGAAGATTTTCACCGAATTCGGGAATGTTTCCAATGGACCGGGAACACGGACGAATTCATTCAAGTTGGACAATTCAATTTAAATTAATAATTTTATTTCTCAAAAATTGCAGTTTATCCGCCGAATGAAGGTCCAAATTGATGCAGAAAAGGCAGCAGAAAATGGAGAAGATAAAATGGAGGAAAAGGAAAAGGGAGAAGAAGTTGAAATTGAATTCAAAGAGGAATTATAATTACTTATATGCGTGTTAAAAATAATGCCAGAAATTATGTTAAATTATATTCTTTTCACTTATTTAATAATCATTCAATTTTTTTAATTATTTAAAGGATGAATTAAACAGAATTAGTTGATAAATTAAATAATTTAATTTAATTGATTTGAAATTCTGTGTATTTGCAAAAAATAAGCTTAATTATTTCTAATTTTATTATTTAATCATAAAAACATATATTTCCCACTAGCCGTCACCCATTAAGAATCATTATCATGGGTGAATAATGCTATAGAATTAGTTGGAAAAAAGTATGAAATCTATACGGTCATACTTATTTCACACAAATTTTGTTTTTTTTTTTAAATTTTTTCTAAACATTTTGTGTTTCTGTTTTTACAATTTGTTTTTATAAACATTTTGTGTTTTTATTGTTTTTTTTTTCATTCTCTTTGTTGTCTAAAAATGAAACTCAAAAATGGATGAATTAAACCGAATATTTTTCAAATAGATAATAAATATAAATTAAAGTTAAAATGTTTTTTATTTTGGTATCATAAAATATATATTCGCAAGATTTTGTATCATTATTATTATAAAATCATCTTTGCCCTTCAGCAGTTGATCAAAGCCCAATGCCTTGGGTGAATGATGCCACATGTGGCAAATTGAATGTGAATTCACTGCAAACAAACACCAATTGTTTGACGGTGATCAGTCCCAACGGTTTTTGATCATTCAATTGAAGGGGAATTGTATATTCATCCAAAATTTTGAAAGTTTCCTTTAATATATTTTTTTAAAATTTATTTTCAGTTAAATTTTCTCACATTCAAATTTTTGTCCCAATCCTCAAATTTCTTTTTCAGTCGATCGTCCAATTCATTGAGTCCTTCCGTTTTGTACAGCACTGACTGAAAATTTTGAAAATATTTAATATACAAAAATGTTTTAAATTTTCAAAACGAAAATTCTTTTGAAAATTATTTTTTTAATGAAATTTCTAATAAATTTGATTTTAAATTTAGAATTAAAAATTTTAAATCTGGACCAAAAAATTCTTCAAAATTTAAAAAAAAATAAAATAATTTTTTTCGTTTTTACCTGTAAATCGCCAATATCCTCCGCCGCTGGTCCAATTTTTCCTTTTTTCTTGTAACCCGGTCCAAAGCCTTGGTCCCATTCTTTCTTCCAACCAACTAAGCCAACCTTAAATAAAATGTTTTTTAGGATATATATTTATGTAAGAACCGTATATGCAATATGAATTGGATCGAATTCGTCATGAATGGCTTCATGGAAGAAATCGCGCTAAAAAATAAGAAATAAATAATCAATAGGGACTGCTTTTTTGGCATTAATAAGAGAACAAATGGATCAAGGATGGTATCTATTTTCGATTATTTAAATTTCGGTCATTTTTCTTACAGAAATTTTCGATTTGATTTTTTCGAAAATTTTTGAGCCCTCATTTCATTATGCAATTTTCGAAAATTTTTTGACACATCGAAATTTCCTTTTGAAATTTTCGAAAAATTTTTGACCCTCCGAAATTTCGATTTGAAATTTTCTAAAAATTTTTAACCCTACGAAATTTCGATTTGAAATTTTCTAAAAAATTTTGACCCTTCAAAATTTCGATTTGAAATTTTCAAAAATTTTTGACCATCCAAAATTTCGATTGGCAAAATTTTTGCAAATTTTTTGACCACCAGAAAATTTCGATTTATTTTGGGAAAACGATCGCACCCTAATAAAGATCAAATAAAAGTATTTTTGAAAAATAATAATGGACCTACCTCCATTTGGAACTTTTGCAAATCGACCCATTCCGTGCGGCATGGAGAAATATTTCCACCATTCTAAAAAATACATTTCCAAAAAATATCAAAAAGAATTCTCACAAATGAAATATTGACGAAATGCAAATCTTGGCCTTCATATAATAATTCCAATTGGAGCACATTTTTTGAACTCAATTTGTAATTTTTGTCCGTTTTCAACTGTAAACAAAATTATTCAAACAAATTAATTTAAATAAATTTCCAACTTTTTTGACAAAATCGGCATAAAATTTTTTGCTAATCATTTGGTCCATTGATTTGTTTCCTTTAAATTCCTCCTTATTTGATTCATATTTTGTATTATTTGCTAATGTGCCATAGAAATTTCGAGCAATTCGCTTCTCCTGACCGGCTATGCGCATTTCCTTTTTTGCATCCGTCAAATCCACTGTTCGCAATGTGAATTCTTCTCTCTGTTTTTAAATGAAATAATTAACAAAAACAATCACTTGATAATATTAAGCTTGAGATAATCAAAATTAGTATTTACTTATTATATTTGCGATATAATATAACTAACAAAAATACGGCGAAGCCCTTATACTATAACCCCCCCCCCACCACCAAAAAAAATTCCCTCGAATAAAAATTCAATAAAAAAGTAAACATCTTGGAAATGGTTTTGAATAATGATGCATTAACTGACTGTTGAAAACTAGCCCCTTTATATTGTCATGATTTGTATTTCCCATAATCACCTGTCACCCCTTTATCCCCCCCCCCCCCCCCCCCAATTAGTCATCAGCACAGATTCTAAGCTTAAAATCACTAGTATTTTTTCCATCGTTTTACAATCATTTCTGAAAATAAAATTTCAAAAATAGTAATTGGACACATTTAATAATTAATACCCAAAAATCTATGTTTTTAAACTTATAATTTACTGCTCAAATTCCCTATATAATAATAATTAAGAATATTAATCCGTTATTTATTTTTGTCATCCCTAAATATTGAACTGTAGATATAAATGTCTACTACAAATATTAAATATATATCGTACAGGGAAGGTTTGCCTTTGGGGAATGATTGAGATAATAAATGAGCGATTTTTGCCAATTTCTTAAAATTTATGGCCAAAAAATGCTAAATATTTTATTTCCATTTTCGTGAATATGTTTAAAATGAATGGATTTCAAAGTAAAAAATGACTTATAATATAATTATTTTAAAAATAAGTGAATACTTTAAACGAACCACATCATCCACTTTGAGGACCAATTCAGGGATTTGCTCGAACAATTTGGTCAAATTGTCACTTCGATTGTTGGCCGCAATTTCCAGCAATGCACCATCCAACATTTGTTGAATCAATAATTGCTGGTCGAATAGTTCATCATCGTCCGGTGGCATTCGGCCCATTTCAAGACGGAAACAAAATTTTGGCACATTATTTTGGCGGAATACACGCACTTCGTCCTTCTCAAAATATTCGATTTTTATTTCATAGATGGCACTTAAAATAAATAATTTAATTATTGTTTTAGATCATTTATGAAAAAATATTTACCTGTCAATGACAGAATGGAATTTATAGACGCCCTTTCCCGCATCCGGCTCAAAAGTCAACTGGATTCCGCGCCGATTTTTTAAACGAATATCTTTCGATTTCCAATCTGCTCCACATTTTTTGGCCAAATCTATTAGTTCTCTCTTGGAATTGTCATCCAGATGGTCATTTGGTGCAATCTCTTGATTTGGATTGCCATCATAACAAAGGATCACACTAAACACAAAAATAAAGGATTTAATTAAAGGAATAAAAAATTGAGCATTTTTTATTTACGGATTAAAGATTGTTATAGGATTTAAAGAAAAAAAAACAAATCTGCTTACCAGCATTTCTCAGTTTCCTAATTCCTTAATTATAAAAAATGGACTCTTTAGTTGGGAAATAAAGTAAAATATTACTTAATAATAGAAGGAATCTCAACTTTTTTCAATTGCAAGGAAAAGGGGAGTCCATTTATTTGATGGAGGGAACAGGAACTTTTATCTAAAAGCGAGGTTCTTACTTTTTATCTGCCACGAAATACCGTAAATTCTTGTGAGATCCTTTACAGGGAGCTTATTATAGAGAGGGTTCTTCTAACAGAGGGGGCCACTAATAGAAAATTTGCAGTAAGTTATGATAATTAAATGAGTATTCATGCTCATCAGCGCATATGATGAAAGATGAGATAATAAAATAAGTTTAATTTTTATAAAAGGAAAATATTAAAAATTTAAAAAGTCCAATAATTTTGGATTCATTTACGTTGCTATTCGACGATTCGATTTGACACGTTTTGTCACATTTCCATCGTAGAAATCGACACAAACTTTTTAAAAAATATTCATAAATAACTAATAAACTAAAAAACAAACTATCCATGTTGAAAACGTGTCGATTCAATTTTTCCTCCTCAAAAAAGAGAATTCCTGTCAAATTGCTTTTCGACCATTCTCCGGCAGTCATATTTGGAGGCCGCTCAAAACTAGAAAAAATGAAATTTTTTTGACACAAAAAAATAATTAGCGAATTTGCCTAAATTCCAAATCTCCATCTTTTGTATATTTTGATGTGACGTTTTCGGCCTTTGCATGGATGCCAACAAAAATTGGGAATAAAAATAAAATGACAAAATAAATTGAAGGGAGCATTTTTGGGAAATAATTTTCAATGAAAAGGGAAATAAATTTATCAAAGCCAAAATATACGGAATAAAATTGTTTTGATTGAATAAATTAAGACAATTAAATATTTTACCAATTTTTGGGGGAAATTTACAGTGAATGGGAAAAAAATTGGGAAAATGGGACAAAAATTTTGGAAAATGGATGAATTCTTCATTTAATGAAAATTAAATATTCCGTCCAATTCTCTCTTTCGGCCATTTCCAAAATTCTCCTCAATTCGCCTTTTTCGGCAAAAGTAAATCATATTGGGAATCCTGAATGGATGGAAAATGACGAATTTTATAATAAATTGGAATTTACGAAAATAATTTGCAATGAATCCTTGCAACCAGGTTTGCCGAATTTGTTGAGAGAAGAGGGCAGAAAATTAATTTGGAAAATGTATTGTTGACTGACACCGGGAATTGTAGGATACTGAAATTGAAAATTCTCAAATTGGATTCAAATATAGGTACTTTTCGGTTAATCCAGGACCAGATTTTTTTATCAACATAAGAAAGACTACGATTACCCCCCAGGGGTTATCCGGTCTGAGGTTAGGGTCATCTAGGATAGGTTATCAAATGCCGTATCTTTAACCCTAATCCTAATCACCCTAATCAAGGGGAACATTTCGTTTGTGAATTTTCTGATCCTGGATAACCGATAAGCGATAAGTAATAAAAATAAAAATTAACCTCGGTAAATTCCTCAATCGGCTTATTTTTGACGGCACATTCCATTTTGATTTGTTTCTCAATTTTTTCGTTGTTGAAATATTTCAAAGTGATGTTATCAATGCCAATATTGGCCGCCTCATTCACTTCCAAATCATCAATTTCTTCCACAATGTCAGCTGAAAATAAATATTAAAATTAAAGAAAAAATATTTTATTTACCTGATGGCATTTCAAGATGACTGATTAATTCGGTTCGTCCAAGAATAATCTGGCAATTGGCACCCAATTGATTGTATTCAAAAAGGAGGCTGAAAATGTGATAAATGAATAAAATGATAATTTAATTTCCAGATCCATTCTCTTTAAATTATTCAAGTTTATTCCAAATATTATGGCTAAACAAGATTCTAAACTGCCAAAATAAATCTTCTCATCTTAATCATATTAAATGATTTTAATTTTAATCAATTAGTTTGGAAAGAAATAGTCAAGCCAGTTTCGGGTTCAAAAATCGATGAAATTAAAAACCGGAATTGTGAATTATTGTTCAAAATAACCGAAAATAGGAAAAACCGAACCCGAAAAACGACAATTCTATTAAAAAACCTAAAGCCGAATTAACATTCCGGTCTAAATCGTAACTTTGATCAAACTTAATTTGTTTGAACTATATATTCCCTAAGGAATCATAAAATAACAGAGAAAAAAATAAATTTACGTATTCGCTTCCCAATTTTGATATTCCGATCCGCCCTTCCAACATTTTCCCATTTCTTCGGCATCTTCATCATCATCATCATCATCATCTTCATCTGCCTGATTTTGTTCTTCGGCCACAGAAATCATTTGTTGTTTGAACATAAAACTGTCAGCCGATGGCACAGCAAAAGTCAAATTCAGCCAATCTTCGCCATCGCCATAGTTCACAACAACACTGAATTGTCGATAATTTTTCATATTTTTAAATTTAATATAATGTTCCATATATGGAAAATTGAAATAAAACTTGAAATGAGACTTTTTATTTGATACCAATAGCATAATTACTTTGAATGTTACGTTCAATTCCCATAATTGGTCATTAAGCGTATTACTCATCAGATTAAGGTTGGGCAATTCGCTTAAGATAGAATAGATTCAATGGACTCACATCTTGTCAATTTAGTATAAAAAATTTAATTTCAGACCGGTAATAGGGCTTAGAAAAAGTTAAAAACCTAGTTTAGGTTTAAAAAGGGTTCATTTTTTTTTTGATAAATACACACGGGTTTGAAATTGAAATTTCATAAACTAAATCGACTAAGCTGCGAATTAGCCTATTTACTAGTAGTATCTACAATAGAAAGATTACACTAATTACCTACCTCTTGATTTAGGAAATATATGTATAGTAAATTACGCGAATTGCCATTAACAAATATAACCATTTCTTTTCCTCTTTCTTTCTTACCTTAAATCATCATTAAATTTCACTCGACCACCAAATTGGGCAAAAACAGTGTCCGCATTTGCCAATTCCCATTGTTCCATCTCAATTTTATTTGTTTCTCCGCTCCCACCAACTATTTCTGCACTTCTAGTTGGTAATGACTTATTTGGCACAGCAAAATGTGTGGAGCGAACAACTGCAGTTGGCACACATTTTCCATTTCCCTTCTTCACAATTTTCAAATTGAATGGCTCATTTGGGCGAAAATTGGCGAACATGTCCATTCCAAGCAGCCAATAGCCCAACAATTCTTCCCCATTCAATGGTTCGCCATTTGCCTTCATTTTTGGGAATTATTTAAAATTATCTAAATTAATTTGTTTTACAATTCGTTCGGTGATGTTCTCCGGAATTTTCGCATCATTTTCAAGAGACGGATATATTATTTCATTGCCATTCGCATTGTGAATTGTAATTTTTGCGATGGGAAATTTGTGTGGCTCATTGAAAATGCGAATGCGAAGACATTTTGGACTTGCATGAATTTGACTAAAATTGTAAATAATAAATATTAAATATGCTTATTAATTCCAATATATTTTAGAATTTAATTTCAAATATTTTGACGGAGTGAAATTTTCGAAAATTTTATATATTTTACTTGTTTTATTAGAATTATGGTTACTCAAAGTCTGTTTTACAAAGATATCCTTTCTAAAAACCAGGTTTTCGATTTTTGAAAAAAATTTCAGCTTTTCGGTTTTAATTTTTCTATTTTTTGTTTTTTTAGAGCAAAAATAACTAATTTCGCTATTATTTTTTAATCTCAACGGATAAAAAAAATTTCGCCCAAAAATGATGTGAACATAATTTCATAAAAGTGGGTAAACTAAAAATAATATAAATTAACAACCACAAAGATTTTATTAAATTTTTTTTCAAATTAAATAAATGTAAATATTTAGTGTAATTAATATTCATTTCTTTTATTGTCAAAATATAAAATGGATGCAATGCAAACCCTATTGGAAGGAATGTTGCCCTGAATCCAAAACCATCCAGAGCCGCTTGTTGGCCAATCAGGAATCCATGTTTTGGGCCAATTCCCTGGTTATTCTCCCATTTTGCCAATCCTTGGGCCAATCCACCAATTTTACCGAAATTCTCCGCCGGTGTTGGTTCATTGCATAATTTGATCAAACCACCGGTTGTGTTGGCATTTTTCAAAGAAAAAATTTCTTCAGCTCGGCTAGGGTCCAATTGGCCTTCATAGCAAATCAAATATCTTTTCAAGGAAAAATGGGAATAAAATGATACCTATTAAAAAATAGGTCTTTATTAATTAAAAGATTCAAATTATAATTTTAGCCAGTTAAATTTTAATTATTAATTAAGCATAAATTTTTTATTTTAAAATTTTTATTTCCTTAACCAGTGTTGTCCAAATGTCAAATTCCTCGTCATTCGTCTCGTCTTTCGTCTTTTTTTTAAGACGAGACGAATGACGAGGACGTTTGGACAACACTGTCCGTAACCCTCTATTAGAAGCCCTCTCTATTCAGTGCCTCTTGTAGTGGGACTTTGAAAATTAGTAGCCCACCCTCCCACCCACACTCCCCTATAAGAATCCTACTAGAGTGGTCTCTGAAAATTAATAGCCCCATTCTTCAATAAGGTCCCTCTCTAGAAGGGTTTTTGAAATTTATTGGCCCCGAGGCTACTAATAGAGGATTGAAGCTTTACGGTAATCAAAATTTTCTCAAGTATATGGCCCATGTCCCAGCACCCATAAATTTACCCGAAACCAAGGCAATCCATGTGGGATGTGCCAGAGCCAATTTCATCATTTGGTCGATGGCAGAATTCAAATTCAAGGAACACTTCATTCGGATCCACTTCCTTTTGCTGATTACATTGCCGTGGATCCTCTCCACGTCGAAATGGGATTGGAAAAAGCCAGGCCAAATTTTGATCTTCATCTTCCGCTTCTTCAAATGGGAATGGGCATTCAACAATTGAACATTCCGTGTTCGTTCCATTCAAATTGGCATTGGCATTGTTCCCACGGCATTCTTTTTGCACAGATTCCATCATTTGATTTGCAATTTCCGGTGGCATTGTTTTCTTTGTTGGTCTTTCCATTTCCAATTCCACCCAAATCCGTCCATCATCCTCCTGTTTTTGGGGAAAATAAAATAAAATTGGAGTAATTATAAGTCGGTTTTTAGATGATTTCAATTTTAAATATGGTTTTTGGTTTTTGAAAAATTATCGTTTTTTTGAAAAAAATTGCCTCTTTTCTGTTTTTGAAAAATTTTTTTGAAAATTTAGCGGTTTTTGGTTTTTGAAAAATGTCGTTTTTCGGCTTTGGAAAAATTGTCGTTTTTCTGGTCTGTTTTTTTTTTTTGTATTTTCGTTTTTAAGAAAATATTCCCAATTTCTCAATTTCGATTTTTTGAATCAATTTTCTCAAACCGAAACCGGCTTTCGTTTAAATTAAAACCTTCATCGGCTGATTTTCATGTTGGGAATTGACGGCAAGGAAAAGAATAAAACAATGGAAAATGAAATATTTGCAATTAATCAATTTATTGGACATTTTCCAAAATAAAAATTAAAATTTTAGTGAATATAAAATTGACGGTGTTGGGAAAATGAATCGGTAAAATGATCTCATCTATAAATTTCCCAAATTTGTTAAGCCAATTTTTTGCTGATGAATCATTTTTACACATCATTTTTTATATTTATTTGACTCATCATTTCATTTTGGTTTCCTCTTCAATTTTGTTTTTGAATATGGCAAAGGTAAAAAAATAAAATATACGAAATTATATAGATTTAAGAAATGAATAAACCGAAATTGGGAATTTTTACTCTTTAAAACCGAATATAGGAAAACCGAAAGTTTACACTTCTTTAAAAACCGAAAACCGAGTTTTTAAAATCGACACCTTTGTAAAACTGACTTTGACCAACCCTAATTACAACATCAAATTCTAAATAAAAATCAATTCAATTTAATTTCCAAAAAGTATAAAAATAATAAAAAATGATTAGGGATTTTCGTTATCCCTTATGCCAACTTTCATCATTTATTATAATTTCATCAATCAATTCAATCCAAATATTCTTTTTTTATTCATCTATTGACTTCTTTTTCTAACCGCATTCAATTGATCGCCAAATACGGTTCAAAGTCCAATAAGTTATGGGAAAATTATAGGATTTATTGGGAATTTGATTGAATTTGTGTAATTTGTAAAGCCTTTGTACTCCCATCTCTTTTTCAATTTACAGCCACAAATAGGCCAATGGCCAATCCTTCTATGCCACTGGGACAATATAGAGTCCTTTGGGAATTCGATTGAATTTGGATATTTGAAAGGGCCACTCGCCCATTATTGCCTGGCCATTGAAGGGGAAAGGTGCGCGAATGTCAGCCGTTTGCCGTCAGCCATTTTATTTTGCCCAGAAATGGGAAAATTGGCCCATCTCCCAGGTATCGAATGTCATTTATGAAGGGAAAATGAATTTGGCCTATTTTTTCTCCATGATTTAACCATTCATATTGGAAAAATTGATTCAATCGGCCAAAAAGAATTGAAAAGGAAGAGATTGAAAATAGGGAGTTAGAATTGTAGGGAGAAGGCGCGCGATTGTCAGCCGCTTGTCTCCAACTATTTCATTTACCAAAAATGGGGACATATCCAAGGTGAAGTGAAAAAAGCGACCTATGGAAAATGGATTTATTTGATTTGGCCACTCCTATTGGAAAAATGAATTCAGTTGGCCAAAAAATAAGGGGAGAGATTGAAGACGGAGAATTGGAGGCAGTCGCCTATTCCCAAATTGGCCATTGACGCCAGAGGTGTCCTTTCAAAATTCAAAATGAGAGAGGGTATCAAGGATCAATATCCATCCTTCAGCTGGAGGGCTGGAGGGAAAGATGAAGAATGGGGTTGAAAGAAAATTGAAGAAGGGGAATGGGATTGGCCAGAACCCAGATGTCGATTGGATTCGATTTGTCGGGTGGCAGAATGGAAAATGGCGAAATCGGCCCTTTGTTTCCCTCCTTGGCTTCAAGGCGATGTCGACATTGGCCAAGTGGAGGCAGCAATGTTGATTGGCCTAATTGGGAGTGAAAATAAAAGGGGTTGATTGGGCCCCCTCAGCCCTCAATCATTCATTCATACAATTTCCAATTTTAATTTTCATTCCATCAATCCCCATCAAATTTTGCCCAAGAATATTCCTCCCCAGTCCCAACCCAAATAACCAAAAAATGGGTCTTCTTCTTCAATTCGTTTTGCTTGTTTTCCTCAAAACTTTGGCATTATCCAAAGTGAATGGAGACTCAAGCCAGCAATCGAATGAGGCAAAATTCGATGATGTGAAAGACCTTCCGACATCATTGAAAAGACATGGCAGTGCTTTGCCACCAAGATCTGAAACACGTTTCGACGTCAAAATCAAACCGAATAATTCGTTTACTCGATTTTTAACCCCACAAAATGGTCAGCAGCCTGAGGAGGCCAAAATAGAAAAATTAAAACAATTGGCGCTCGAAAAGAATTCCGTTGTAAAAAATGGCCAGAATAATTCGGTTGATGCCGTCCAAAAACAACATCCTCAACAATCTGCTGTTCAAAAAAATGTTCCTGGCAATGACGGTCATTCTGGCATTCCCCTTGCAATACAGCAGGTAATAATAATAATTTGGGACAGAATGACTTTTTTCTCTTTTTCATATTATGTCGAAGTTGAATTTTGCATTTCTGTAAATTGAATTTTTAATTTGATATAAATAATATATGAAATAAAATTAATTGGCAATTAATTGGAATATAGGTCAAAGAGATTTTTTTGCCTTTTTTGTTGGCTATATTCCTTATTCCCGGGACCAAGGTTATTCGGGGCGAGACTGGGCCTAGGGCTTCCGCCCCTTGGTTTCGTCGGAGGCATAAAAGTCCTCAAGGCCCAATGAGGGGATTAGGATTAATTGGGCTTAATATTTTAGTAAATATATTTATCTATTGTACGAGAAAATTTTGAAGAACGAAAAGTGAACATTTTGTGGGAGAGTTGGTTTTAAAAGGCAAATCGGGGCAATATTTGATTGATAGGGTTGACGGGGTGATTAGAAAAAAGTGCAGGTTAGTAGGATAAATAGTAAAAAACCCTTGTTAGGCATTACTGGCATTGACAGTTCGAGTTGGATTTAATTTTTCGAAAATTTAATTTATAAAATGTTAAACTTGCCTGACAAGAAATATGTGAAGTAAAATTAATTTGTCTTTACGAAATTGAGACAGCCAAAAATGCCCAGTTACTTTTAAAAATATGAAATAATTGTTCCCATTTTAGGAAAAACCTCACATGAAACCACCACCAGTGGCAGTACCATCTCATCAAACCATTCCAATCCCATCGCAAACCCATGCTCAATCACCCCAACAACCATCTTCTGTCATAAGAAGCGATTCCAAAATGCCAATAAATCCGGAGGCGGAATACAATCAAGGGAAATTTCGCGAAGAATTGGAGTATGCCGAACGAACACCCGAATTATGGTTTGCCAATGTGAAATGGTCTTGCCCAAAAGGTGATGAGAAATGCAAAGAATGGGAAAAAATTTATGTGGCAATTGAGCGCTACATCACTATGGCACGGAAATTGGCCATGGGAGAGGAAGTCCCATTGGAAATGGTCGCTGCTCGTCCTGACTTTGATCCAAAAAAGGTAAGGCTTAATTAATTTATAAAATTAATATTATACTTTTGAAATTACAGCTTGATCGAACACAAACGAATGTAACTGACAAATTGCAATTTTCAAGAATTTTTAATCTTCAAAGAGAAGAAATACCGAGTCAACTTAATATTCAAAAAGAAGAAGGAGAACCACTTTATGTTGAAAATGGAGAAATGGAAATGGTGGGCTTTTTAGATATTTTCTAATGCGTGTCGATTTTAATTGCATCTATTAGATGCAAAAATGGCTTTCCATGGAAAATTTTTTTGGGGTGTGGGTTAGATATAAGTTCCAAAGCTAGTGATAAGAAACGGCTTTTTGAAATTTTTTTGCAAATTCATAAAATGTACACCAATCGACTCATCTCGACGAGCTGAGTACGAAAATGTTATTGGTTTTTTCTAATCGAAATTTTACTAAAAAAGGTAAAAAATTAATTAATCAATCAAGTTCATTTTTTAGCATAATTTCAATATAAATAAAAGAGCATTTTGCAGGTTCTAGTGATGCGAATGGTGGAATTGATATTCAAAATGAATAAACAAGGTGCCAATATTCAAAATAATCCCGTATATATGTTGAATGAAGAATTGGTGGAAAAAGTCTACCAATGGGCGGCATTTTACGCGGATGCAATTAAATTTCTCAAAAGTGGAAAAATCGAAAAATTTTATAAAATCGACAAAGATATTGATAAAGTCTTGAAGGGTAGTCTGTTTAAGCCGGTAATGACAATGATCCAAACTTTGGATGATTTTGCACGGGAAAAGGAGAGAGCCCAAATAATATTGGAACGAATTCGGAAGGAAAAAGGAATTGACGACCAATGGAGATTGCCATTTCGATATTCTTTTCCACCTCTTCCCTTGGAATTAACGGATCAAGTGATTCATGCGCAAAAGAAGGACATATTGAATGAGTCAATGCAGGAAAGAGAGAAATTTGCCAATTTATGGCAGTCAATTGTTGAAACACTTCGAAAGGAAAAAGCGAAAAAAACCGTTGAAAGGTAATTGATGATATACCTAAAATTGGCATCCTTTATAAAATAATTTGAGCAAGGATACTACCAATTTTAAAGATCTTAGTAACAGATTAAGGAGTAGAGTTTTTGACTATTTACAATTAGACTTTTGTCTATTTAATTAATTATCTTGATTTTATTAAAATTTGTTTCTGAATTTTTGAAGTTTGCCCATAAAACCTTTTAAACATCCTTTATTATGTATTAGAAAATTTTTCTATGGTATTTTTGGGCAAACTCTATCAATTCCAAAATAATTTTAAATAAAATTAATATTTATCTGCTGTCCTTTAATTTCAAATAAAATCATCAAACTTGGTTCAGTCATTGATTGTTAACTTAAAAAAGTGCCAATTTTGCCAGGCGGCGCCAATTTTGAGTTTATCCACATATTAATAGCATATTTCGGATACAATAAAATTATCCCAAATAAAAAATTTGATAATTCCATTAGATATGCCCTTCGGCAACGAAATGAACAACCTCGCATTACCCATGATTTGGTCTATCATGTGGTCCTCCCCGTTCCTCGTCCAGAGGAATTTGTTCACACCGTTTATGTTTATGCCAACGGAAAACCATTAGGAAAAGATTTGGCTGAAGCATTGGTTAAGGCGGAAAATTGCCTTGATGAAATTCGGGGAAATATGTCAAAACAATTGGCCGAATTGAAGGAAGAATGCCCAATTCCTCCGAATATTGAGACGGACAGGAAAGAGAAATTCGATGCTTTCTTTGATGTTGCCAAGGGATTGAAATCCGGATTGCCGACATTTTTGGATAAAAATGGTCGGAAAATGGATTGGGATGAGGTGTTGCCACTAGTGGAGGATGCTTTCGACGCAATTGTGTCTGGCAAAAAACTTGATGTTTTTTTGCCAACCATCAAACGGGAAGGCAGAATCAAAGGAATGGCTGATAATTATGCCAATCAAATACCAAAGCAACAAGGTTTAAAAATATATTTATGCATCGAATAGATTAAATTGATCCATTTTTTAGAAATTTCATAAAAAGGAGGACTGTCAGAAAATCGATGCAATTTAAAACCGAAATTGGGAATTTTTGTTAAAAAATTATGGAAATAAGAAAATTAAAACCGAAATTTTTTGAAAATTTCGAAATTTAAAATAATTTGAAAAATCGAAATTTTTTTGAAAATTTCGAAAATTAAAATTTTTTGTAAAATCGGAAATCGAAATTTTTTGAAAAATCGTAAATCAAAATATTTGAAAAATTGAAAAACGAAATTTTTTGGAAATTAAAAAATTTTGAAAAACCAATTGATTTTCCGAAAATTCCAGTTTAAAAAAAATTTTAAACACCCTATCTGAAAGCAAAAATATGCATAATTGTCAAATATTTTTAAAAATAATTTTTTCCTATATATTGTAATTGTATAAAATATTTTTATTCAGTCCCCGAGAAACCAATTCGACCAGTAAAAGGGGCTGACGGAATGACAGATGCGCAACGCGAATTTAAAAAGCGAGATGATGAAAAGAAACATGATGATGAGGAAATGAAAAAACTAAAGTTGGAAAAGGAAGAGTTAGAAAAGAAAAAGAAGGAAATGCAAAAGATAAAATGGGCTGAAAAGCAAAAGAAAGATTTTGAGGCTCGAAAGTTGGAAAAGGAAAAATTGGCAAATGAAAAGTTGGAAAAGGAAGAATTAGAAAAGAAAAAGAAGGAAATGCAAAAGATAAAATGGGCTGAAAAGCAAAAGAAAGATTTTGAGGCTCGAAAGTTGGAAAAGGAAAAATTGGCAAATGAAAAGTTGGAAAAGGAAGAATTAGAAAAGAAAAAGAAGGAAATGCAAAAGATAAAATGGGCTGAAAAGCAAAAGAAAGATTTTGAGGCTCGAAAGTTGGAAAAGGAAAAATTGGCAAATGAAAAGTCGGGAAAGGAAAATTTAAGAGTCCATGGTTATCAGCCAATACCAGCAAGAGAATCAAACAAAGTGAAAGAGAAAGTTGCAATTTGGCCGGCATCCCATCGTCGTGTAGTTGCCTATTGAAATGCAAAAAATGCAATTGGATGATTTTGAATTTGATCAAAGAAGAATGAGCAAAAATATTATACTAGACTAGAATCCCTAATTATCTAATATTAGTAAAGAAAGATAAGACAATTTTTTATTCACATTTTAGTGATCCTTCTATAATTTATTAATTATTATTTTTATTTTAACGGATAAAGGGATTTCCTCTGTCATCTTTTTTGAAAATCACTCTGATAAATATTCAATAATTTTGGTAAGTTTTGTATATGTAGTAGCACTTTTTTTTAAATTTATTTTAAATATTAATTAAATTACCCATTTTTAATGTGTATTTTTATTTGTTGATAATAATGCCGAAAAATGCAAATTTAAACAACTGAAAATACACATTTGGAATGGCTCACTTTATTATTTAAAAAATTGGAGTGAATTAATTAAAAGATGGCAACATTTAATTCCTGGACAAAAATGATATTTGTGTAATTTAATTAATTAATTATTGAGTTTCGAGCACATTCGTCTTCTCAAATTGTTGCATTTTCTTACAAAATCATCTCGAATTGTTCCCAACTTTTTGGCTCATCACTGTCAGCCACCAGAATGTTGTCATTGTATTGATTGGAACTTATGTAGACAAAATTCTGAGGGACACGCACAAATTTGCCATTTGCTTTCGCTTTGAGCACAAATGAATCGGGTTGATTTTGTTCAAACGAGAATTTCTCATTTTGGCCAATTTCATTGCTGCTTGCAATCAATTCGGCCCCCTTTTCCAAATGAACACTGACAAATTTGTTGTTGGCCATGGAAGAGAGGGAATATGTTCCATCATCATTGTGGAATACGCGAAATAATTCCCATTCCCGTTGAGCCGGTCGATTGGCCACCAATGATCTGCCTACAGCATCTTCAGATGCCACAAATTTCTTAGTCATCTTTGCCCGTAAACTGATCAGCTAAAAGAAAATTAAAAATTAATAATAGAATAAATTATTAAAATTTATTGAAAATGCGAAAATGTTTTAGCGGTTCAATATTTGTCCTAGACCCCCTAACCTTATATCAATCAATAGATCTAGTCAAGTCGAATTGTTTGACTATTTTTGCATAGGTTTATTTAAAGAATTCTAAAGTAATTAGGACCAAAAACAAAAATCGGTTCAGATGGTTTAATTTTCACCAAACTATGATAAATTTTATAGCGTTCAATGAATATTGGGGCCATCTATTGTTTATATAGGCAGGCAAGTATTTAGGGGGGGGGGGGTACACGGGGTACGTACCCCCCCCCCCCCCCCCCCATTAGGATAAGTGGAAGGAAAAAAAATAAACGGGGACCCTTCTGCAGTCCAAAATTGGCCAAAATTTTACTTTGCGGAGCAATTTTTGGTGAAAATTTTAACCTGCGGGGCCAATTTTTGTATTAAAATTTTTAATTGGGCAAATTTTTTTATATGCGTACCCCGCCTAGAAATTGTTTATATGGGTGCCCCCCCCCCCATCCAAAAATCCTGGATACATGCCTGTTTATAGGGTGTGATGATCTAGGATAAACAATTCCGAACCGCTAAAATCTTTTTCGACATTTTCAATGTTTTTTTCCAACGACAAATTAAATAATATTCTAAAATTATAATACCCGGCCATCTGTTTTCAATTGTTGTTCCACTAATGATGATGAATTAAATAGATTTTCTCCATTTGACGATATTGCCATTTTGCCTTTTATTCCCTCAATTTTGGCGTTCATTTCAGCTGTTCTTTCCTCCAAAATTTGTTCAAGCTGTTTCATCATGTCATTTCCAAAATTTAACAAATTATCTTCAGAATTCGTTGCTTGTTGAAATAATGATTGAATATCCGATTCCATCGATTTCATCATATTTTTGTCAATTAAAACTTCTTCCGTTAAATTTTTAATTTTCTCATCAATTTTGGTGGATATTGTCGCTTTCAATTGTTCCATTATTAACATGGAACAATTCTTCAAATCTATCTTCACCACTTCAACAAATCCATCCGGTCCAATATCCATCATATGAATTAATCCATCAATTTTGGCTTTCATTTCCTTCTTTTCATCTTCATTTCTTTTTAATATTTCCTCAAATCGCATAATTTCATTTTTTCCCAATCTTGTTGTTTCTATTTCGTCCACCATCATTCTCAATTGCATAATTTCTTCGAACATTTCTTCAAATTTTTCTCCAATTCCTAACATTTTTGATGATTTATCGGACTCGAACGAATTCAGGGCTTCCATTTTATGATTTTCTGGGAAATTAGGTTTCTGAAAATTTAGAAATGAATTAATTTAATTTTTAAAAATTAATCACCCCAAATAATTCCCAAGCAACGCAACAAACACACATCATAAAAAAGGTGGCCAAGACGCTGAAATACATAAATTTTATATATTTTAATTTTATTTAAAAATTGGATAGTATTTAATTTATCGAATAAATTATTTAAAATGCCGAATAGAGTATTGAAAATGCCGAATAAAGTAATAATAGATTTTAATGGTTTAGTGTTTGTCCTAGACCCCTAAACCCTATACCCATTCGATAGATCTCGTCAAGGCGCATCGAATGGTATATGTTTTGTCATGGTATTGTCAAAAATTAAGGGTATTAAACCGTTTAAACCATTTGTTGATTTTGGTTCAAAACCAAGTTAAAATTGATCAAACTATTTAAAATTGATCAAACTATGACAAAATATATACAAATCGACGCGTCTTGACGAGATCTATCGATTGGTTAGAGGGATTGAGGGTCTAGGGCAAACTACTAAACCGTTAAAATCTATTATTACTTTATTCGGCATTTTCAATAATTTATTCGGCATTTTAAATATTTCTCTTTAAATATTTACCAAATAAATGGGAGCAGAAGCGGTGGAAAAATGTCTCGCAATTTTCGCCCATTTAATTTGGATTTGACCATTTCAATTTTCTTGGGTTCGACAATTTTCGGCTAAATTATATGAAAATTATAAAATAAATTGAATTTTTCACCTTCAGTTTATCTTTTGCTAAATTCTTTTCGGCACTCTTTGAATTGAATTGAGCCATAAAATTCGCTTCAATGTCCTTTGGGGAATTATCTTTACTGTCCATGGAATTTTTTAAATATTAGAAAGTTAAATTCTGAAATAATTTAAAAATGCAATTTACAAAATAAACAAAAAAAAATAAAAATAATTGAATTAATTTAACTAAGCAATTCCATAAAGCATAAACTTTGTAAGGTAAAATTGGAAACTTGGTTTGTCCAATATTTTACTAATTTGCAGAATAGATTGTGATAGTTTTACAAATGGATGGTTTTAGGAAAAATGTCGCTTTGGTTCCTATTTTCGGTTATTTTGGACAAAAATTCCCGATTTCGGTTTTAAATTGCGTCGATTTTTTGTATGAATTTATTAAATATAAATAAATTGATTTTTTTACCCAGCAGACAATGGCACTCATCTTCAAATGAAGGAGAATGAAAATGGTAAGTTGGGGGAAAATGGCGTCCACGAAAAGGGCGTCCATAATTTGAATTGGGCACAATTTCCCCCACCTTTATTATATTGAGAGGATGACCTAGTTGATAAGATGCAAAAATAAGAGATTGGAAAGTTGCGCAATTATAGTAGAATGTAGAAGACTATTCCGTCGGATAATAAAATGACCATTTCCCATTTGGTGGAGGGCATTGGTTGATGAGTGGATTGGATGGGAATTTTGCCCAAGGGCAATTTATTAATTTCCCATACTGTTTGATGAAGGAATTGTCTTTCTGTAATTATAGGGAAATTTTCTACCATTTGGGTAAATGATGAATAATGCCATTATGATGAATTGAGGGTCATCGAGTAGAGTCGAGTTATTTAAACAAACAAAGCTTATATTTAGAACGGTAATGAATTTTCCATTCATCATTCTGCTGTGTTGATGCTGATTTAATCAGATTCATAATCAATCAAAATATTTATTAATAGTCCCATTCCATGTAAATTTAAAAATAATTTTAATTTTAATCATCATTAATTAAAGAAATATAATCAATTTTTCTCCAAAATCCAGCCTTCCCCAATTATATTCAATGTTCTCATTTTTTGCATTCAATTTATTTATCCTTCGGCAATAATTTTATATTCTACGAAAGCATCCATTCCTTATTTTCCTATTCTATTCATTAACCTTTACCCTATAAAAAGGTGTCATCCCAACAAAAAATTATATGGACTATCGATCCGCTGACGAACACTTAAAATGGCCTTTGCTTTTCATTCCATTTGTATAAAAATGGTCACCTTTTAATTTAACTCTGAATTTAAATTATTTTTAAATAATTTCAGTTTACCCTTATTTAAATATTTTATAAACTACATATAATATAAATACCAAAAACAATTATATATTATCCATTGGGATTGGGAATCCGCCTTGCATTTTCTAATATTGCGTGATAGAATTATTCATTTTAATTAATATTAATATATATAATTCAGCTAATAATTAAATAATAATTTAATAAATAACAACGGATTAAATGATAAATTGATTAAATAAATTATTAAATTGAAAACAACTTTTATTTATAATATAAATATACGGAGAATTCAACATTAAAATAAATATAAATTGATCTGATAATATTCCAATAATTATTGCTTAATTAAAAATGGCCTATAACGACAATAACAACAATTGTACTGAAGAGTTGAAAATTCATGAAAAATTTGTAAAATTCGGTGAGCTAAAATTTGACAAAAATAAATTGATTAAAAATTTAATAATAATGGAAGAATAAAAAAATCATTTAAATTATTTTATGACTAAAAATATCAAATTTCATTAAAAATAAATTATTAATCATAAGCAAATTCCCATTGCATTTTTCTTATATTTGCCTACTTCAAATGAGATTTTTAAAATATACTAAAAATTAATCTTTTTAAACTGCTTTTTTCCCACCAAAGCTTTGGGCAATTTGGGTCGATTGAATTGCACAATTTTGGTGCCAACTCATCGATGCGCATGTTTTCGTATTTTGCTGAATGGGCACAATGAAGAGGAAAATGAGTTAGTTTGATGGGAATGAAAATTGGAAAGGGTTTTATTGTTTATTCTTTTAGATTAGTCCAAAGTCGGTTTTTAGACTTAAAATGTTGATTTTCTGCTTCAGTTTTTCCCAATTTCGGTTTTAAATTCCATCGATTTTTTTTCAAACATAAACCGACTTTTGCCCAATTATATTCTATGACAAAAATAGATTAATAAATATGTACTAATTTTTTAAGATCAATTTTGGACAAAATTTTGGATGTTTTGAAAGTGGTGGAGGATAAATTGATGGAAAAGCATGAAGAGAATGATGAAAAACACTTTTCGAAAGTGCAATTCAAAGTGACCCTTCAAATGCTTATTCCGGAAGAAAAATGCGGATATGTGGTGGGCAGCAAATTTAGGACACTCAAAAGGATCCAGGTCAACCGGGCGAAAATTTTTAAGGAATTTGATGCCTAATTTCTATTTTTTAATATTCTCAAAAAATGGAAGAGAAGCTAGATATTTTGTATCTGAATTGGAAAAAAAGGACGAAAAAATAATTTTTTACCCGAAATGCTTTATAGAATTACATCAAAATTACCGTAAATGTTCTTTTAATTAACTCCCCGTGAGGAATTATTTTTCAACCTTTTCAAAATGTGGGGAATTATTAGAGAGTGGGGAATTAAAAGAGCATTTACGGTATTTTCTGATATGTTTAATTTCTCCCATTTAATTTTAGAATGACTGTGACCTTACATTGGCAACTATTGACCGCCAAATATATGAGCCAATACCGGTTTTTTGTAGAATAAAATTCAAAGAAATAATTAAGAAGAATTTAGGGCTTTGAGCGACTCATTCTTCAGTCAGAAAAGGTGGAAGGATTGCGCCAAGCACGAAAGGAAATTGGCAATTTATTGCGGTGTAAAACAAGAGAAATTAGCCTAAAAGGACAAACATTTGACGAAAAAAGATTCAGCGGAGAAAGAGATGATTTTATGGACAAAATCACGAGAAATAATAAACAATTCCGAATGGATCAAAGGGAGGTGGAAATGGAGATGACATATCCCGAAAAAGTGGCCAAAATATTGCACGACATTAAGGTAATATTTTAATTTTTTAAAAAATAATGGGTGGTGACATTTTAGTATTTTAATACTTCTTCTTTATCCATTCATCAGAAAATTATTTTTTCAAAAATATTTCTAAAATATTTATAAATTTTATTTTAAAGAATTCTTAATAGGAAAAAATTTATTTATTTTACTTAATTTCTGTTCAGCGGAATTTTAAAGGAAAAAATTTTTATTGATCAATATTTCAAATTTGGGTATACGTATACCTAAGGAGAATTTTCCGAAATTGACCAAAGTGATTTTTAATTTTAATTTCTTTTTATTTTATTAAGTTTTTTGTTTTTGGCTCACTTGTGCAATATTTAAAATAAACCTCTAAAAATTATTATTGAATAAAATATTTAAGAAAATAAAATATTTTATGGGTTTCGAATTTTTTTTTAATATTTTCCAATTTTTGCATTCTTCACCCTGTTTTAAAATAAAATATTTAGAGGTAGTGAATCTCTCTTGGTTCAGCATGAAAATAAATATTTGGGATATTCTATATTTCTTGCCCCACAAAATTTTTCCCAATCTTCAATTGGGAAAGATAATCTTAAAATTATCTTTTTATTTTTAATTTTACAAGATTTGTCACGGACCTAGAAACTATGAAATTAGCCGAATTCTATCGGATGGCACCCGTCCAATTATCAACAAAGACCGTCAATCAGCAATTAAGGCAATTGAAGCCAAATTGGATGAATTCAATGAAGAATTGGCCAACAAAATGAAGAATGAAGAAAATGGAAAAGAATCGGTGGAAAGTGAAAGTTCAGAAACGAATTCATCGAAAAATGGCAAATGCATAAATGAAAAGAAAAATGAAATTCATCGTTTTTGCAACGATGCGGTCAAGGACTATGAACAAGGACAATCGAGGGAAGCCATTGTTGAGAAGAATGATGAAGTTGGCAATGGCAAGTCAGCCAAAAATGAGAATGTGACAATGCGCAAAAAGGAAGAGAACAACAAAAAATTGTTACGAAGCCGATCAATTGTTAAAACAAAGCCGACGAAAGCAGCGGAGAAGATTATGGCAACAATGCGGGCTAGATCGATTTCGGTGTCGCAGCCGAAAAAGGTTGGGTTTTAAAACAATTCATAAATTGTAAAATAATTTCTGTCGATTCAGCAAGTCGCCACTAGAACCGCACATAAATATGAACACCAAACCAACAATGAGAAGGAAGCCAGTCCAGCACTTTCCCATTCCACTTCGGGTTCATCGGGTCCACAACCATCACCGGTTGTTGAGGTCAAAAGCAAAAAGGAGAATTTGCCGGTGAAGAAGAATGACAAGAAAGGATTGGGACTTAATGAAAAGGGCCCAGAATGTCTCTTAAGACGGCAAGAATACGTGAAGAAAAATTGGGAGCCAAAGGCAAATTTGAACATTGAGCAGAATGAGGGAAACAAGAAATGCATTTTGGATTTAGCGAAAGCTAAACACAAAATTGGACAACAACAGCAGATCATCGAGAAGGATGAGGTAAGCAATATGAAAATTTGGATTCTAAATTTAATACAAAAAAATCAGCATTTTTATTCTTTAAATTCGTATTTTTAGTTAATTCGCCAATTTGAACGCAAATTATCATCAAATTGTTCGGAGGAATCAATGAAATCCTCTAATAGCTCTACAGATGAAAAAAAGACAAATGGAAAGGCCAGAAATTATGATGGAATGAATAAAATGCCACCGGCAATGTTGGAATTGGCAAATAAAATTGTGGCAACACTTTCTTGCGATTTTGTCCGAGGATACAAATTGGCCAAATTTAAATCCGATTTTTTGTAAGTTTTAAAATTTGAATGCACTTTTCATTTTCATATATTTAAAATTATCAATTATTTGTCGAAAAAACATTGAAAATGTCGATCTAGAAATGAATTTTTTTAATATTTTAACGGTTCTTCATTATTTTCGACTGATTATGATTAACATTAATTAACCTTATACTTAATCGATAAATCTTGTAAGATAAATCATTAAGTTATATTTTGGCTTGGATTTACCTAATTCTAATTAGTTTTGAACAAAAAATTAAAATCGGTTTAACCTTTTTAATAACGTTAATTTTGACCAAACCATGACCAAATTATATCCCTTTCCATGCATTTTGTCTTGACTAGCTCTCTCAAATTTTGGGTGTATGGTTTGCGAATGTAGGAAAAACTCTTAACCCATTTTAATTATTTTGGATTTATGCAATTTTTACGATTCAATAGTTTTTTTTCATCATTTTCAATGTTTTTCCAAAAATAAAATACCATCCTTTAATTAATTATATCAATCAAAAATTATATCAATTTATTAAAATTTATAAAATTTTTAACATTTTGAACACTGGAGGATTCCATTCCTAAATATTCAAATTTTCAGAGAGGACCATAATCAAAATATTGAGGAAGAGGCACAAAAACTTGGCTATAATTCGTTGGAAGAAATGTTGGAATCCAATGAGATGAAATCGAAGATATTTTGGAAGGATGAAGAAAATGACGATGGTAGCAAATCGAGAATTTATCGGGCAAAAAGGAATAAATTAAATGCTGACATTTACAAACAACAAAGTAATGCCGAATTAGAGAAGCGAAAAAAGTGAGTAAAAAAAATAAAAATTCTGTTAAACCTCGCTTAAAACCCTATCCTTTATTAATTTTAATTCTTCATTCTCACCTTTGAGGTCCCATCCATAACTCTTGGTAGGTGAATATTAAATTTTTTGCATTTTTTAGTTCCTTAAAGCTCTACAAAATTCGATATCTTGAGGACGGAACTGTCTAAGGTCGAAGGTCGTAACTTGTAAAGTTGCAGAGTTAAATTATGTATATAGAATTTTATTCGGCCTAAAATTAAGTAAGCTACAAATTGATATAAAAAGAATTGGCCCATATATAATCTTTGACGAGTTATGCAAAAAAAAAAAAAAACCGCTGGTTATTTATAACTCAATAAATATTAAATTTGAGCTAATGGTTTTGATATCATTGTATTTAATTTTATGCCGAATAAAATGCCATATAAATTGACCCCGTAGCTTTATGACCTCGACGTTAGACCGTTCAGTCCCAATTATCGTGCAGCAAGAAAATCCACTAGAATTTGTTAAAAAATGTCCACAAATTAAAGAATTAAACCTCTAATTTTCATTATTTTTATGAGTTTAAAAATAATTCTCCACGGGGAATTAAAAGAGGTTATACGGTAATTAAATTATTAATTATTTCTTAGTCATACATTTGGTCAAAAATATTCGAAATTATATAATATTAAAAAAAACTTGAAATTCGTTCATTTTTCAAAAATACGGCTTTCTAGCCGGCCGTTTTCCGAGTTCTTTTTTTTTAAAGTTTCGTATTTCGGTGGCACATATCAAATAAATACCTTTTTCCCAAAAGACCCAACCGGTTTCGAGTTACTAGCCAAAAACCGGCTTCAAAAATTAATAAATAAAAAAATTTATCAACTTAGGAAAGAGAAGAATTTGCGAATATTTGAGAAACTTTATGGAGTTGGCGTTGGCCAGACAAAAGTGCATCATGGGAAACAAATGAGGAAAAGTTTGGATAGTCACTCGGCAAAATGATTGGATGGGTTGGAAAAGAATTTGGATTGTTGGCGGAAAATGAGGGAAAAATGGAATGAATGAGCAAAACCATTTTTTAATTGAATAAATTCAACCAATATTTAACCCATTTATCTTTTATTTGTTAAAATATTATTTTTTAAATTAGTGGAAATTGTTTTACATCGAATGGATTTTTATTTTCTTCTATTTTGTCGCGATAAAATGGAACCAATTTATTAAAAAACAATTCAACAAAATTTAATTTAATTAACCACCTTGATTTTGACATCAATTTACTTGTAAATTAGATTCTCCATTCTTAAAATCTTATTCCAATTTTGACCAGTTATTTTAATTATTTTAATACAATATTATTATTTCATTTGTTATTTTCCTTTTTTACCTTTCTAAAAATGCCATTTACGCTTTACGGGAAATAAACCATTTAACGGTTGATCCCGTAACGGTTGATCATTTATCGAAATATCCTCAATTAATCGATTTGGCCAAAAAAGGGGATATGCAGGACCCAATGATACCTCATTTGTGGCCTTTCACATGCCCAATCAGAATTTATTATAGGCGAAAATTGGGCCTCTCTTCGATTTTATGATGGAGTGGAAAGCTGGAAAGGATGGAAAAAAGGGGGAAAATGGCCAAATCGAGGCATTGGCCAACGATAGGAGAGGTAGGGGATGAGGGATTGAAGTAATAGTGTCATCCGTGAAATGGATCGCTCATGATGCCATCGATCATTCTTCATATTTGCCCTTTTCTCCCCAAAATGCCAACAAAGTTGTTTACAAAATTGAATGGAAAAATGTATTTTTTTTCATTTAAAAATTCATTTATAAATCCTTGGATTTGTGAGTGTCATCCCATTCATTACATTCCATTAAAAAATCCATCCTTTAAAAAATATACCAAATTAATTAATTTATTCCAATGATTTTCCTCCCAATTTTAATTTTGGCTTCGCTTATAGGTAAAAAATAATTTTTAAATAATATGAAAATTTTAATATTAAAAAAAAAAATATTTTTGAAATTAATACTAATTAAATAAATAAATTAAAATAAATTTAATTTGAAGGAATATCGATTGCTGGTGGCGGTGGCCATCATCCTCCGGTCCACCTACAAAATGCACATGGAATTGTCCCGGCAAATGCCAATGCGGCAAATGCGGCTTTTGAAATGAATGGAGGAACCCAAAAAACTCGTCAAAACGCGGGAGGATATCTCAAAAGAGGATTCATTAATTATCTTTTATTAAGTGCCCCATTAATTGAAATGGCGATAGTCGACCCTCAGTTTACGGGAAATTGTAAATTTTTATATATTTAGTTTCTTTTTCAAATTTTAGAATATATGGAAATTAGTAAATTCTGGATTTTACTATGGACGCTCGTTTTTCAATTAGTAATTTTAGAAATCTCGGATCCTAGGAAAACTAGAGACTTGAGAATGGGTTCTTTCGATTCAGAATGTTTGATTTTGTCTATGAAATTTCAATTTCAGTGCTCTCTAACTCCTAATAAAAAGTTAAACCAAAATCTGTTTGGGTTTAAAAAACAATGGTACAGTTTTTCAAAACAAACTCTTACTTATCTGAAAATGAAATTTCATTGGCTAAATTGAAAATGCTGAGTCAAATGAACCTATTTTTTGAGTCTGTACGAAGTTTATAAGCCCCGATTCCTAAAATTTAGTAAACTGGCATCTAAATTTCCAGAATTTTTGACATTCATGTTCCATTCTAATAAGGGATTAATAATTAAATATTGTAAGCAAATTTCGACAACACTCATCAACAATATGGAGGTGCTGGTCATTCTCGAGGACATGGACAAAATGGAAAGTCGAAAGGGAAAGGTCAAAATGGAGGGCCAGCAGTAAAGAAATTGCCGACGGATGCTTGGGCCTGCGAACGTGTAATTACTGAAGGAGGAAAACGGGAATATAAATGTGCTGTAGAAGTGCAATCTGAAAATAAATTCAATTTGTTGGCAAAAATTAAAGAGGGCGAGGAATTCGTTAACATTGGCACAGTTGATCCAAAAACAAATGAAATGAAAATCGGTACTACATTTATAATAGCTAATTCAGGGAATTGGCTAATTCTTGGAAATTAGCTAGGTGCACTCTGGGCTAGCTAATTTCGATAATGTTCGCTTATAAAAACATTGTACATAGACTTCGGTGTAGTCACTTTCGAATCGATATGATCGATTTGCTATATGAAATTTCAATTTAAGACCGGTTTATTATTAGCATTAAGGCTAGTGGTAGCGTCCCTAAAGCGGGGTAGGAATCTAGCGGAATGTGTTACTAAACAAAATCACAGAGTCTGAAATTGAAATTTCAAATAGTAAATCGATCATGCAGTGTCAAATGATCCTATTCTCTGCTCTGCAAGATGTGCAGAAGTCGAGATTCCTAAAATTAGCTGGCCCAGAGCCTAGCAAGTTCCAGGGTATTAGCCATTTCCCAGAATTGGCTGTAGCACAAATATTTCTATCAAATTTTGCAATTTTATTTAAATAGATCCTAATAGTCACGGAATTGTTTCGAAAATTGAACCAGAACAGGATATTGGTGGTGAATGGACTCCAGTTTTATCGAAGAAAAACCAGAAGAAATTGAGAAAAGAACAAAATGCGATGGAAGTAAAGGCGGCAAACACCAAAAATTTGGAATCGGGATCGACGGCATTGTCAGTGAGAGAAATGCGAAAGGCAATGGAAGTAAGGGAGGCAGAGGCAAAAAAATTGGTAGAGGGATCGAAATTGTCACCGGAACAAAAAAAGGAAGTTGAAGAGCATCGAAAACATGATTTGGCAAAACGTTATGAGGAAATTAAAAAAAAATATGGGCATATATCAGCAAAATTGCCGCCGGGCAGAAAATTGTTGCAAGGCAATCATTTTGAAGATTTTAAAAATTAATTTTAAATTATTTTCTATTTTTTTTTATTTTCGGCTCAAAGACAATTGCAGACGAAATGGTCTGGTGTCGACGGTGGTTGTTAAGCTTCTGTGACATTGTTTATAGTATTTTATTTGGCATAAAATTAGCTATAAAATGATATCAAAAGCATTGGCAAATATTGAATATTCATCGAGTTATGGGCCAAAAAACGGCTAGAAAAATATAAATTAAACCAAAGTTTTTTGGCCTAGTGAATATTCGACATTGTCCAATGCTTTTTATATCAGTTTGTAGTTATTTTATACCCTAATAAATTGCTATAATGCACAGCAGATTAAGCACCCCCGGGCACCAGACTATTTCTTACCCAAATATCGTAATACGATTATTTTCAGACGGTCAAACCTTTCCGCCTAACTCTGTGCACGAATCTATTCTTTGGAACGATGAAAATGGCCAATATTCGATTCTCACTCGAATTCGTCACATTATGGTTTTAAATTTAAATTCTTCATATTTTTTCTCTAAAATTTACAGCTCCAAGTGCCGACTGCCCCAGGCGATCCTCCTTCGTACAATTTTAGTGTCAGCTTTGAGCCATATTATCAACCAAAAAAAATTTATTCATTCGACTGGGTCCAGGTATGTTAAAATTTTAATTTTTCTTCTATTTTTTTTATAAAAATTTTTTTGGCATAGAGAAAAATAGTTAAATTAAAGAAAATATAGCCAAGCTGCGCGAGACTTGGCCATTCGAAATTCTTAATCAGCACCCTAGAAAACACCCGAATACAAAAAATCAGATGATTTCATCCACACATCTTCGAGAAAACCGCATGAGAAAACAGACAGACAAACACACAGGACACAGACACTTCTAAATTTTTTTAATAATAATTATTGCAAATTTAACAAAAAACATCATTTAAAAATTTAAATAATATCCATAGATAAAATGTCATCTTTTTTAAGATCACCGCACCCACCGCCGATAAACCGGCATCTCCTCCAGTTGAAGACCCAAATGGCAAATACGATATTGGTGCGGCACCATCCCCTGCTACAAATGACCCCGCCGGCAAATTGCCAATGACATATATGACCGCTTGTTCGCAACCACAAAATCACGATTTTTCTGTATGTTCTTGGGTGGATTTGTCCACGGACAAGGAGCATGGACATTTTTGCAATGGATATTACTACGAGGATGGCAAATCCACTGCACCGGACCAAAAGAATTGCATTGAAGTGAAGGCATGTGCCCTCAGTGGCAATGGCTGCTAAATGAATGAGAGAAGAGAAAGAGGCATAATTGGTGATGGCCAATGATTATTTGATTTTAATTGGGAATTTTTTTAATCATTTCGGCTTATTTTAGCATTGGAAAATTTTGAACTTTGAACTAGTATTTGGGCAGATTAGATTAATTTTTTCTTTATTTCCTTTTATATTGGAATTCCGATTATTTAACCATTTATTTTGATTAAATTTTTTTATAAGTCGGTTCATATTCGATGGTTATACATTGATAAAGAATGCATCTATCAAAATGTGTAGATTTAAAATTTTAAAAAATTTGAAAAATTTTCCGAATATGATTACAATACAACAAAATTTTTCAAAAAAATTAAATTCTAGTCAAAATATGGCCAGTAAATACTTTACGGCATTGCGATATATTGATTATTTTTTAAAAAATTGTTTAGAATAATATATTTCTAGGAAAAATATTTCAATATACTAATATTTTATTTCTGTCTATTTTATGCTTATAATTTATCATTTTCATGACCCTAAAATATTTTTTTGGTCCAGTGGAACGGATTAAGTACATATTTAACTGAGTGAGGCTTAACATTTTGAAATTTCATTGATAAGAAAAGCCAAACCCTCCTAGAAATTACACCAGACAATAGAAAAATTAATCAAAACTATATTTATTATTTTAATTCAATCAATTTTACATTCCTCCTAAAATGCACAAAAATGTACTATCATCCATTTTTTCCAAATATCAAATTATTCAAATTATTTTTATATTTTCAATTATTGTTTTTACTTTACAAGGTAATTTATTAAATATTTATTTAATAATTTTTTCTCATTCAAATTCAAATTATTAAAAAAATCTTTTTAAATTTCTAATTTTTAAATCATCCAATATTCAAATAATAATTAAAATACAATTTAATTTAATAATTAATTTTAATCAGATTTTTTAATTATGTGAAAAACAATTAGTCCTAAAATATTTTTGACTAATTAGAAAATTTAAAATTACTGTTATTGAGCTTCGAAAGTAATTAAGAATAAATCAAAATTAGTATTTATATTTTGAAAATTTAATTCAAATTTTAAGTCAATTTCGACTATTTTTTTTTTTAGAAAATTCGAATGACCATCCAAAAATGTCTCTTCCTTCGCAAACAGCAACAAATATTGTGGCTATTTTCGGTATTTCGAACAAAGTTATAGAAGAACAAATTGAAGCATTCGGTTATGGTGATGCCAACAAATTCAACAATTCCATGGCAGAATGTTGGATTTAAAATTAATAAAAATTAATTATCTAATAAATTATTTACCCAGGGATTTGTCATAGCGTGGCAGAAGATTGGCCATTGAACAAAAATTATTTATTAATATACCCGGATGATTTGAATTCCACATCGGATGAAATAAATTTGAATACAAATTTTATTTGGTGGCCCTGGCCGGGACCGGGAATATTGAATTATTGCAAACAACGATTATTGGGGGCAATGAATTCATCCACTTGGGATGATAAATTCAATTCCAGTAAATTTAAAAAATATTAATTTTGAATGTCTTGAATTTCAGATTTTTATGAGCCAAAAAGAGAATTCAATTTGAAATTGTTGAAGGCAGTGATTAATTCTTCATTGGGCTTAGGATTCAATAATTCTACAATAAAAATTAACATTTATACGAATTTCGCTGAAAGGGTAAATTTTAAATTAAAATATGTTTAAATTTTAAAATTTTTTAAATATATAAAATAAATTAGTGAATATAAATTATATTCTCCTCATTATATTTTTAGTTGCTTTCAAGGCAATTACCGGAAATTGAATGGGAAAATAAAGATATTTTGGAACGAATCGAGCTGTTCCCGTTGTCAATTCCAACAGCTAATTATTACCATTTTACCTTACAAAATGGCTATTCACTAAATTTTTATGATCAATATATTGAATTTGAAAAATATCAAAAAGAGTTGAACCCAAATTGGCACCAAATATATGTTTTTGGTCTTTCATCAAATTTGGACCAAAATCAGTTTACAAAAATGTTAAATGCGGCCAGAACATCCGTTGATGCATATTTTTTCGAGGCAAGCCCTATTTTTCACATGATAAAAATTTATCATTTTTTTCATTTGAAAATTTAAATTTTTAATATAATAATTATAAAATAAATTTTATTCTTATAAAGGAGGATCCAATAAAAAAGAAGAATCGGGGGCCAATCAGTGTGATGTATATAGGCAAATTTAATCTGGAATGTGATTGCCAATTATTCTGCAATGATGGTTATTTATTATCTTATCGGATTGAATATTGCGATCGACTATTACAGAAAAGAAAACATGAATTGACATTTGACAAAGGTAAAAGCGAAGCTTAGTTAGTGAGAATTTGAAATCGTTCAGCAGAAGAGAAATTTTTAAAAGTATTTAATGGAAAACAAATAGTAAAAAAAATTCATTTTAAATTTGAATTAAAATAAACAAAATAATAAATGTTTGATAAACTATATAAAAGATTGAAAATATAACATAAAATTGAGAAAAAAAAAACAATTTTAAAAACATGAAAGTTTAAAAAAATAAAATAAAATGTTGACTATTTTTAGAAATAAAAACATAAAATATATTTTAAAAAAAATTGGTAAAATATTTTCTAATATTTTTACTTTTAATAATTTCAAATTTAAAATGTATTTTTTACTTTTATGGTGATTTTGCTGCCTTTCATTTTAGAGCCGACATAGCGTCATTAAAAATAATTAAATAAAAAACATCAATCACATTAATTCATAATAAAATAATAAATAAAATTATGTATTTAAAGATAATTTAAAAATATAGAATATAAAAACGACCAAATTTTGAATATCACGACAAGGGCAATTCATTTTTATGATTCCAAAATTTATGGCGCTCGATTGCCACCATTGCTAATTGATGATGCCATTAGGCCCCAATTACAGCCAAAACCCCGGATTGTGCTTATCACCGATTTTGTGGAAAAGGCAAAAAAAAAATAGAAATTCTCCAATGAATTTTTTAATATTATATAAATTTAGAAATTTTTGGATTCGGATATTATCAATGATTATGGCTTTGAATTCAAAGTTTATGCGCTGAACAATTCAACTTTTGAGCAATTCAAAAAGAAGGCAGACAAAGTTATTTTGATGGACCCAAACAATCCGGGCACAATTCCTTTTACATGGGAAGAGGAGGATCAACAAACACCCACAATGATACCATTGAAACCAACAAAAGAAAAGGGTACATGAATAAAATAATCCTCCATTTTTAATTCCACAATTAAGCATTAAAACTTTATCTAAATTTGCCCATAATATTTGGAGTATTTGTTATGTTTACTTTGATGATAATTTTCATAATAATTTATCGGCGGAGATTGCATCGAGTGAAATGGCTGCATCGATTGGAACAATTCAAAACAGAACATCTTTATAATTCTTATTTGAATGAAAAAAGGATGAGTGGAAAAGAGAAAGAAAAGTTTAAATAATTAAATTAATTAATTAATTTAAATATAATATAGAAGATCGGATGAATGGGAAATTGGTGGCTGGGATCAAATTAATTTGAGCATTGAACAACTGGGCAAAGGGGCATTTGGTGAAGTGAGAAAAGGTGGGTGAATAATTAATTAATTCCATCAAAAAATTGAATTTAAATAAATGTTTATTTTTAGAAATTATTATTTTTATTTCACATTTTTAGTGGGCAGATCCGGTGATTTAGCCTTTGGCAATCAATTTAAGAAATAAAAGAAAAGAAGTCTTTCTCTTTCTTCATTTATTACAGTACCCTTCATTTCCTTTCTCAATTCTCATATTTTCCCCTTGAGAGCATTCAGATTATTTAAATCAAAAATTCATTTGATTAAGTCAAAATAATATTAAAAATAAGAGAATTAATAAAATATTTTATTTTAATTTCACAGCAACATTTCGAAAAGACAGAAATTCACTTTCTGAAATGACAGTTGCTGTAAAAATGTTGCCAATGCATGCATCCGAAAAGGAACGGAATAATTTTAAAAAGGAAATGGAAATTGTAAATTAAATTTATAAATATATTTACAATTATTTTTAAAGATGAAATTATTGGGGAACAGCCATAATTGCATTGTTAAAATGTTTGGCTGCATTTCCAATGAGGGAATGGCATTGGGGATTGTGATGGAATATTGCCCCGGGGGAAGTTTATTGGACCATTTGAGCAAATTGAAAATAATTGAAAATGCAAATATGGAAGAGAAATTATTATGCCGTCAATTTTGTCAATGGGCCTGGCAAATTGCCGATGGAATGCTCTTTTTGGTTGGCAAAAATTTGGTTCATCGAGATTTGGCCGCAAGGAATGTTCTTTTGGATGATAATTTCATTGCAAAAGTTTTAAATTTACAAAAAAATTTAATATAATTTTTTAAAAGATTTCTGATTTTGGACTTTGCATTTTTATGAATGAAAAATCGGCGAAAGAATTCGAAGAAAATAATAAAGAAAAATTGCCATTTCTTTCCCTCGCCCCAGAATGTATTGAAAGAAGAAAATTCAGCCAGAAAAGTGATATGTAAATTTATTAATTAATAAATTAATTTTAATTAAATAATTTAAATTTTAAGTTGGTCATTTGGTCTACTTTTGCATGAAATTTATACATTTGGACAAAATCCTTTTTTGGGCAATGAATTCAACAAATTGCTTCAATTTATTCACTCTTTTCGACCACAGAGGCCAGAATTTTGTCCGAAAGAAATGTTTTTATAATAAATTTTGAAATTATTCCCAAAATTAAAATATTTAGATTTGAAATAATGGAACAATGTTTACAATTGGAAATGGAAAAAAGGCCAATATTTGCTGAAATTAAAGAAAAATTAACGGCAATTCTTGCATTCCAGAATGGTATACCTTTTCTAAATTATTGGAATTTGGAAATGAAATTAAAATTAGGACAAAATTGAAATGCATTTATTTTAGCTGAAAAAAGAAAAAAAAAGTTTAGGGTTATCAATCTCAGATTTATTTATAATTTTGAAAATTAATTATGCTTAATTATAATTGTATTGCAGTAAACTATGGATATTTGGAATTGGAGTTAACGGAATGAAAGATGATAAAGACACAAAATAAAAATATTCATAATGAATTGTAAATTTACATTGGTTCTTCCGATTTTACTTAAATGAATACGCCAATTTTGTATATTTCTTGTTTTTTTTAATAAGAAATAAATCGAAAGATTATTAATTTTAATCTCATTAGCATACCAAAAATTATGATAAGAACCATTGATTTATTTTAATTAAATTTCTGGATGTATTCAGATTTATTTGTTTTGAAATTGGCAGAAAAAGATTTATCATAGTTAATTTTTTTTCTATAATTTCAACAGTATTATATAAAAATAATTTTCACCAAAATATTCATCATAAAATTCATTTCGTTCCAAATTTTCTCAAATCGAAACCAAAATTTTTTCGCCCAATAAATTCACTGGCTTCTTCGTTCAAGGATCACATCGAATTGTGGATATTGAATGGCCAAATTAGCCCAAAATTCGACACGTTCTAAAATGTTTGGCATTTTGGACATTTTGACGGGTTTTGGCAATTTTATGTGAAAATGATTGAGTTGTTGAGGTGAAACTGGGGGCCAAACATATCCAATATTATCGTCTGCATTTGGTGTTATTTTTGATGGGTTACTGAAAAGGAAAATGGAAAATATTTTAATCGATTTAAAATTTATAAATATATTTTGAAATTCTTATTGGAAATTGGTAAATCCCAGGGAATTAAACAAGTTTAGGTTGGCTAATTTTAGTATTTAGTCTACCTGTTTGCTAAAAAAGATTATTTAGACTCGGCTCGATCGAATTAATCTATGATATTTAAATTTGAAATTGGGATTTGTTTATCTTAGGAAATAAAACTGCTTGCTTAAACCCAAATAAGTTTTGGTTTACTAACCATTTCTTAGAAATTATTTCGGCTATATAATTGTAATTTAATGAACTTATATCGACCATTCCGAGTCTAATGAGAATATTCTCGGATTTGTAAGAAATCGGGTAGCCGAGATTCCCAAAATTGACTATAAAATTCTTTTTGGCTTTTGTAGTTAAGAAAAATTAATAAAATGTAGTTTTGGAGTAATAAAAATGAAGGGTTCCTCTTTAGAGGTAATCGTTAAATCATTTGAAATTCTCTTAAAAGAATTCATGAGTCATTATTGTTGTTAATCAATCCATAATAACCTTATTAATCCCCTAATGAACCATTGGGGTTTACTTCATTTTTTTCCTACTCATAGCTCTAATCTAAACTACATAGCACGAAAAAATTTACCCAGTTTTGATGAAATTTCGGAATGCATCGACCATGAATGCTTCAATTTTCGGCTCCACAATTTTGAATTCTGGCACAATGTTAAGTCGGAAAACATGGGCCATATCATTGCCGTGGAAACTTTCTATAATATTTTTATTAATTTTAAATGCTCTTTTTCTAATTTTCACATTACCATGAATTTTGACGAGTGGTGCAAAAATTGTCTCATTAACATAGTCAAAATGGTACAAATATGAGGGCCAACCATTTTTGGCCTTTTCCCTCACTTCTCTTATCATTGGCACAACAAAGCCGATGTCGCCAAGCATCTTCGAATTAAAAATGAAATAAAATTAATAATAAATTAATTTATACTTCGGTCCATTGCCGAATGTAAAAATAATTATTTTTTCCATTTGTAGAATTTATTTGCCGAGTGGAATAAAATGTGAATATTTTCTCAGTGACTTCATCTGCCAAATTTGCCCCAAATCGATCCTTTGTGGCCACAAATGTCGAAATATAATTCCGAAATTGTTCAGGCCCATAACTGGCAATTTCGGACCAAGGTAACATTTGATGACTAACCGTAAAATTTTGGTTATACATAAGGGCTAAAATGAAATTAAAGATATTTTTTATTTAAAAGGAAGGAAAATTTACTGAATAAAAGTGATTCCAATTTGTTAAAGCCAAAAAATGTTTCCTTTTTGGGCGCTTCTTTGACCAATTCCATTGTTATATTTGGAAAGAATTCTCCATCAAATCTTGGCGTGAAAAATAAAACGTTCGGACCTCTTCTGGCTTGTCCCTAATTTTAAAATCAATTAAATCATTTAATTTCAATTTTTTTACCATTCCATTTACAGCTTTCATCAATTGCTCAGCGCTTTTGTGTTTTAGGCATTTTTTAATTGCTTTTGAACCATTTTGAATTGGACAGCCCAAAATGGCGGCCATTCGAATTGTTTCATTTGGGACTCGGGAACCAAAAACTCTGAAATCCATCGATGAACCACTCATTTGGATTGCCCGTGAAAAAAGATCTTTAAAAAAATTATAACTTTTTAAGTTAAAAATAATTTTGCATTTCAGATTTTGACAATTTTGGGTTAAATGATATTAATCATTTCTACAATAGCGCAAATAAAAAATTAATTTGATGAATTTAGAAAAATTTTGAGAAAATAAAAACAAAATGTTTGGAGAAAATAAAAACAAAATGTTTGGAAAAAATAAAAACAAAATGCTTGGAAAAAATAAAAACAAAATGTTTGGAAAAAAATAAAAACAAAATGTTTGGAGAAAATAAAAACAAAATGTTTGGAAAAAATAAAAACAAATGTTTGGAGAAAATAAAAACAAAATGTTTGGAGAAAATAAAAACAAAATGTTTGGAGAAAATAAAAACAAAATGTTTGGAGAAAATAAAAACAAAATGTTTGGAGAAAATAAAAACAAAATGTTTGGAGAAAATAAAAACAAAATGTTTGTAGAAAATAAAAACAAAATGTTTGGAGAAAATAAAAACAAAATGTTTGGAGAAAATAAAAACAAAATGTTTGGAGAAAATAAAAACAAAATGTTTGGAGAAAATAAAAACAAAATGTTTGGAGAAAATAAAAACAAAATGTTTGGAGAAAATAAAAACAAAATGTTTGGAGAAAATAAAAACAAAATGTTTGGAGAAAATAAAAACAAAATGTTTGGAGAAAATAAAAACAAAATGTTTGGAGAAAATAAAAACAAAATGTTTGGAAAAAAATAAAAACAAAATGTTTGGAGAAAATAAAAACAAAATGTTTGGAAAAAATAAAAACAAATGTTTGGAGAAAATAAAAACAAAATGTTTGGAGAAAATAAAAAAAAATGTTTGGAGAAAATAAAAACAAAATGTTTGGAAAAAAATAAAAACAAAATGTTTGGAGAAAATAAAAACAAAATGTTTGGAAAAAATAAAAACAAATGTTTGGAGAAAATAAAAACAAAATGTTTGGAGAAAATAAAAACAAAATGTTTGGAAAAAATAAAAACAAAATGTTTGGAGAAAATAAAAACAAAATGTTTGGAGAAAATAAAAACAAAATGTTTGGAGAAAATAAAAACAAAATGTTTGGAGAAAATAAAAACAAAATGTTTGGAAAAAAATAAAAACAAAATGTTTGTAGAAAATAAAAACAAAATGTTTGGAGAAAATAAAAACAAAATGTTTGGAGAAAATAAAAACAAAATGTTTGGAGAAAATAAAAACAAAATGTTTGGAAAAAATAAAAACAAATGTTTTGGAGAAAATAAAAACAAAATGTTTGGAGAAAATAAAAACAAAATGTTTGGAAAAAAATAAAAACAAAATGTTTGGAGAAAATAAAAACAAAATGTTTGGAAAAAATAAATGTTTGGAGAAAATAAAAACAAAATGTTTGGAGAAAATAAAAAAAAATGTAAAATATTTGGAGAAAATAAAAAAAATGTTTGGAGAAAATAAAAACAAAATATTTGGGGAGAGCTTTAGTGATTTAAGAAAATGGAATATTTTTGAAAATTTACATCAATTTGGGGTCCTCAAAATCAGGACCAGAGAATTAAAAATATTTATATGGTATTTTTTGTTTTATTTATTGTGGAAAGCCCATATTTCTAAGCCTTCTAGTTATCATAGAAATGTCCCCGGATTAATTAAATCAATTTTAATTTTTAATCGAATAATTTTTATTAAATAATTTTATTTATTTACCTCGACTATGCGGGGACAATGTGAGGGCACTGACAGCCATTGCACCAGCCGATTCCCCTTTCACCGTTATTTGTTTTGGATCACCCCCAAATGCAGCAATATTCTCTTGAATCTATGATTAATTTGATATAAAAATAAATTTTTTAATTTTTTTCACCCATTTTAATGCGGCTGTTTGATCCCAAAGTCCCAAATTTCCGGGCATAATTTGGTCTCCGGTCGAGGCAAAACCTTTAAAAAAGAAATTCAAAATTTTTAAATTCAACTTTTACCCAATTCCCCAAGGCGATATTGAATAACGACAACAACAATTCCCTGTTGAACAAATTTAGTGCCAATATCCGTATAATTGGATAACATGCCGGCAGAGCCAGATGAAAATCCGCCGCCATGGACAATCACAAAAACGGGGTGTTTTTTCTGCAAAATTATTTAATTAATTATTGAAGAACTTTATTAAACCGTTCTATTATTTGGTGCAAAAATATTCAAAATTAGGCAATCTTCAGTGAAATTTCCAATGAAATTTCCGGACTTATCCATAGCGGCCGTGTGTGGATAGCAGCCATTTCTTTGTGTGGTCACATTTAGAATTCCATGCCATTTTTCTGGTTCATGTGGTTTCTTAAAATGGATAATTAAATATCATTTTTGGAATTCATTTTTAAATACTTCGAAACGATATTCTCCCAATGGAGGTCGAGCATATGGAATGCCGAAGAAAACAGCAATTTTCTCATTGAGGGCATTGAATCCTTGAACATCGCCATATTTTGTCCTTACAATTGGCTCTAAAAGGTAAAATATAATTTTAAAAAAAATAAAATTTTATTTAATTTTCAAAAAAAAAAAAAATAAAAAAAATTTCTAAGTAAATATGAAAGATAAAAATTTGGATTATAATTTGAGGCCATACTTATTAATTAATGAAAATAAATTTTTATGACTAATCTTTAATCTAGTTCCGAATTTTTCGACATAATAATTTTCATTTTAAAATAAATAATTTAAAAATATTAAATATTTATTTTTTCACCTTGATTCCAATCAATAAAAGTTCCATAAATGGGATAATTGAATAAAATTGTGGCAATTGAAATAAAAATTAATAAATAATTCATATTTAATGAGGATTGTAGAATAATTGAGAAAAATTGAATATTTTATTAGAGGAATAATTCGAAAACAGCGGTAAATCCTTATATAAGAGTTCATTCCAAAGGAGGCACACCCTAAAAAGACAAAATCCAAAAGGGGATTTTAAAATAAATTTGATAAAACCAAATAAATGTGACCTGGGTCTGGGTTATGGGTGTGCCCTTTGGATGGATTCCATTCTATGACATTAAATTTTGTCATTTATGTCAAATTTTTGTCGAATTATTTTTTAATAGAGAGATAGAGGAATTATCCATTTATCTATAAATCACAATTATTTAATAATAATTATAGTATGTAGAAAGTAGATAAAAATATTTTTCAAGATAGGAAATTGTTTTATTCAATTGGCATGATTTATATATTTTTAAAATGAGCTATGAAATCATTTCTGTCAAATTTTTGTCATTACTTTTATTTTTTCCCAAACATCAAATTATTCGATTATCATTTTTTTATCATTCATCCTGTGTTAACAGTAATTATTTTCTTAATTTTTATAATTCCATTTCCTTCTTTAAAATCATTGAAGGATATTAAATTGAAAAAAATATATGTGAAAACAAATATTATAAATTTATTAAAAAAAACTTTAATCAAATCTAATTTTATTTTTGACGAAAAAAAAATTATAAACATTTTCTATATACTTATATATATGTATAAATTATGAATTTAGACTAGTGCCAAGCTCAATATTTGGAATATTGATTTGGTTAACTTGATCATATTAAAATACTTTGATTGCGGAGATCTCGTCGATTGGAATGGCAGAATGTATTGGAAAAAGAATGAAAAGAAAAAATATAGAAAATTCGATTTAATTTATTCAATAAATTTAATTAAATAATTATATAGAAAAGCAGATGGAAGGGAAATTGATGGCTGGGATCAAATTAATTTGGGCGAACAATTGGGCAAGGGGGCATTTGGTGAAGTGAGAAAAGTTGGTGAATACGTAATTTAAAATATTTATTTGTATTAAATAAATTAAGATTCAATCTTTTTATTTCAGAAATTTAAACAGATTTTTAAAAATTATTATTCTTTTTTATAATGTTTTCGGCAAGTAATTATAATTATCCATTCTAGCCTTAAGGCAGTTTAAGAGCAATTTTAAAAGAAAGGGCTCTCTTCAATTATTACAGTAAAACTCAGTACCGTAATCCAAAGATAGAAGGAAATAAAAGTATTCCCTCAAAATTTCGTCCTTCATTTCAAAAGAAAAGGGCTCCTTCTTCTTGGATTAGTGATATTCTATTTAATTATTTAGTTTCAATTTTAAGTATGCGCAGGGATTTTCAAATATCTTAGATTCCGGTTTCCGGAATGAAATTTTATATAATTTTACATGAATTAAAATTTCTGATATATCCATTTATGAAAGTTAATTATGCTTAATTATAATTATATTCCAGTAAACTATGGATATTTGGAGTTGGAGCTAAAGGAAAGAAAAAAGAATATATTACAAAATAAATATTCATAATGAATATGCCAAAAAATGAAAATTTATATTGTAAATTAAAAATACATTGTATTTTATTTTTAAATAAAAATTTAAAAAACTCCCATGAAAATTGGTCACAATGAAAATTCGTCTCACCTCCTCACCTACGAGCCGTCACTGATGACGATGAATTTTTTTTTTGAAAATTATTAAGTCATTTTGTAAACAATTATTATACTATTGAATTTCTGCATTCAGATTTCAGGAAAAATTAATTTAATTTATTTCATTATAATATAATCATAACGTTTCCATTTTATTTTCACACTTCATTATTTAATCAATTTATTTGCATTTATGACGCATATTTGGAATATTAAGTTCAGTTTTTTGGTATTGGTTGATGGTCTTTATAAAAATCAGAAATGTGCAAACAAAAATGGAATTGTAGGAAATAAGAAAAAGCAGCTGAAAATAAAATGGAGGAGAGGCTAATGGAATGGCAGATGAATCAGAAATAAATATGAAATGATAAATTGATGATAAGCAAGGGGGAATTAAGGTGGAATTATTTGACTGGGAGTGGCATACAAAATTTTTGGTCTCCCTGACAACTTTTGAATTAGAACAGTTCCGGCTATTTGTCTTTGTTCATGATATCACCTCAAACATTTCCATTCTTATATAATCTTTCAAAAATGCTTTCATTATTTCATTATTTTGCTGTTCATTTGTAATTTCCTTGCATTTTATTTATATTTAATCGATTAATTTGGTCTTTCGAATTATTTAAAAAATAATAAAAAATTAATTTACACTTTTAGAGTAAAAATGAGTGGAACATTTGCCCAAATTGGCATTTTACTACGGAAGAATTTGCTTATAATGTGGCGAAGTAAATTGTTAACATTAATTGAACTGGGCATTCCATTGTTCCTCTCACTGCAAATCTACTTAATATCGAAGAATGTAAGAAAAATTTTCTAAAAAATTTTAATATTAAAATTAATATTAAATTTTAATGAACAAAATTTAATTAATTTTTGATAAAATTAATTTTAATTTCTACCAAAGGAAATTTATATTTTTTTCTTGATATTTTTAAAAATATATTTCCTTTTTAAATATAATTAAACAGATGGGCAAAAATTATGTTGAAGAGGGGCGAAGATATGAGCCATGGCTGATCACCGGAAATTCTGCTGATTTTGCTCGACCCGCTTCAATTTACAATAATCCAACAAAAATAACGAAAAATTACAAAACGATTGGATACAGGTAAAAATGAAGATTATTAAAAATTTAATATAGGGTAAATAAAAAAATTATAAATAATTTAAATATTTTATTTTTAAAAAATACAATAATTATGTAGACTAATTAAACATATATTTAAATATTAAAAAAATAGAAAAACAAAATTGTTAATAGTAAAAGAATTTATTTCTCCCTTATTTAAATTTGATGAGAAAATATTTTTTCCATAAAGTTTTGAACCATCAATGAAAATTTTGGCCGATGATTTGATGAGTCGAGTTGGACATCGATTCAATGAATCTTTGGAATTTCGCTCATTTCCTGACATTAACCAATTGAAAGGGAACATCAATGGGAGCGAATATTTCGGTGAATTAAATTTCTGAACAAATAATATTAAAATTTTAGGTGGAATATATTTTGATGGAATTCAAAATGATGGTAAACCAAAATTGGACTATCGTATTCTGGTGTCCCGAAAAAGGTGAATTTTTATTTATTTTAATTAACCATAAAATAAAATTAATTCAAAAAATTAATATTTCTTTCAGTCATTCTTGGTCTCTTTCACAATTTTGGATTGGAAATGATCCACTCTCCCAAAATTATGACCATGATAGTCAATTGCCCGAGATGCCACCCTATTGGAAGTTCGGATTGTTGACAATCCAACATGCCATACAAATGACATTTCTGGAAATGGTAAGCAAAAAATATATTATAAATTGGATTCTATAAAAAATAAATTAATTAAAATATGAATTAAAATTTTGAATTAGTAAAAAATTTCCGAATCAATTAAAAAAATATTATTATTTAATTTTAAAATTAATTTAATAAATTTATTAAATTATTTTTTAAAATAATTATTAGTTAATTTTAATTAATTTTTATAAAATTTATTCGTAATTAATTAAGACTGGCAAAACATTTGAACAAATGGATATTTCCTTGTTACGCATTCCAATCATTAAAAATCAATCTGGATTAATTTTCAACATTCTTCAATATTTACAAATTAATTGGACAATCACAATTTTGTCAATTATGCTATTTATGGCCAAAAATATTGTTGTTGAAAAGGAGGCTGGCATCAAAGTATAATTGAAATTATTAAAATTATTTAATTTCGAGTGGATTAAAGACTTATATGTCAGTGATGGGACTGAATCAAATGGCATTTTATTATTCACATATTATTATTGGCACTGTGAAGGGAATAATTATTATGGCAATTTGTTCGACCATTCTTGTCAATTATTTAAGTGTAAGTTGTGAACAACCAAAAATAATTTTATTATTAAATAATTAATTTTGTAAAAATTAAAAAAATATATTCCTCTATTCTTAAAAATGTTGATTATAGCTTTCCAAAAATAGAATTATTTTAGGAAAATATTTATGATAATTTGAAGAAAAAAGATCGAAAATTGCGAAAAAAAATTCGTATCGAAAAATAAACTTTTTTATAATTTGGCCTTGGCCATAAATTGGTTTACGGGTTTAGGGTTAGGTTAGGGCCCAGGATGGGTTACGGCTAGTTAATCGGATTAGAATTTTTAAAAATCTGATATGCCTAATAAGTTAATGGTTTCAAAGCAAAAGATTAATTTTGACATGAAAATTTTTCGTAATTTTCAATATTTTTTCACCAAATTAAATATATTTAAAATAATTAACTTGTTCACTTATTTCTCTTTCTAATATATTTATTTCCCTTAAAAATGTTGATCATTTTTTTAATTTTACAAAAATAACAAATTAAATCCCCTTTTCTTATTCAGTTCATTTCATCTGCCATTTTTATTCTCCATTCTATCCTCTTCGCTTTGGCTATGATCCATATGTCGGCATTGTCCACCACATTTGTTCGAACCCATCAATTGAACCAATTCATTTTGGCCATAATCACTTTGGGCCTTTTGGTGTTGGCCACAAAGGCAAATCCGCCCAACAGCTCAATTGGACTTTGCCTGCTGGCTTCATTGAATCCAGTAGCCGCATTTAGATTGGGCATTGATCACATTCAAAATTATGAGCGAAAAAGTATTTATTATTTTTATTTAATTTATTTAATGAATTAATTTGCAAAATTATTTGAATGAATGAAGGAATTTAAATTAAAATTTTAAAATTTATTGCAATTTTTGTGGTTTTAATTAAAATATTATAAATTTATTCTAAAAATTAATTTTAAAAAATAAATATTTAAAATTCATTTTCTAGTCCAAATTTCCATTATTCTCTGAATTTAAGTGCGTCAATTTGGCATGGATTCATTGTTTGCCGGTGGCACTCATCAATTCACAATTGGATTGGCAATGTTAATGCTTTTGATCGATTCCGTGCTTTTCAGCTTTCTGATGGGCTATATGGATGCTGTAATGCCACTCGATGATTCACCCAAAAAGCATCCACTATTCTTTTTGGTAAAATTTAATTTTTTATAATTGTTTTTTTTCCAAATTTCATTTTAAGAATTTTTTTATGAGAAATGCTGGAAGGAATTCTCGAGTGGTGGACATGGCCCAACAAAAACCAATCAAAAATGAGAACATTGAAATGGAAGATGGGGAATGCGAGGCAAATATTGAAGTGAAAAATATGAGCAAAAAATGGGGCAATGGGAAAGCAGCAAAATTGGCCGTAAATGATTTGAATTTTCGGGCATGCAAAGGAAAGGTATAGGCTTATTAAATCAATGTATTTTTTAAATAATTTAATTTAAAAAATATTGCAAGAAATTATTAAAAATTAAAAAATTTTTGTCCAAAACTAAATTCATATTTTCTTAAATTAATCTCTCTTTTTAAGTTGACCGTTTTGCTTGGCCACAATGGAGCCGGAAAATCGACGACATTTTCCATTTTGACTGGTTCAGTGAAATGCACATCAGGACAGGTGCTGATTTGCGGAATGGATCTGGCTAAAAATTTGCGGGAATGCCAAAAGAAAATTGGTCAGTATCAACAAAGAATTTTTAATAATGTTATAAAATTTTTTTAATTAATAAAAATGGGAAATATTAATTATATCGTATCTCAAAGGGACCAAAATATCCATTTTAAAATGTGACCTAATTCTTATATTTATTTAAATTTTATTTAGGATATTGTCCACAAAATAATCCACTCTTTGAACGATTGACTGTTAAAGAGCATCTAAATTTGTATGCCGGCCTCAAATTAGGCAAATTATTCAGCAATTCAAATGCAAAGAATTCATTGGAGAAAGAAATTAATGAACTGCTTCAATCAGTCGGGCTAGTCCCAAAAATAGATACAGTATGTTTATATTAAATTATAAAATAGATATTTCATATAAAAATGCAACTAAAATTGGGTATTATATATGAAAATTATATTTTTTATAGATATTTTTATAATTATAGCAAAATTAAATCAATAATGGATTCAATTTAAGTTGGTTCATATTTGCAAAATATGAATTAATAATAACCAAAATTGTAAAAGCCATTATTAAAAAAATGAATTTAAATTTAAAATTTAATTTCAAAAATTCAATTCAAATCGATTTTTTGAAAATTATATGACAATTTGTTGAAATTTTGTCATGATTAATTAATATTTTCATTTGATTCGCTATAGTCGATTTAATATTCGTAAAATCAATTTCAAATTACCGTAATCAAAGGGCAAAAGATATTCCGAATTAAATTCTAAATTGATTTCTTCTTGATTATCTTTGCTTGTAGTGAGAGAAATTAAGCTTTATAAATAGGCTCATTCGATTCGTCTTAGTCGATTTATCCTTTGAATATTTATTTTCAAATTACCATAATCAAAAAAAAAAATAAATTACAATTTTTAAAGTGGGCATGCAAATTGAGCGGTGGCCAAAAACGAAAACTTTGTGTTGCCATTGCAATGATTGGCCAAAGTCAAGTTGTGCTGTTGGATGAGCCAACCGCCGGAATGGATCCGGAAGCACGTGCCGATGTTGGCAAATTGTTGAAGGAAATAAAAAAGGATCGAACAGTGTTGCTAACCACCCATTATATGGAGGAAGCAGATGCACTTGGCGACAGGATTGCCATTATGGTGGATGGAGAATTGAAATGTTCGGGCAGTTCTGAATTTTTGAAGAATAAATTTGGTGCTGGATACATTCTTTCTGTGGTATGGTAATAATTGGAAAATTGGATTATAATATAATTTAGCGAATAGAATAAATAGATATCATAAATTCTCTATTAGAAGCCCATGGGTTTATAAAATTTTCAAAGCCTCTCTAGGGTGGTCTTATAATAGAGAGTGGCTACTAATAGAAAATTTATAGTAATTTAACGTATTTCCTCTATACCCAATAGAAGGACCCCTACTAATAACAATCAATCAAAAATTGAATACAATCTATCAAATAGTGAATACAATCCTTCAAATATTGAATACAATTTATTTCACTATTTGATTTTGATGTCATTTAATAGATTTTGTATTCACTATTTGATAGAGAAAATTATGGTACTCAAATAATGATCAAATATTGAATACAAAAGCACCCTTTGGCGTGACTCTGAAAAATAATCGCTTAGGGGCCACTACATAGACTAAATACGATAATTAAAATAAAACATTAATTTATCAAAATTGAATAATTAATATTTAAATTCAAATTGAAAAGGTCACCAATTTTGTGGATACCGATGCACATCAACAATCTTCATCGATGGCAATGGATTTATTCAATAAAATAATCAATCGAATTATGGCCATCGTCCAAAATTATTCACCAAATGGCCGAATTGATCGTGCCCAGAATCCACCAGAATTTTCGGTCATTTTGCCGACTTCTGATAAGAAACAGTAAAATTTGAATGAATATATTTTTATATGATTTTTCAGTTTTGCAAATTTATTTGAAGAATTGGAAAGAAGGAAAACTGAACTCGGAATTCACTCATTTGGTCTTTCGCTGAATACATTGGAACAAGTTTTCATTAAGTGAGAATGGGAGAGATTAACATAAATTTAAAATAAATATGAATCAGATCAGCATTAGTTAATCACTGAAAGAGTCGAAGAAAATTATTATTTTTTCATGATTAAATTTAAAAAAAATCAAATTCAAAAGAGAAACATTTTTTGTGGCATTTCTATTTAATAATTTTATAACCTGAAGAAATATTAATAATATGCTATTTTATTTAAGAGTTGGAGAATTGTCAGAAAAATCGGCGTCAATGAATAACAATGAAAATCCAAATTCAACTGGAAAAACAATTCATCGAATTACCAACGAACTTTTTGGGCCAAGTCGACAAAGAGACGTAAACTAAACATTGAAGAATAAAATTTTCAATAAATTATTTAAAAAATTAACAAAAAATTTTCCCAAATTAAATGAATTTGATTGACAATTTTCTTTCAATTTCATCTATTTTTTTTTGTAAATTTGCAGGATTTCACCTTATTTCGACTCATCTTAAACCAAATTTGTGCACTCCTCTATCGTCAAGCACTTTGGAATTGGCGGAATCCATTTCGCAGTTTTACGCCTCTCTTTTTGGCCATCTTATTTTTCATTTCCGTTGGCCTCATTGCCAAATTGGATCGACCTCCTTCCGGCCAATTTCGATCTTTTTCTTTGGATGATTTGACTGAAAATGTGAAAATTCCACTTCAAATAAAAGGCAATAAAATTTTAAAAATTAAAAAAAATTTATTTTTAGATGACAAATTCCGAAATAATTTCAATGGATTGGTTGGAATGTGCCAAAAATGCAAGTTAATTGAATTGGACCCAAATGTCAATTTACAATCACAATTGGAAATGACACTTTTTGATTTGCCGCCTCCGATTTTGGCCGGCATTGCCCAAAATGGGAGTGCCACACAAATTGATGTTCTTTTCAATCCAAATGGATTACATTCAATGCCAATGGCACTTGCCCTCATGGCAAATGGATTATTAGGAACAAATTCATGTTAGTTTGATATTGAGGAATCCCAATTAATATTCATGTTATTAGTTAATTAGTGGGAATTAATCATGTACATTTTTGATTAATTTTGGAAATCTCTAATTCTAGAATTTGTACATACTAGAGAAGAAAATCATTCGATTAGAAATAGAAATTGTCCACTTAGTCTTTAATGCATTAGATTTCAATTTAAAACCGTTATGACCTTTAAAGAAAATTAGTAAACCAAAACCGGTTTGGGTTAAAAAAATTGGTTAAATAAAACAAATTTATTACAGTTTAAAAATTAAAATTTCATAAATTAATTTGACCATGACAAATCGAATGAACCTATACCCGAATATGTATAAGGATCTAGTAAATGAAATTCCCAAAATTAACAAATCTCTATATTAATTCCTAGTAATTAATTAAATTAATTCCAAATTATTAATCGCAACATTCATAAATGCCTTAATTTATTGAATAATTGTTCATAAATTAATCAAAAAAGCATAAATTGAAATAATTCTGATTTCTACTTTCAGTGTCCATTCGGCCTTCTATTGAAATTTACGACATTCCCGCCAATCAAGCTGGATATGTTGAACAAATATTAGCTTACATGGAGAAATTTATTAGCAATGGATTGGTGTCGATGGCCATCATTCTCTGCTTTTCCATATTCAGTGCAACACAAATTGTGCCATTGGTCGAGGAAAGGGCCGGCAAATTCAAACATCAAGTCAATTTTAATTTTAAGAATATTTTTAATGCATTTTTGAATTAAACCTTCTTTATTTTTACCCCACATTCTATTTTTCTTGCCCTAAAAGTAATTTTTGATTTCTTTTCTAATAAATCAGAAACCGATTTTAGACCACATAAATCTTATGCCAATTTGTAGATCTCATTGAGATGCGACTTTTGACATAAAAATTTCTTAGTTTAAATTGTTAAACCGTTTAAAATCATATTTCTAATTTTTGATTTTAATCACTTTAATTTTAAACCAAAACATGATATTTATATACCAGTTGATACATTTAGACGATATCAACAAATTGGTATAAGATTTGTAGGTGTAAAACCAGTTTCTAATCTATTAAAATTCAAAAACTATTCTTGAGAAAAAAATTTTTAAAAATGGATAAAAAAATTGCCTCCCTTAAAATATTAGTAAATCAAAAATGTGTTTTTATTTTCCCAAAGTAATATTAAAATAAAATTATAGTTAATTCACTGATTTGAAACATTTATTAATAAAAACTTAAAATAAAAATAAAAATTTATATTTATTATAATTTCGTAGTTAATGTTAACCAAATTGCACATTTTCACATATTGGTACTCAGTGTTCCTTTGGAATTTGATTTTATACATTTTATTCTGTTCCGTAATTATTTGCTTCATTTTTACCTTTAATTGGATGGAAGGAGGTCGAATGCAGTTAGTTAATTAAAATTAATACAAAAATAATAAATAAAACTCACAGATTATTCGTCCTTTGGTGCCTCTATTTCTTCTCATTTGTTCCAATGAATGCCGTCTTCTCCTTCATGTTTAGCAGTCCCCAAAAGGCATTCACCCTTTTATTCACGTTCAACATGGTTGCCTCCGTCCTTTTGCTTATCCTCTCTTTGATCCTTCGCGCCCTTCACATTTTCTATAAAAGTACCACTCTTCCAAATTTAATTGACACAATTGGCTTCTTCATCTCTCCAACTTATGCACTCGGTCAATTTGTTTTATTGTTTATAAATTATTTTATTTTTTATAGCTTAAAAATTTCGGTAATTCGATCATAAGGGAAAATTTAAATATCGTATTTTTCTCCTTTTATACCGTAAATTCTCTATTAGAAGCCCCGGGGCTTATAAATTTCAAAGTGGTAAATGTTTGAAAATTAAATTTTATCGATAAAATTTGCCACAAATCAGAACATGTTTTTATACATGTTTTACAATTTTATATATCAATGTTTTTTTTGCAATTTAAAACATGTTTTTAGCATTCGAAATATGTTTAAAGATTTAAAAAAGTTGGAAAAATTTTTTTTGAAGGTTGACTTATATTAGAGAGGGGGCTTCGAATAGAGAATTTACGGTATTTTTAGTTTGGGCTCTAATTGAAAAATAGTCCCCAGGGTAATTAATATGAAAATACGGTATATAAAAAAACTTAATTATATTCATATACTAAATAATGGCTCAAATTCTAATAATCTGCTATTTTATTATAAAAATAATTTTTTGCCATTATTCAGTTAACATTGGCTATTCAATTAATTAATAAATGCTCATTCACTATACCATTTTACCACTAAATTATTCCAAATTTTAATAAAAGTAATTTTAAAAATTAATTTTTCAGGTGCCGGTGTATTTCAAATTTTGTTGACTTCTATGGGAATTCCATTAGAATTATTGGGCGATCTTAACCAAAAGAAGCACTTTTATATGATGGCCGCATCCGGCACAATATTCTCAATTTTATTGGCCATTCTTGAATCAATGTGGATCAAAGCAAAATTACAACATTTCTTTTACTGCCTTTTTCATCCACAAATTTATAAGCGGGTAATTTAAGGGGAAAATTTTTTAATTTTTCCAAATTTTTCGATTGTCAACAATGAATTTATGGATGAAGGACCAATTGAGGATGAAGATGTTCGTCTGGAAAGGGAACGTGTCCAAATTCAAGGGAACACTGAATTTGCATTGGACGTTCGAAATTTGGTCAAATATTATGGCAAATTTGGGGCAGTCCGAGGAATTACATTTGGAGTGAAAAAGGATGAATGCTTTGGATTACTTGGTAAGTCAAATAATTATCTAAATAATAATTAATATAATGAATTGAAATTTTGGCAAATTTTGAAAAATATACATTATAACAAAATTTTTAATTTTATTACATTTATTTTTACTAATTTAAATTGATATTTTTTGTTTTAAAAATGAGTTAATAAATCATGCCGTATTTAATTAATATAAAAAGTAAAATATATTATAATTATATGAAATAAATTTTAAGGGATGGAAAAATGGAGATTTTTTAAAGTAAAATATTTAAGAATAAAATTTTTGATAAAATTAAAATGTTAGAAAAAGTAAGCAATATAAAATTAATTTAATTAATTTATGAATATAGTTTTAATAAAAATGTATTTTAAATATTTAATCTTGTCATTTTTTAAAAACAAGATATTCCTGAATTTAAAATATAACATTTACATTTATAAATAAACATATTAATATTAATAATTCTAAATTTTGAATGACACAGGTGTGAATGGCGCCGGCAAAACTTCCACCTTTGACATTTTGACAGCCGAGAATTTGGCCACTTCGGGTTGGGCCACAATTTCGGGAATTGATGTGAAGCAGTCACCTCCAATTGGATATTGTCCCCAATTTGATGCACTTCCAATGGAGATGACCGGAAAAGAAGTGTTAACATTATTAGGAAAGTTGAATGGATATTCAGAAGTGAAAAAAAGAGTGGAAAAAATCCTTTGGTCCGTTCAAATGGAGAAAGAGGCAAACAGGAAAATCAAAGAATACAGGTGAATTTCGGCATTTTTATTTATAATTTTTAGAGAAAATCTCAAAAAATATTTCATATTATGTAAATTAATTAAAGAACAAATTCTTTTTATCCAAAATTTTATAATTCAACCCAATGTAGTTTTTGACTTTTAATAAATCAGAAACATATTTAGACCGACGAACAATATAACAATTTATAGATGTCATCGAGACGCATCGAATGGTATATAATATGTTAGGTTTTGTGACCCAAAATTAAAGTGTTTAAAACCGAAATCTAGAAATATGGTTTAAACAATTTAACTGGCTAACTTTCGATTTAAACTAAGAAATGTATCTGTCATAAGAAGATGAGTCTCAATAAAATCTACAAATTAGTATAAACGATTTTAGGATCTAAAACCGGTTTCTGAATTAATAGAAATTAAAAAATACTATAAGGGCTAAAAATAAAATTGGTAAAAAATTATAAACGAGGTAAAAATTGCTTACATTAATTAAATTATTATTTTAGCAAATAATAAAAAAAAAAATTAATTTTTGCTTTTTTTAGTGGCGGTCAACGTCGTCGAATTTCGGTAGGCACAACCCTTTTGACCCGTTCCTCATTGATAATGTTGGATGAACCGACTGCGGGAATTGACCCAATCACAAGGCGACAAATTTGGCAACTTCTTTTGGCCGTTCGCCAACAACGAATTGCCATTTTATTGACTTCACATTCAATGGATGAATGCGAGGAATTGTGCAATAAAATTGGATTTTTAAATCGAGGAAAATTGGTTGGAATTGGATCGAGTCAACATTTGAAGAGCAGGTACAAAAATAAAATTACACTTTTTCCTACAATTTAATTCTGCCTATTTGCCCCAATTTAATTCCGCCTATTTGCCCCAATTTAATTCCGCCTATTTGCCCCAATTTAATTCCGCCTATTTGCCCCAATTTAATTCCGCCTATTTGCCCCAATTTAATTCCGCCTATTTGCCCCAATTTAATTCCGCCTATTTGCCCCAATTTAATTCCGCCTATTTGCCCCAATTTAATTCCGCCTATTTGCCCCAATTTAATTCCGCCTATTTGCCCCAATTTAATTCCGCCTATTTGCCCCAATTTAATTCCGCCTATTTGCCCCAATTTAATTCCGCCTAATTGCCCCAATTTAATTCCGCCTATTTGCCCCAATTTAATTCCGCCTATTTGCCCCAATTTAATTCCGCCTATTTGCCCCAATTTAATTCCGCCTATTTGCCCCAATTTAATTCCGCCTATTTGCCCCAATTTAATTCCGCCTATTTGCCCCAATTTAATTCCGCCCATTTGCTCCAATTTAATTCCGCCTATAAAATCAAATTATAATTTGGGTTAATAAGGAAATAAAATAAAATAAATTCATTGAATTTTTTCCATTAAATTTCATCGTCTTTTCAGATTCGGCAATAGTTATTTGTTAACCATCACAATTTCAAATCCAAGTTCATCTGTTTTCGTCCATTTAAATTCACAAATTGTGGAAAATTTCAGTGTAAATAATCATTAGCAATTTTAATTTAAAAATATTTTATTTTTTCAGGCTTTAGCCTGCGATGATTTGCCCACATCCAGCATTTTACATTGGGAAATACCAAAACGGGGGAATGCAACAAATTGGAGTTGGCTTTACACAAAAGCCCAACAATTGGCCGATTTATATCCGGTAAAAACAATTTTAAAAAATAATTAAATTCAAAATGCCCAAAAATTGTAATTTTTCATTTTAGGATGAACCATGTTTGCTGCCCCCAGGCCATGATCGACCAAAGATTATCGATTTTTCATTGACTCAGAATTCTCTCGAACAAGTTTTCTTACGGCTTTCAAAATCACCGACTTAATTTTAAATTGAAATTCATGGGATCATTGATGAAGAATATTTTAATTCATTTATTTTAAATATTTTCCTCCAATGCCGTCATTAACATGTTTTTTTCTGATTTAATTTTTAATATTTTATTATATTTTTGATTTGTTTTTAAAATAATTTTTCCCAATTTCTATTATTTCTGATCATAAAAGAATTTATAATTAATTATTATCAATAATCCCATCATCAATGCATTTTGTATTAATTTTCCAATGGACTTGAATGGAAGAGGATTCCTTATTAGCAGCAATAATTGTTGTGAACAAATTCGATTGATTGATTCAAAAACATTGTTGGTCATGTTTGGAGAATTTTTATAAGTGGATTGAATCTGACAAATTGTTTAGCTTTTCCATCGTCCATAAAATTCATTTGAATTGGCAATGGTCGGCATTGACGATTGAGAAGTGCTTAAATAATACATATTTTTAATAATTATAAATTTTATTTAAATTTAGCAAATTAGGATTTAATTTTATTTTCAATTCTCATTAATTTTTGCAATTATTATTATAAACTTAATTATTTAATTTTAAATAACTAATTAATCAAGTTAATTTAATAATATTTTTTTTAATTTTTTTCACTTTTATCATGCCAAAATCCATTTCCATTATTGACATCAATTGGAGCCATATTTGGTGAATATAAATGTTGCTAATTTGCATATTTGCCATTTGATTACTGCCAGCAGGGGTAAATCTTAAATAAAATTTGTAATGAAAATTATAAAATGATGGAATTTAATTTAGTATTAAAATAAAATCAAAATGGAATTAATTCGTAAACAATTTTAATTCGGACTTAAAATTTTTACTTTAATATACAATTCAACTTTTTTTTTCACTCAATAAAGCGAATATTTTTTCTCTAATAAAATTTCCTAAATTAAATGCTAGTATTTCTATTGTGAATATTTTTAAAAATTTTTACGTATCTATTTAATATTCCTATGAATTTGAAAAAATTAATTTAAAAAAATATTTTAAAATTAAAAAAGTAGAGGTCAATTTATTGCGAATGGGCGTTTTTCGAATCAATGATAACCCATTCACTTCGGACCTTCCACATTTGCTTCTAGAAATGAATTCGCTTATATAAAAAGAAGAATTCATCGCTGGAAAAAGTGTCGCGGTGTAGAAAATGTTTAGAAAGAAGAAAATGGGTGAATGGTTGATGGCTGGAATAGTAGAGAACAAAATGGACTCTCTTTTTATTTCTCTCTGCTTGTCTAATTTCCCCCATTTTCTTAAAAATATACCATATTGTAGTTTATATTGGAAAAATCAATTAATAATTTTTTTTACGAAATTAAATATTTCTCATAAAAATAATTATTCTATTTTCGTCCTTCTTTCAACAGCACATGAAATTGAATGTATTTTGGAATATATTTTGGAAAAACGAATTGTTCAGACCGAATTATTTAGGAAGTATTAAGCCAATTTTCTTGGACGAATTGAAGGATATTACTAAAGAAAATGCATTATTAATGATATATAATATTGATGACCAGGGTTGGAATTGGAACCGCAACTCAAAAATGCCGCAATTGCGGCAATCGCAACCGCAATCGCAACTGTATATTAAAGGTAGCAAAAAACCGCAACTAAAACGCCGCAATTGCGGCAATCGCAACCGCAATTCGCAATTGCGGTTCCACCCCTGTTGATGACGAAGAACATCCAAATATTGTTTTACAATGGAAATGGGTGGAAACAAAACCAGAGAAAGCAATTTATGAAGAGGGCGATTATGAATTCCAGGAATTGAATAATTGTAAACAATGGGAATTGGTCATCAACAACAAAAAGAACGATATTTTATTTTAAATTTGCATAATTTATTGTTGAGATTTGTACAAAAAATAAATATCGGCCAATTCCATTTCGATAATTTCGTGTAGTGTTTTTGTTGCTCTTCCTTCCCCCCCCCCACCCCCTCCATTTTTTTCCATCAAAAAATACTAAATTGGAAAATAATTCAACATAAAATAATTTCAAATATTTTTAAAAATTAATCCAAAATTATATATTCATCCATTTGGGACACATTGATGAAAATTGGGGCATCGCGCATCGCCCAAAGAAGAATTGACGACAAGGGATGAAAACCAATTAAGGGAACAGCAGGAAAAGCAATTTATTCTGATGTGGGCAATATTAGGCAACCAGCAGCTCTGCAGGCAGATGAGAAAAATAATTGATTTTTCTTTTTTAATTCCATCCACGATCAATTATTTATTCAACCAAAACTTTCATATTTGTATTGCTCGCAAACACAAACAATTCATTCCATTATTAAATTAATCACAAAATAGCCGCAATTATTGGTTATATTTTTATTGTATTTTTCAACATATAAAATGGCCATAACTGATTTTTATTTACCTATATATTTTCTTCATTTCTTTCAACCTTGTTGTTAAGAGTTGAAAATTGACAATGAATTTAATTTACAGTTCCTTAAAGGAAAATACTAACATAATATCATTTTTAAAACTTCCATCTCATTCATACCTTTCTTTATTGAAAGAATCATTAATTATTTATTACTCACATCAGAGATTTTATCTAATAACTAGTAACTGGAAGCTAGGACATTATATCACGATAGAGAAACGAACATAAAGCTAAACCAAAATAGATTTTTCATACCGAATTGCAAAGGAAAAAGCCAAAAAGTGAACAAAGCGACTGAAACGAATCCAATCGATATGATGGACCATCCATTGACATTGCCAAGTCCAGATCCAGCAGAACTTGATCCAACGGTGAGCAAAAATAATTTTAAAGAAATTTTATGAATAAATTTGCATTTAATTTAATTCCAAATTTCAACAATTAAAAAGGCCAAATTTATTGATTATTTTTAAATATTTAATTATTTCCATTTTAGGCAGATGAATTGGTGCAATTGAAAAATGAATTGAACATCAAAAATAAATTACTCAAAAAGATGGAGGCCGAAATGGAAAGAACAAATGAGGATTTGGGAAAATTAATGGAATACAAAGAAAAAGAAATTAACAAATTGAAAGGCCTGAATGAGGTAATCGAATTTGATTCAATCCTAAAATTTGGCCCCCATAGAAAAAAAATGCATTTTTCAGGCAAAAAACGATACTGATCTCAAATTTTGCATCTTTTTTGTAATATTTGCCATTTTATAAAATAGTACCAACTTTTATAAAGAAAATACAAAAGGGGACCAAGGGCAATTTTTGTGAAATTTTTACTTGTCCATAGAATAGTTCAATCGACGCAGTTCGGCAAAATAAATCGAATGTTATCATTTTTATAAGGTATTATTCAGTTTTGGGCAAGTTACGATGAAAAAGAATGTTTTTTCTTGGTAAGATATTTTAGTATTTTATAAAAATGGTAAAATTCGATTCTGTCCACCAAGACGAGTAGGTTTAGCTATAATATGCCTATTAAAAATATTTAGAAAACTGGCCTAGGTCTCCCGTTGACATTTTGATGGTAAAAGTTGGCAATTGGCATTATCTTACCAAGATGATAAGATATGACAAAAAGGATGTCAGATTTTAATTCAGCATCGTTTTTTACCCTAGAAAATGCATTTTTTTCTTTGGGGGCCAGAGATTGCTTAGGATTGGCAATTGGTGAATTTTTGAATTCATTTTTAAATTTTGTATTTTTTTAAGCAAATTTCCAAAGAATTAGAAGAAACAAAATTATCACAAAATAATTTGCTGCGGGATTTACATAATTTGGAATCCACAAAGGAAAAATTATGGGAAAATATGTGCATTGAAAATGAAAAATTGAAGAAAAGAATCAAAGAACAGAATTTGGATTTGGCCTGGAAAGATGGAAAAATTGCTCAGAGGGACAAAGAATTAAAGACTAAAAATGAGGTCAGAAAAGAAATATTTTTTTGAATTAAAATTAATTTTCAGAAAATGGAAAAATTGAAGGAAATGCACAAAAATGCAATGGAATTTTCGTTGAATGCCTACAAAAGGGGATTGGGACAAAAACAAAATGATGAGAAAATTCAAAAATTGAAGGAAGAAATTGAAGAGAAGGAGGTTAAAATTTGCTCCATTTATAAAATTCGTAATTCTAAAAAATTTCAGCAAGAAATTGCAAAAATGAAATCGGAAAAGGAAGAAATTGGAGACAGAGAATCAAAAGCATTGGCCAATGCCAAAAAATATGAATTGAAATGGGCGGAAGCGAATGAAGAAATTGGGACATTACGGGCGAGCTAATCGAATAAAAAATAAATAATTTTAATTTTGAATTAATAGAGTGAATTAGCCAAAATGGAAATTTTGTTACGAACAGTGAAAAAAGAAATCGAAGAAAAGCAGAAATAAATGACAAATTGAGGGAAAAAATGATTGCGAAGGTGTATAAATGTGAGGGAGAAATTGAAATATGTAATGAATTTTTAAATTAAATTTTGAAATTGATTTTGCATATGACCGAATTTTGTGTATATTGGCCCCAATAGTTTCGACAATTTTTCATATTCTTTAATAAAACTTATACCACTGGACTATAAGCTGATTTTTATAACACTTTTAATTTTTCACTCATCAATGGCAAGGTTTAATTGAAAAACCCATTTGTATCATACCCGCATCTATTCCATGTTTCATCATCCTTTGATTTTGATCTTTGTTCTTTCCAATTTCCATATTCCATCAACCAACCAAATCCCCAACAAAATTTTTAAATTTATTTTTTTGGCCTATGGAAACTTTTCAAATCCCCTCAATCACCTGTCATGGGTCATGGCAGTTGGGATCATTTTTAAATAAAATATTCTTTTCGAAATTAATAAAAAGGACATCAAATATTCAAATTTCTTCTATTGCTTACTTTTAGGGAATTTTCTAAGGCAATTTTTTTATTCATATTTGGCTTTGGGGAATATTCAGAATAGAATATTCTTCCCGCCAAAATTAAAAAGAAAGGGCATCAAATATTCTAATTATTTGATGGCTTTGTCATTAAGCTCTTTGGGAAATTTTCTGAGGCAATTTTTTATTCTTATTCAAATTTTGATTGATGACGTTCATTGTCCGAATTGTTCATATATAAAGTGGACAAATTTTACTTATTTTCCTATTTTCCCTGTACATTCCACATTCATATTCCAATTCCAACTTATGCAGATTGCAATTTATCCTTGTCCAATTATAAAAAATATTTCCCAATTCTAAAAAGTATTTTTCAGAAAAATAATAAAAACAAAAAAATGTATTCTAATAATACAGAAAATGAGCTAAACAATGGAGAGGATGTTTGGGATATTCCAATTTCCAATTCATCACCAAAAACGCCATCAATTCCATCCTCAACAAATCGGTTATTCCAACATGCATTGAATGATACGTTCAATTCAAGAGATTGTAAATTTAATTTAATTTGAATAATATTAATCCCAAAAATTAAGCATCTGCCAAGCCATCCCCAATTATGACAAAAATTGACCATGAAGAGTTTGAAAAACAATTTGCATTTGTCAATTTTTGGTTGGATTTGAATAAGCCACCAACTGCCACTGTTCTCTCAATGTCATCAACCCAAATAATGCAGCAGGGCGCATTCAAAGGTAATTTTGGGACAATTTGATGAATTTTTGGCTGGTAAAATTAAAATTGAAAATAACATTACTATTTTTATTTGAGCAATTTTTGGGGGAAAATGCACAAATTTCACAAAATTTATCTCATTTATTACCGAAATATTTAAAAAATATTAAAATGCTAAGGTATTTTTTGGGACACTTTTTAATTAAAAAATTTTGAGAGAAATTACACAAATGTTAGGTATCATTCTTTTATGATAGAAATATTTTTAAAATATTAAAATTCTAAAAACAAAAAATTTGAAAAATCGCCATTAACTCATTCCTTTCCAAAATTTCATTAATTTATAATAAAAATATTTTAAATAATTGCTAAATTCAGAATCCGACTTTGATGAAATCACCGTTCTGCAATCCGAATTTGAGAAACTCCTCGAAAAGCCCGCGGACAATCGCGAACGGCAAGTTTTTTGGGTTAAAAATGAATTTAATTAATAATTACATAATTTTTAGTGATTTCTTCGAGCTCCACAAAATAATTGGCCAGTATTTTGCGCTCACTAAAATGCAAACCAACAAATTGGAGGCAAAAAACAACAAATTGGAAGCCCAAATGAATGCAAAAATGGCAGCAGTGGAGGAAGAAAACAGGAAACTCAAATTGCAAGTCAAAATGCAGGCGGATGTTCTCTTGAAAATGCAGCTGAAATCGTTGGAATCGGCGAAAAAGGACCTTGAAACAACAACGGGATTTGTTGAGTTCAAAAAAAGTATGGAAAAAGAATTGGCCGAAATTTGGGCAAAAATTGCAAACAACGAAATGGGCAAAGAACAGCTGGGAGAGGATGAAAAGGAGGAGGAAAAGGAGGAGGGGAAATGAAAAACAATAAACAAATAAATTCGATTTGATTTGTATTTTTAATTTAAAAGTGTAATTGTTAACCTCTTTGTCACTTATTTGATTTACATTTGTAATTAAAAACATTTGTTAACCTCATTTTTGTATTTGATTCTTTATAATGTTAATAAAATTATTCAAATAAAGAAACGCAAAAATATGTCCAATATTTATTTACCTTATTTCTTCTATTAGAAGCCCATGGGGCTTATAAGTTTCGAAGAACCAAAAATGGGTAAAATTTAGGGTCTAACTCTGTTTTTATCTCTCGACTTTTTTGAGCAAACTATAGCGTTTTTATATAGACCAAAATTAAAATAAACTGTGTTATCTGTTGACTTTTCTGAAAAACTAACTTTTTTATAAAGCCAAAAATATAAGAAATGCAATAAAATATTTTTCAAAAAATTCATTATCTCAAAAGATATAATACCCCTAAGTCGAGGGTTCTAATAGAAGAAATTACATAATTATTTGTTTATATTTATTAAAAGGGGGAATTTTAGTTGTTTTTGTTTCTTCCATTATTTCAACACTAAACAAGGGGGGCCTCCATTCTCGCCGTCTTTTTCCCATAGCCCAGCAGTGGTCTGCTGGCCAATAACGTCATAGTTGAATGTTGGCTGGCTGTCGGCCTTTTTTATTTTCTTTGCCGGCTGGCTGCTATTTTAGTTCCAACTGCTGCTGAATTCACCTTTCTCTTTAGTAAATGATGTCAATGGCACAAATGCTTATGTGCCGTCTTCCTCTCCATCAAAAGGGGGAATGGATGTGGACAAAAAGAGGGAAAAATAAAGAGGAGTTGTTGGTCATCAAAATCAAATAACATTTACGTCATTCACTTATAATCATGCAAGGACACAATATTTTGGGACATTCATCCATCGGCTTTTCCTTCATTTGCAACATTTCATTCATTCAAAGTTGTTTTCCATTTTTAGTCCAGTTCAGCGACTATAAATAGTGCCAAAAAAAGAAGACTGACTTGAGACTTGAGGATTACGGTGGCACATTTTTATGTACGAGAATAATTTTTATTTCTTTCTAAAATTTAACTTTTAGTTGATTTATTTAAATTAAAATGCATAAATCTATAGCTTTGATATTCATTAAATAGAATATTATTTCCTGCCTAATTAATATCTCTTAATTTTAATTTTTATTAATTATTGACGAATTTTTTTAATTTAATGATTTTTAGCTAATTAATTGCCTCTACCAAACTCCTACCTCAATAAATCATTTACTTATTCATGGAATAATTTTGTCTTTCAAAATGTTTGAACAAATTTTTTGTTCCTCTTATTCATTTTTTATTCTTCTTCAATTGGCCATATTATCGCCAGATTGTCAAGCCTTTGAACAAGTAAATACCTAAAATACCGTAAAAGCTCTTTTAATTCCTCACCCTCAAATAATTCGCCATTTTCGATTTTGAGTATTAATTTTAAAAAAATTATTACATTTCTTAGTTCCTTAATAAAGCTTTGCAAAACCTGCTATATTTGTTCAAAAATATCAACGATTTAAAGAGTTAAGACCCCAAATTTGTTGAAAAATAATTCCACATGGGGAATTAAAAGAGATTTACGGTATTGTAAATTTGTATATTAAAACACTAATTTATTAGGTAAATATCGATGGTTTTTTGGAAATTTATTATCTTGGATCTCAAGCAAAACAAAATAGCAAATCTGTAATTTTGTATAATTTAGTAATTTTTAAATATATTATTTTAAATATAAATTTTGATCAGCCATCGGCGGAAGTTCGCAATCAACAGCGTTCGGCCCAATTGAGCCAATTAGTTCGCCTTTTGGCCCAATCAATTAGTCAATTCCTTGAAGAGGATTTTGCCCAACAATTGCCGCCAATTCTTGGCCATGACGCGAATTCACCAAAAGGATTAAGCGAATTGCTTGATCAAAAACAATTTCGACCATCAATTGGCGTTTCTGTTGATCCGAAAGGTGAAGCGACCATCAATGCATCGATGGTCTATCTTTGGACCCCAAATGGCACTGTTTATGGTGAAGGGATATTCCAAAATGGAAGTGCAATTTTGGCTGGACGCCCTTTGGAATTGGGTAGAATTTATGGGATTTTAGAACAATAATAAAATTTTCATATAATTTTCAGGTGATTTTGTGCATTTAGAAGAGGAGGGTGAAGGAATGGAAACAGACCACAAGTTTGTATATACAAAAAGATTATTAAAAATACAATTAAAATTAATTTTCAAACATTTTAATTAATCCATTTCCCAAAAAAAATGTTGACAATTTTTTAAATAATTATCAAAATATTTTATTAGCTCAATTTGGGAGAATGAACGCCGTTTTAAAAGAGCACCGAAAGGTGGTGGTCGTGGCGGTGGCGGAGGAGGCGGTAGTCGAGGAGGAGGAGGAGGCGGTGGACGCGGTGGAGGAGGAGGCCGTACAAGCGGAGGCCGTTCATTCAGTTCAGGTGGCAGAATGAGCGCAGGAAAGGGTGCAATTCGGCCACATGTTTGGATTTTTGCCAGGCATTAATTTTACACACAAATAATTCAATGCTTCGATTTCAGCACTGGCCATTCCTACCGTTGGTTGGATGATTCGGAGGAAAGTGCCGCAGAGAATGGGCAAATCAACGATGATGTTCGAATGGAAATTTCCCTCTGCTTTGGAGCACATAAAGCCAGAGAGAGTTGTTCCGCTAAAGTAGATGCAATGTTGGAGAAAATGGCAATGGAGGTTAGTTAATTTTAATTTACGTGAATTTAATTAATTTTTATATTTTTTAATTAAATCAAAAATAATAGAGGAATAGATAAAAAAAAATAGGTATATTAAAGTAATTTTTAAGAAACAAGCCCGGATTAATGCAAAATGGGAGAGAATCAAGGATTTTATTTTTTATGGCTTTTTATTGGTCATGCTAATTCTTGTCCTCATTTGTGCATATTTTGGCGAAAAAGAGACGGAGAATAATTTGCGTCGCCATTAATTCAAAAAAAAATATGAAAAATATTCGCATGATGAAATCAAAATTTTTCAATTTTTCTTGAATAAATTTTGGAAATTTTAATGATTTTTTTAAATAAAAGTTTGGCAGAATTATTTTAAATCATTTTCTTTAATTAATTTTATCTTACAGGAAATAATTTTTTTCATTAATTAATATTTAATAATTGTGCAAATCATCGCTGAATATATTCCATTAAATTTTTTTAAAAAATGTCTTTGTTAACTATTTGAAGCAAATAGCAAAATATTGATGGATTGAAAATTAAAAATAATAAGTATTCTAAATTTTAAAAATTAATACATACTTGAATAAAAAAAGAATAACAGAAAATTTATAAAAATTAAATTTATTCAGAAACGAGAGAAGATTAATGCGCGATGGGAGAAAATCGTGGATACTATATTTTGGTGTCTTGTTGGCATGTGTCTTCTTACTCTTATTGTTCCATGTTGCATTGGAATACAGCAGCGAAGAGAATAATATTGATGTACTCTGTCTTTGATTCAATTGGATATAAGATGGCAAAATTTTTATTCAAAAATTCTTATTCAATTTAAAAGAAATAAAATTTCAATTTTTTGAATAAATTTTTTAAAAATTTTAATTAATTATTATTTTTTTATAAAAGATGGCAAATATTTGGAATCTGAGGCATTTAATTAATTAATATTTCTCCTCATACAGTAAGATTTTTTTCATTTATTAAAAGTATATTTTCAATTTTCAAAGTACCATATTCATTCTAATAGAAGCTCATGGGTTTATAAGTTTCAGAGGGTCTATATCTATAGGGTAGACTTCTTTTAGAGAATGGACTTCTTTCTAATAGAATAAATAGGCTAATCATAAATACTCTTAAATTTCATCAACTAATTCTTAATTTTTATTAATCAATATTTTTTAATGTTTTACAATTACATTTTAATGGTTGGATAAAAAAAACAACAATTATATAAAATTTAAATTTTATTTAACTATAATAATAGCATCAATTCTTTATTTTTTCTTAGCAAAGAATTTTTATCAAGTTGATAGACATTCGAAAAATGTCAACTAATTCTTGGCAAAATTTTAAATTTATTTTTTTAATCCATTCTGACTGACATCAAATTGATTATTTTATTAAATACTTTTCAGCATAATGTAAAAATCTCCAAGAAAAAAAAGATAAATGGTAATATTAAATATTTAATTTATTTTTGATTTTTATCAGTGAATCCTATAGGGATAACGGATGAGGGATTACAATAATTAAAATGTAAAAAGTAAACACACTATTGAAATGATTCACTCATCAGACAAATAATTTTCTGTCCTTTTAAAATATTTTCGTAACGAAAAAAGAAAAATATTAGACATAGAAATATTCCCAATAGATTAAATTAGGGCCAATAAACAGAATCCTGGTTTTTATTATTTTCATTATTTTTATTTAATTTGTCAAGTTTAATTTTTTATTCGAAATCATAAAAATTTTAGCGAAATTCATCATATGACCAATAATGAGAATGCATATTGTGTGGTCTAGTTTTTCTATTATCTCATTATTTTTGTTTGTCTGACATTTTATTTAATTTGTCCAATTCACCTCTGTCCGTCGGATTATTATTCATAAAAGCTTTTCACAAGTTCGGCAAATATCATTCCTTTTATTGCACCTAAAGTAAATTTAATAAAATATTTTTCCTTGAAACTGAACAATGGAAATGTTCATATTTCGCCACCAAGAATGGTCTCGCCTCTATAATTGTACTGGAATCAACGTCGATTCCATTCCATTCGAACAAAGGCATCAATTTGTACCAGAAGCATGGGCCTTGATTGTTCTTAGCACAATTTATTATTTCCTCTATATTCCATGTATGATTTCAATTTGGAAACATATTGCTGAAAATGTCTGTTACAAATTGCTCTTTTACATTGGCATTTTCGACCTGGCCATTCTTTGGATTTTGGGCTATGTTCAAGCAATTTATAGCCTAAATGGCATTGTCTTTTGCAGTAGCCCACTTTTCAATTATTGGATTGGCATTAGCGAAACATGTATATAGAATAATTTAAAGGAATTTAAAAAAACAAATTATTTTAGCTTTTTGGTTTGCCGAAAGTAATGCCGATCTGGTAATAAATATTGAATAATCTAATTGCATTTCATTTAAATAATTCCGCCTGTTTATATTCCATCTATTAATTCTGTTTATTTATGTGTTTTACCAAAATAATTCCGCCTGTTTGTGTTTTTGCACTAATTCGCTTTGTGTTTTTGCACCAATTCCGCCTGTTTTGTGTTTTTGCACTAATTCGGCCTGTTTGTGTTTGCACTATTTCCACCTCTTTTTGTTTTTGCACTAATTCCGCCTGTTTTGTGTTTTTGTACTAATTCCGCCTGTTTTGTGTTTTTGCACTAATTCCGCCTGTTTGTGTTTTTGCACTATTTCCGCCTGTTTGTGTTTTTGCACTAATTCCGCCTGTTTTGTGTTTTTGCACTAATTCCGCCTGTTTGTGTTTTTGCACTATTTCCGCCTGTTTGTGTTTTTGCACTAATTCCGCCTATTTTGTGTTTTTGCACTAATTCCGCCTGTTTTGTGTTTTTGCGCAAATTCCGCCTGTTTGTGTTTTTGCACTAATTCCGCCTGTTTTGTGTTTTTACACTAATTCCGCTTGTTTTGTATTTTTGCACTAATTCCGCTTGTTTTGTGTTTTTGCACTAATTCCGTCTGTTTTGTGTTTTTGCACTAATTCCGCCTGTTTGTGTTTTTGCACTAATTCCGCCTATTTTGTGTTTTTGCACTAATTCCGCCTGTTTTGTGTTTTTGCACTAATTCCGCCTGTTTTGTGTTTTTGCACTAATTCCGCCTGTTTTGTGTTTTTGCACTAATTCAGCCTGTTTTGTGTTTTTGCACTAATTCCGCCTGTTTTGTGTTTTTGCACTAATTCCGCCTGTTTTTTGTTCTTAACTAACTAAAATGAAAGTCTTCTTCCTAATTCAGGTTTTGGCTTTCAACCGTTGTTTGGATCTTCTATCCCCAAAAGTCTCAGATATGCTATTCTCCGGATTTCGTATTCATATTTGGCTCTCAATTTGCACAATTTACGCTCTTTGTTGGGTCATTTTTCTGAAGCCAACTGTCTATTCAAGTCTATTTTTTGCCTGGTACTTTGACCCCTTCATTGGATATCGCGAAGATTTGGATGACCAATTCGTAGTTCCATTACATGCATTCCATGATGGTGCCGTTGCACTTTTATCTCCCTTAATTTATGTGACATTTGCCATCGCAATGTGCATTAAAACTCGTTCATTTGGGTTTGGACAAGCAATTTCGGGTCCCCAAAAAATGGTCAGAATTTTCCATAAATTCCAATCGATTTTAAATTAAAGGCATTTTTGCAAGTTTTATTGATTTCGGCAATGAATGCCGTCAGTTGTTCTGTTTATGTACTCATGCATTTCTTCAATCCACCCCAATGGTTGATTACATTGGCTCAATTTTCATGGCATTATTTTGTATTTCTAATTTAATAATTTTTTGATCTTTTTAAGGTTCCATGTTCATGGCTTTCCGCCTGTTATTTATTTGGCATTGAACAAAACAATTCGCCATGATTGCCGAATGATGTTCTACAAAGTGTTTTGTCCCAATAGAGTTCAACATTTGAATGGGATTACTCGCTATTTCACCACTGAATGTGGCTGGTTCCTGGATCACGGTGGCGGTTGGGCAGCTCGCGTGGTGCAACCAAATTCGGCGGGCAATGAATTGGTTTATGTGACCACAAATAATTATTACAAAAGTGGTTATGATGTGTAAGTGATTTTTATTAAAATTTAATTAAATTGCGAATTAAAAAATTTTATAATAATTAGTTTTTTTTTTCAATTAGTTTCCTGCAAAAGTAACCATAAATTTCAATAAATATTTTTCAAGCAATTTTTAAATTATTTTTTTAATAATTATTCATTGATAATTATTCATTTATAGGGAGGACTCATTCATTTATGATTATGCCCAACTGATGTTGCCCTCAAATTTGGCCACTAAAACATTGCCATTCCCAATCAGTGCCTCACGCGATCCCGATTCCAGTGTTTCGGGCGGTCCAGTCAATGTGCTCCGTTTCGCCAATTTTGAACGCCAGAAGAATAGCTCATTCGCAGGAAATGGTGAACAAAAAATATTTTATTAATTTCTGAAATTTTTGGTCTAAATATTCAGAAGAAGAAATTTAAATAAATGTCACTTCTTTCTCCCCAAAATTGAGTATTTAACAGACATTGTTGCCGTCTATCATTCCCATTCAAAATATGCCACTTTATTGTCTGGATTGCATCGTCCCGGGGATATTTTGCGCTTGAATGGAGAACAAGCATTGACCGGAGTGGAAAATCGACAAACAGGACGACAATTACTTTTCAACCAGACAGCCATTATTCCAATCATACAAAATAGTCCAAATGAGGGTTCTAATCCAGTAAGTTTTAAATTTTGGATATAATTTAATTATTATTATTCCTATTTTAATTTAATTATAAAAATATCCAAAGGAACCGGTTATTTTGGCACTAAGCCGATGGCCAAATGCCAGTGCCGTTCTGGTCCATCGCCATGGCCTCTATGTTATCGGCCAGGTCACTTGGGGACGAACAAAGCAAATGTAATTAATTCAAATCCATTTTTATAAAAATTATTTATTTTTAGGGCTGAATGCTATGAATATTTGTTGGAGGTGGAATATGAACGAAGACAGGCAAAGGCATTAGGCTTATTGCGAAAATAATAATGGTGGCCAAAAAATTGATAATAAAGAAATTTTTTAATGTAGATAAAATATTAAATTAAATAATTAACGAATTTATATTTCATTGGGAGAAAATAAATTGAATTAAAAAAAATATATTATCCGACAGTGATTTATTATTATTTAATTTCATTCACATTGGATGGACAATTTCGTTGACCCATTTTATATTGAAGAGGCGATGCTTTTTATGTCGCCCCAGGGCAGATGACCATTATTCCATTCTCATTTGACCCGCTGACCGAAATTTTGTTCGCTCGAGGATATTTTAGTGTTTGCGGCGAACAAAATCCCATTGAATACCTTTTAATTCTCCTCTCCACAATGCACGGATTTCAATTCAATAAGCAATTTCCAACATTTGTGACCAACTTTTTGGATCAATTTTAATATTTTAATTTAGCCAAAAATATGATATTATTTCTCATATTTCTTTCCATAATTCCAAATGTGCTTTCAATTGGCGAAAATCCGGTAAATAAATTAAATAAAATATAAAATTAATAATTGCATAAAATAAAGATGGATTTCCACAATTTTGCTGAAATTATAACTGGAATTGGGCAAATGATTCAGCATCCGGCTGAAACAGTGGATATTCCCTCCACTTTAATTATGGGAAAATGGTTTGAACTTTGAATGAATTATTTTTGTTCCCTTTTTAATAAAAATTATCTCATCAGGTACCAAGTTTATAAGGCTGCCGTCAATTTTGATATTTATCGAACCCAAATGTATTGTGCCATCAGCTATTGTAGAATATTCAAAAATAAAATTATTTTATTTTATATTTATAGTCAAACCCAACAGCATAATGGGCGAAGATGGCTTCTCAATTGAGGTAAATTCAATAAAATTTAATTATTAATTTATTTTTACAGGAAGGATATCGAGTGGTCTCAAAGCAAGGTCCAATTGAGACCTTCAAACGGGATTTGAACAAAGTTGGCACCGGCAAATATTGGATGTACACCGAGGAATATTTTTACCCAAGACAATGTTAAAATTAAATGTTTAATTTTTCAATTATATTTAATTTTTATATAGTTTATATAATCAAAGTTGGGCCAAAATTCTCGAATGACACAAAAGTTGATGAAGCCGATATTCAATATATGGTCGTTACAGGTAAAAAATTATTTTATTTATAATTAAAAAATATTTTTAAATATATTAGATGCCAGCAAATTGGCTTTGACTGTTTATGCCCGTGACCCAATGGATTTCTTTCAGGTCTTAATATTTAAAATAAATTAAATTAATTTTTAAAAAATTTCAGAAATATAATAAGGAAGTTATGGACTATTTGAAGGGTAAAAATTTTCTTAAATTTTTATATTTTTTTGCATTTTTTAGAACAAGGATTTGGCGGAAAATTATTTTGGAATTCGCCAAAACCAATTTATCAGGGAAATGATTGTGAATGGCCATCGGAAAAAGAAGTTTTTGCGAGAAGGTAGAAAATAATAAATAAAATTTTTTATAATTTTTTTAAAGTTAATTATTTTGATTTTCAGAGTGCTAAAAAATTATGAACAAAATCGAAAAGATGCAGCAAAAACAGCAACAAATGTGACACAATCACCGACCGAAGCATTTGCGGAAATCATGAAAAATCCTGGGATGGCATTGCAGAAATTAATGCAACAGAATTATGCTTGAAAAACAATACGAAATTTAAATTTATTTGTAAAAAAATATTTAGATATCCCTTCTTTTAAAATAATATACTATAAAATGATTATTCATGCCCTCAAGTTTTGTTTCAATAAATTATTCAATCATATTTTTTGTACCATTTTATTTTCACTAAATCTTCTTTAAAATGAATGTCCAATTTTGGATAGAAAAGATTTATAAATTCATATTTTCTTTCTAACACGGATTTTTATGGAATTTGGAAATAATTAGACTTTTCAAATTTTTTAGTAATTTAATCCTGTTTTTTAACGAAAAAAATGGAGTCACCCAGCAAATATTTAATGTAATATTTAATAATATTAATATATATGTAAATATTTAATTTATTAATTATTATGTCATCAATAACCATAGATCGACGTACCTTAATTGAAAACCCATATTTGACCATAAATAAAGTTTTATTCTGATGACAATTCTATTCCAAATGATAAAAGGAATATAAATGGAAAACAGAAAAGAAACAAAAACGAAGCCAAAACTCATCAATGGAAAAGTGGAATAAGGAGAAAACATTGGTGATATGAAAAAATATTTAAATGAATTTTTCTTTTAGGAGAATTCATATGATGTAATAAATTCATTTAAGAAGTGTACCGAAAATGAGCCAGCAGGTGCTTTTCCGGCTAATGCCAATGCCAAGATTAAATTAATTATTGGAAATAAAATATCCCATTCTATCAAAAATTCGAATAATTTTTAAATGAAAATGGATCTTATATTTATTTTAAAATTAATCATGCATATTTGTCCTCATTTTGGCATTTTCTTTAATTTATTAGCAATTTGGCTAATTTTGGCGAAAACTCCAAAGGAAATGGTCAAACATAGTCGAATTCTGCTTCAAAACTGCATTTTTGACATTGTCTTTATCCTTCAAGAACTCATTGGCACATCGGTTGGCATAATTAATATTGTTAAAATTACCCCCAACAAATTTAAATTTAAAAGATGATTGCCCGTCTAGATGTTATTATAATTGAGGTCGTTTATGGTAATTTTGCTGCTTATTTTTATCATCTTTTTGGACCACTTGGTCTTGTCATTCTCACCTGCATAAATAGTATAATTTATGGCTTCGACATTGTGCTTATTGTTTTCCAATTCGTTTACAGATATTTCATATTAATTAGGTTTAATATAATTTATTTAAATAATAAAACTATTAAAATATTAAAAGAGATAAACAAATTAGCATATTCTTCTATTTATTATTATTCAATTTGCCGATTATTTTATATATTTTTGCTTTATCAATATTTCTGACAAAATTTGGAGACAGCATTTTAAAATGTCGGCCAGAAGATATTGTATATTTAAAGGGAATGAAAATTGTTGAAGAAAGTTGCTACGTTATTATTGATGAGGTAGGAAGATTAATTTAATGTGTTAAAATTTAATAAATTTTCAGACATTAATTTTGTTTTTTCGATATATGTGGATTTGGTTTATTTTTTGGATGATCATTTTTTTATCCATAATAATTATTCTTCATTGGCGAATAATTCGTTTCGTCAATGCCAATGCTGGTTTCAGCGAAAATACACGAAAATTGAACAGACAATTGACAAAGACATTGACAATTTTGGTTGAATATAAAATTAATAATTAATTAATTACTAATTTTTATTTTAGGCTGCAATTCCTTTTCTATCCTCCAGTTTTATGCTAATTTTGGGATTCATCCTATTTTTAGCTGGAATTGGCAGAGAAGTTAAAGAAGAATTAAAACAACAACAATTCGGAATTTTATTCCTTTATATTATAACACCAATTTTGAATCCAATTATCACAATCCTTGTCAACACACCTTATCGAAATGCAATTGCCCGATTTATTTTTTGTTGCAAATCTCAACAACAAATTATGCCAATTTAAAAAAGATGGAGGATAAAAAATAATTATAAATGAACCAAATTTGTAAAAAAAATAGGCTTTTTAAAAAATGTTGATGCCAAACATCCACGTAACATAATAAAATTTAATTAATAATCAAAGTGCCGCCCACATTTTACCATTGAAAAAAGAGATAATTTAATTTTTTACCCTAAAATAAATATGAATTTATTAAGAGTACGGCATAACATGGTACGGAAAATTTGTTAAGTTTAAACCTTATCTCTTTTATAAAAAATATTTTATATATGATCTGTCTATAAATATTTTCATATTTTTTCAATGTTTTAATTGCTAATTATATTTTTAACATCTTGGATAAATCGTTTCGTCAAAAAACAAAATAATTGCAATGAATAATAAAAATGAAAATTTTAATAAATACAAAATTTATCAATAAAAACTTTAGTTAAATATTCCTGAAAAATGCCTTCAAAATTATAAATACTATTTTATTAATTCATTTCATAAATAAAGTAAATGAAATGCCATTAATCCGCTCAATGAGAAGAATAAAGCCCAAAAATGTTTTATGGCATAATTTTCCGCTCTATTGCAAAAATCTCCGGCACATAAAATGCATTCTTTCACTTTTCCCTGGCATTGTCCACTTCCATTAATTGATTTACACAATTCTGCCGGCGGTTTCAATTCACCGTACATGCAACCTTTCGCCACAGTGCCAATTCCTTTAGAATTTTTAACAAATTAATTATGGTATTTTCACAATATATATATAGAAATTCTAATTATATTCTATATTAAATTAATTAAAGTAATTTTTAATATAATTTCGGGTACTAAAGTCGGTGCCCGAATAGCAGAATATTTATTGAACAAAGCTTACCATCATCCAGATGGCATGGTTCATTAAAGTGCACATCCAAACATTCGGTCACATTCAAATCGCATCCATATTCAATAAATTTTCCATTTGCGTTTGCGGTTGAATTCGAAACACCGTAATAGCATTTTAAGGTGGCAACTAAATTATAATTTCAATTAAATTTTTGACAACTTTCTAGGTTATTTTTCTGTATAATTTTCATTATTTTAAAATTGTATTTTATTATTTTAATATACGAAACTCAAAATGATGGAATTTTTATATTTCATTACATAAAATTAGAAATATTTTTCAGAAAAAATTTTATTAATAAATAAGTCATATATTTAAATTATTGTACTTTAAATTTAATAAAATGAATGAAAATAAAAAAAATTACCAAAATCGAGCAATATTAAGCAGAGAATTAAATGGATTAAAAATGATTGGTTCATTCTTTTCAAAATTGAATTTAATTCTTAATTGGAAAATTAAAAATAAATACAAATAAAAAATAAATAAAATCGATTAGAAACATCTGTGGAATCAATGGGTCAATATTGTGAATTGTGTTTTCTTCAAAAAATTTAATTTATTTAATTGAGTCATTAATTATCTGCCGAAAGAGATGAGATTTTTCCAAGAGATTTGGATGAAATTAAACGAAGGGAGAAAAGGGCATGAAGCAGTTGGCCAATTGGCTCTAATAAAAAAAGGGTTTAAAATTGTGGGGAATTTGATTTAAAATAATGATAAACATTTTAAAAATGTTTAATCAAAACGAAAAATATAAAATATTATAAATTAAATTAACTTAAAAACCTATTTTTAATGAATGAACAAATAATCTTTTAAACAAATGTCATTTTTACTCCAATTATGAAAATTTATTCCATTTTTCCAATTTTTAAAGATCAATAAAAAATTAAGGCTTTATTTTTAATCCATTCTCATTCATCAGCAATTCATTTCTTGATTCTTGATCAAACTTGTCAAAATGGCATTTTAACGCTGAAGTTTTTGAAAAATATAATAAAAAATTAATAAAAAAAATTACCCCAAAATATGCAGAAGACTTTTGGGAATCGTAATTGCATTTGGAGATGACTGCTTTGACCGGGCCACAAACCTTTAAATAATACATATTTAATTTTGAAATATTTACAAAAAAAATATATTTTTAATTTATCACCAAATAACGTGGATCCCATCCATGGTCAGCGGTGCCATCGCAGAAGTCCTGAAATATTTTTGAGAATAAATTAAAATTTCTTTTTACCTGGCAAATTCCATAAAGGCCAACAACGCCGTGTTCCGCACAACATTTGCTGTTATTATGCCCACCGGTATAACATTTGATGAATTCTAGTGAATTTTTAATTATAATTTAAATTTGTTTTAAATGAATAAAGGTCAATTTAAATAATATTTTGGCATAAATCGCCTTATATGTTAAAACGAATTCTGGAAATTTGTGTATTCCTGGGAAAACATTAGTTGCTGTGGTTGTAAATTTCAGAAATCTGGGCTTTTAAACAAACATCTTACAGACTCGCGAATAGGCTCATTCCACTCGGCATGGTCTATTTTATTTATAGATTTTAATTACTTTCCGCTAAATTCTTATCCCACTTCCAGCGCCCTACCCCTACTCCTAAAACTGCCTAAAATTTTAAATTTCATATAGTAAATTGATCATGCCAAATTGAATGTGCCTGCCTACTCTAGAGTCTAGAGTCAGTACGATGTCTAGAAGCCGAGATTCCAGAAATTCACCCTCACAATTCCAGGTGTATTCCCGGGAAAATATACCAATTCCCAAAATTCGTTATAAAATATTTTTTGTTTATTTTAATTATTAATAATTTAAAATATTTACCAGCTCCACATTTCACCATGCAAAGTTGCTCCCAAAAATCGAAATTGGGTGGCGGATATTTGCACACTTAATCAAAAATAAATTAAATAAAATTTAATTCAAAAAACCTTCCATGCAGGTAACCCCTTTGTCTTCGCAACATTTCTGGAATTTGTCGCCAATGGCGTCATTCCACGGATTTTGAGCAGAACATGCAATGGCAAAGGTGGTCAAAATGGCCAAAATGGCAAATGGTCGATTCATTTTCAATTGAATAAATTTAAAAATTGTTCAAATATGAAATTTAAAAAAAAAAGTAAAAATTGAAAAAGAAAAGAAAAGTGGGCCTTTTTAGATTGATTTATTTATTCGCCAATGTTGAAATGAAAAATATACACATTTATTTTAGAATGATATGGGAAATTATGATTCATCCAATAGATAAACATGAAAGAAGATAAAAGGCCACCGTTTGGGTGGGGAGTTGCTGGGGGCCGTCTATCGAGTATCGACCAATGTGCAAAAAATATCAATGAGACTTTCAGCCATTCTCAGAAAAATTCTTAGAAGGAAAAATGTGGGTAAAAGTGTGGGAAAATGTAAAAAAAATCCTAAAATTATTCCTTTATTGGCGAGTACATAAAATATTTTGACAATCAAATAAAATTGAAGAAAAAAGAAAGGAAATTCAAAATTAACCAAATCTATGATATGATCGAAAGAGGGAAATGAAGTGAAGGTGATTTGATTGCTGAAAATTCCGATTCAAAGAAAAATGAATCCGATAATGGTAACTAAATTTTTAAAAAATGACGTAAATTATGTCAGTTTTATTGTAAATCTATTAATAAAAAAACAATAAAGGAGATCTAACAAAGATAAAAATTTATGAGACCGAAATTAATGACCCCATCCCAACCGCAGAAGAAATGTAGCAAATGGGCAGTCTGAGATGGGAATGGGACTATGGTAGTGGTAGCATTTTTATGGGGCTGGAGAGTGGAGAAGGAGGTCAAACGTCAAAGTCAAACACAAGGATGATATAGACTGGGGGCATTGTTGAAGGAAGTGATCGTTAGCTTTATCGATGGAACAGAAACAATAATGTTGGAAAAGGTGGAAAAGAGGAACGGTTGAAAATCCATTACAATATTTAATTTGCCATTTTGTTATTAAAAGTGAAAATGATCAAAAGTTATCTTGGATCGAATGCTGGCTTAAAACTGATTTTTTCTCGTTTTTCAGGTTTTTCCCCTGAATTTTTGGGATTTTTTCTAATTTATATTTATGATCAATTTCTTTTATTTTCTCTCTAATTTTTCTTGAATTTTTTGTCGGTTTATAGTGGAAAATAGAAATGAGGCAAATTCAATTAATTTATGGATATTAAAAAATTAATTAGAATATTTTTCAAAAAATTTATTTTAAAAAAAATAGTCTTTTTCATATTCTGCAACTGCATCTTTTCTGATTCATCCTTCGCCCATTTTCATCCATACCAAGGCACATAATTGCATGCATCCATGGCCACATCCGGCCCACATCCATAGTAAATCAGCAAACGATAACAAATATAATCATTATCTTGGCCGGCGGCACAAATAAAAGGCAATTGATTTGGATTTCGGCCAACACATCCATCCGGACAACTGGCATTCTTCACCGTTTGCACACATTCATCCACATCTAACACTGTTCGTTTCATTCGATTTTGTTCCATATTATTGCCAATAATTGACTTTAAATGAAAAGAATTTTAATTAGGATTAAATTTTATTTTTTTTTCAAAGAAAATGGGTAACATTTTATCTCATAGCCATTTGGGTAGCGGATTTTTAAGTTGCAAATATCGCAAAATATTTCCCTATTTTAGGTTGCCAAAAATAGGTTTAAAAATCTCAAAAGAGATATTTTGGTTTTTAATGCACTTTTTACTATTAAATTTTCATTCAAAAAATGCCAATTTAGGTCAAATAGGTCGAAAAATTTTTTTAAAAAATAAAAAAAAATGTTCCAAAAAAATAATTTATGTGCTTTTCTCATCAAATTTAATGCATATAAAAATAAGTCAAAATCTAATAATCCGATCCGATCTCTATATATTATATTAAAATACCTGATGAGTCTGCGGAAAAACCAAATGCAGCAATATTATTATTGTGGCCAACATTTTTATAATCATTGAGAATGAATAATGGGTCGACATTTGATGTCCGAAAAAATTTGAAAAATGGATTGAAAAACTCATGGATTTCTTCCTTTAAATATTCAAAAATATCACCCTCAAAATAACATTTTCTCCATTGAATTGCGTCAAGCAAAAAATTTTATTTCCTTGTCATTATTGTCAATATCCACAGATTAATGAAATTTGAATATTGTTTTTCACGAAAATGATGACGATAATTTGCATTTTTTTTTTATCATTATTCGATTCTAAACTAGTAAGTACAGCAGAAAAATGCATCGCAGATCATTCGGATAATAATAAATGGGAAAAATATTGTAATATTAAATGTAAATCTTTATTGAATGGATTTATTGAAAAATATATTGTTTTGACAAAGAATACAAAAATTACTTCCTCTTTCTCAATCCCTTTCTGTTTTAATTTGAATAAATAATTAACAAAAATAAATGAAATAAAGCAGCCAAAATATCTGTTTAATTTTTATATTAAGTCGATTAACGACTAATTTAAAAGGAAAAATCCTAAATATGCTTTTTGAGATTTTTATAATATTTTATACAAAATTACAAAAAAATTTCTCAATTATAATGAATAAAAATTTTCATTGTTGTATTGTTTGGCCATTTTGTTGTTGGCGCAAATTTGTTGGCCAAATGAGGCGGATCAATGCTCTTCGATAAGGGGAATTTGTCCAAATTGTGATTATCGGATTCAGCACAGGAAGATAATGGACCAAAAAAGACATCGCCAATTGAATCTTAAATAGTCATTATTTTGATCCGTACAATTAAAAGATTTACCTTCAAATATGTTGGATTATTACGAAATGAATTCCCATACAAAATAAGCGAAATCAAATTTGTCAAAAAGACAAGGAAAATTAGTGACAAAGGATAGGCAGCCTAAAATTTTACACATTTAAATATATAAAATGTTAATTATTTTTTAATACCATTATAATTAATGTTCTAGTTAATTGCCTTTGCATTCGGCGGGTTTCCTCGCTGAACATTGTGATCCGAACAAATCGAACAATTCGCCAGCCCAAAATAATTATCATCAAAAAACCGGCAATGAAATTTACGAGGACTTGGTAGAGCCAAATGCGATTTGCATTTGAATCCTAAAATTTCGTTTTTTTAATAGGCTTAATCAATTGAAAAATTTTACATATTGTAAAATTGTAAACGATGCCATTTCCAAATTTTTCAAATCAATTACGGACATCAAAAGTTGTTCATCGCTCTGCCGAATTCCATCGATTGTGGCAGATGCATTAATAAAAATATAAAAACCGATGGAAGTGGAACAAAGAAGCAAACAAATAAAAAGCATTCCAACATAATGAAATAGGCGAATTTGAATATTACTTAAAAAATAATAATATATTTTAATATTAGGAAATTTCGAAAATTATATTAAAACAAAATTAATAAAATGCCGAATAATAAATTATATAAATAATTTTAAAAATTTTTATGAAAATCTATACATAATAACAATTCTAAAATAACCGAAAATTGGAGATTTAAATATAATTTATTTAATTTTATTGAAAATATCTTAACAGTGAATTTATTGATTAATACCGATTTAGAAGGAAATATCTGTAGACAAATTGAATATTCAAACTGTACAAATCCATGCCATAGAAGAATAAATGAATTTGATAGAAAACGAAGAGACCAAAATAGCCGAATAATTTTTTGAAAAATATAGCAAAATAGCCATCCAAAAATACAGTGAAAACATCGCCCAAAACAAGAGTTATCTAAAAATTCACAAATTAATATGGAATTGCTAATATGTAAATTGAAATTGGATTAAATTAAAATTAATCCAAATTTATTTTCACATTAATTGTAAATTTAGCTTACCGGCCATCCAATTATTTCTTGGATAAGGAAGAAAATATCCAAAATTGCTGTTTGAAAAAGGATTCGACTGTGAATGATCATTTCATTTGGAGTTTTGTGCCAAATTAGCCAAATTGCCAAAAAATTTAGAACAAATCCAATTGGTGGCCAAATTCGGGGATTCCAATAAACAAATTTATCAAAATTTGAGGATAATTCCAATGTCATTTACATAAAACAAAAATAAGTTTTTTCTTTTTTATGTTATTTGAGTGTGAGGAAAATTGCCGGCAGCAATAAAATTCAGTCCAGCAAATTATTTTTTTATCGAAAAATAAAAATTAATGCCAATTCAGGCGCGCATGCGCATTAAAAGCACAGGTGAAAATTTGGTCAATTTATTAAAATGAAAGTGAAGGAAAAAATACTTCCTAATATATTTCATCGAAAAAGAATTTGTTTGAATCTAAAAGGGATGCGGATTTTATATTCTATTTCCATTATTATATTTTTGATTTAATTAATTTGTTATAAATTTATTGAATGTTAATTTATTGTGTAAAAGTGCTAAAAATATATTATTTAAATTTATAGAACAAAAATAAGATAAATTTTATGTACGATGGGAAGATATCAATAATCAATCATTAAGCTAGTATATCAAAAAGTATATGCTTTTTATATTCCAACATCTTTTCAATCATTTCTTTTCAAAATCCGCACTTTTCTATTGAAATTTCATTCCATTGATCTTATATTTTTCGGGTTGTCCATTTTGATTAAATTCAAGCATATCGACATTTTATTTTTGTAATTTTGAATTTGAATTTGTTCATTTAATTTTTTGACGCAAAATTGGCCCAATAATGTAATCTCAAACAAATATTACACCATTTTGTATTCTAGTTTTTCTTTTTCTATTAATCAAATTTATCAATATAATAAACTATGATAAAACACGATTAAATGTTAGAAAAATAAATGTAAACAAATTATAGTTTTATAAAATGCCGATTAATAGATTCAAAAAATTCCTTTTAAGATGTCCGCATATCCCTCATTTTAATTGAATTCAATTTCATTGTAATAATTGGATTAAATCAAAGAGGAATACTTCTTTGCCAAAATTTGCTTTGATTGAATCTGCAGAATGCTCCAAGGTGGCAGCCGGAAATAGTTCAAGGCCAGAGCCAAAAAATTGTTTGGGCACATTCACCGATCCTTAATCATTTAAATTTAATTTTTTTAATTAATTAAATTTTTTAGATTTATTACAAAAATTGGGAAAAATTCAATTAAATTTTTTTTAAATTTATAGTGGAATTTAAGATTTACCGAGAAAATCGCCATTTAGCGTTGCGAATGGAGTGAAATAATTATCCGCAAAATGGCCAATCCCAATGCCAATTACATCGCCAACAATGAATGAGCCATTTTGTTCTTTTGCAGGTAAATATTTTGTGCCATTAATTTCAATGCCATTTTTGTCCCAAATGCATTTTATGCCATTAATCTGAATTCCCTCTTTGTCCCAAATTCCAATCGAATTATTCCCTGAACCAATGCGAGCATTCAATGGGAAATCAGCGTTGCAAAATCCGATTGAAATGCTATAATACCTGAATTTGAATATTAATTAAATTAAATATTTAATGGAGTGAAAAAATATAAACTTACGATGATTTTGGCAGAATTTCAACTTCAAAATAACATTCAATTGATGGCTTTGAGAGGAGCAGAGAATTTGGATCAATCAAAAATGGAATTTCAGTTCGTCCAGTTTCGATTCCTGATTGTCAAAAATAATTTAATTAGACCAAAAATTTATTATTTACCAATTTTTGGAACTAAATTGGTCAAAATGAGCTCATTTTCGGCTTGAATAAGCAAATTCGTTGCACAATACCATCGATTCCATTTGTTTTGCTTCATTCTAATGAAATTGGGCATTATTGACGAAAATTGCTGAAAATTTAAAAATTTAATTTTTGAATCATTTTTCCAATTTTATTATATTTTTGGTTAATTTTACAACAATTATTAAATCGATTTATTCTAATAATCTAATTTCAATTTCTAATTACCACAATTAAATTTAGTTAATTCATTATTATATTTGAATTATTCGAATTTTGTATATTAATTAAATTTTTTTGTATAATTTAATTTAAATTATTTTTTCAGTTTTGTTTTGAAATTTTCCCTAAAAAGGGCAACCAACCGAATTCCACAATAAATTTTCCGCAAGTAATTTATTATTTTCGCATTGCAATTGGCCAATTTCCTCCCTCAATCCGAAAATCTCATTTTTGAATGCACAATTTTCATTTTTCAATTGGCTAATTTCACTGCGTAAAATGGAAATCATGTGATCCTTGTCGGCATTCTCATTCGCTTTATTCGCCATTAAATGGTCAATAATTTGGTTGCGTTGATTGGCCAATAAATTTTGGCTCTCGGATTTTGCCTAAAAAAATATTTTGCAGATTTCGGAATAATAATAAATTCTAAAAAAAATGTCCCTGATAATTTCTTATTTTAAAAGCTTTCTTTCTATCTTAAATGGCATTAGTCCCTTTCATTTCTTTAATTCAAAAAAATTTTTCCTCCATTAATTTATCCAAAATTTAAATAATTAAATACCATTTTTTAGAATCTCATAGAATATATTTTTTGTAGTATTTCTAGGATGGGCTATTATTAGAGGAGTGAGCACTCCTAGAGAAGAGGCCTTAAAAACTTTCCTAGTTGTGGCATTTCTAATATTTTTTTATAAAAAATTACGATAGATTTGTGGTCTACTATTAGAGAATGGGCTTATAATAGAAAAAATAGGTAATCCACCCACCGTTGATGATTGTTCATTTTCTCTTGGCGATGATGGCGATTGCGTTGGCGAAGGAAATAAAGGCTTTGGTTTGATCGGTGGTTGAATTGTTTGTTGGCAATTTGAATTATTTATATTGCTTTGGCTTGTTGATATTTCCTTTGGAATATTCTCCACCTCAACCTTTGGCTCATCAAATGAATTGTTTGGTGTTAAATTGCTATTTTGCTGGAGATTTCCATTCAATTCATTAACAATATTGATGGCCTTATTTAAACTAAAATAAATATTTTATAAATAATTAAATATAAATTCTCTGAAATAAATACCTGATTTCACCCCGTTCATATGCTCGATGAATGTGTGGGTACATCAAAGGAATTATATTTCCTGAATGCCCTTTCTTTACACCACAATTCCTATAAATTCATATAAAAATTATTCATCAAATCATTTTTATTTAAGTCCAATCCAAATTAAATAAAATTGATCCTAGCCAGTGTTTTTATTAATTTTACTTTTAGACTCGACTCGTGTCAGTTTTTCACTTTTTATTATCTGCCTAATTAAAATTTTAATTGTAAAAATGGATAGCTTAGGAAAAAGTAGTCAATCTAATTAGCGAAATTAATTATAATTAATTAACATAAAGGATTATCATTTTCAAATTAATAAAACAAATTATATTATAAAAATGAACTAATTTTGTGAATCAGTATATTAGAATTGGCAAAAATCTGTTTTACAAAGGTAGCGGTTTAAAAAAGCAATTTTTGGTTTCTAAAAATATATCAGTTTTAGATTTCTCCAATTTTCTGTTTTTTGAGTAAAAATTCCAAATTTTGGTTATAGTATACATTGATTTTTTGATACCGTAAACGATTTAGGATTAGGACTTCCTAATTATAATTAATACCAATTATTTTAAAAATAAAATTGATTCACTTTCGCAGAATGGCACTGTCAATATGTTCCAAAACATGGGCATTTGTCTCATTTTTCCGGATTACGACTTGCCAATCGCCAAATTCATCTTCATATAAGTTCACTTTATTTTTATCCATCAATTTTTGCAACAATTCCAACGGATCCCGGCATTCCAATTCTCGCATAATTTCCATATGGGTTTTGCCTGGCCAATCTTCGCTAAAAATATTCAATTATATATTAATTTGGCCTAAAAGACAAACTCGAATTTTCTCATTGCCTCCCAAATTGGCAATCCAATTTGTGAGCCTTCACTGCCAATTGTGCCAATGAATCGAGCGGAAAAATAATTCAGCACTTCATTGTGAATTTCCAATTTGTCTGCTTCCATTGATGCAGAAGCCTTTAATTATAATTGGTTTTAATAGGAACAACAAGGATACTTTATCATTTACATCCCTTTTTTTCCTCAAGAAGGAAAATTGTAGGAAAAGTGAAGGGTGGTCCCCCTTTGGGTGTTGGGGAAGGAGTAGGGGTTATGTGGCATGATTTTTATCCGGACATATCCGTAACCTATTCCTAATGACACGAATCCCCTAATCCTGATGGCCAAAAGGGGGATGACTTTTTCCTTTCTCAACAAAAAAGGGAATGTAAACGATATAAGTACCGTAACGGTTTTACGCTGTACCTCATTCGTAGATTGAGAAGAGGTAGATATCGCATTAATTTCTTGAAATACACTTTTGGGATGTTTTTCTGGGCAAAAATTCGATTTATGTTGTTGAGATCCACAAAAGAAGCATCGATCCCACATCCAAGACATTTTGAATAAATGAAATAAGAAATTTTATGGAAAATAAATTCAACTAAATAATTTAAAAATTATTATTATTCGGCAGAGAGGAATTTGTTTATAAATAGTCCAATTTATGAACAAAAATGATTAAAATGAATGACAATTGAATTTCAAAATAAAAAATGACGATGAGCGATGACGAATCGGTGGGTAATGTTTCAGTACCGCACGTTTCAGTCCCAGCCACTTTGTTGAGCCATAGCCCATAGCTCAACAAAGAAGAAACCGTATGATGCAATCTTGGTATCATTTGATAGAGCTATCTGAACTCTATCGAATAGTGATAAAGCTTTTTTGATTAACTTAAATTTTAAATGACTTAAAGCTGAATAAGTGAATACAAGTCGCTTTTTCTTAATTAAAAGCTTGTAATTAAGTGGATATCAAACTTTTCGCAGATCTCTATATACTATTTGATAGAGCTCAGATAGCTCTATCAAATGATACCAAGATTGCATCATACGGTTTCTTCTTTGCTGAGCTATGGCTCGTCAAAGTCGCTGGGACTGAAACGTGCGGTACTGAAACGTGACGGTCCGATGACGAATATACTTTGGATGGAGGAGGACAATCTTCAATCTCAGATTATAAATATTAATGTGAATGACAAAGCCAATGGCATTATTCATATTTCTTCATCAATTCTTTTGCTTGCGGATTTGATTTATTCATTGTTAGAAATTGGGATAAAATTCAAAATGAAAATGTAATAAATATTTTGCCTTTATCAATCTTGCCATTTTCTTCATATTTTAAGGCTTGTCACATTTTTGGTTGATGTAATTCCAAATGATTAATCTTCTTTGTATATTTTAAATCATTGTATTTGATTATTAATAATGAATTTTAACAAATATGATAAATCCTCATCAGTCAACACAAGTCAGTGAATAATTTGAGAAATATTATTATGCTAAAATTTTAAAAAACGTTGATAAAGTAAATTGACAATTTTAAAATTAATTTTTTATTCAATCATATGAATATTAGTAAAAAATTTTCTCTCCATATTATGCAAATAACTTCGGAATGTAAAATTGATAAAACTTCCTTTTTGATTATAGCTGGGAGGGAAATTGTCGTAAATTGTGAAAATAAATTTCCTCATTCTCGAAAATCACGACGAAAACTGAATGAAGAGTGGAAATTTACGGAAAAATTATGGAAATAATGGATCATTTGTTTTTATCAGCGATTTGACAATATTTATTGAATATTAGTATGATAATAAGGAAGTAAAATTTTCTGGATACACTTATATTAGTGTTATATAAGGCAGAATTAGATAAAGTAAAAAATTATTTTAAAAAAATAAAATAATTCAATAAATTTTCCGATTTCAAAAAATGAATCCACTCTTCATTTTGGCATTTTTTCTTCATTATCAAAGTAATAAATTTTTTTCGAATATAATTTTCTAAAAGAAAGTAAAAATAAAATTTATATTGATTTTAAATAATAAAATATATTCAGTTTATGCACCATCGGTTTTGGCCCAAAAAACGGTTGCATTCCCTTGCGATTTAACCTGTGAAATATGCCAACATACTTTCACATGCGGTAAATTATATTATTCAAAAATATAATAAAAAATCCAAACATTTCAGCCAGCCCCGGCTCAACATACAATGTCACATATTCAAGCCCGAATAGTTGCATTCCACCTTCGAATAATCCAATGTGCGTTGAGGAGGCCTTCAAAGAGTGCGCATGTTGCCCATGTTTTGCCAGTGGAAGTGATGGATGGAAATGTTTGAATGGAGAATGCGTCAAAAAAACATAAATAATTCAAATTGGATGGAAAATATTAGCCACCAATTTTAAGTCCAAAAATTGTTTTATTTGAATTTGAATTAATAAAATGAAAATTTTATGACTTTTTGTCTTAATTTTGTTGTTTGCCCTCGAAAAATCAACTAATGAAAAATCGATCAGTAATTGGATCTATGGCCTCAAATTTTAGCGGAAAACAAATATAGAAAAGAAAATCACATCATAGAAGAAGATCAACACAAAATATATATTGGTTCTAGCAAAAATAGTTGAAATAATGATGAGCGGAAGGCTTGCGTTAAACAAATTTACCTTCACAATTTTATTTGCTAACTCCACAGTCCACATCAACATAGCTTATTCTCAAATGTCAAGTTTCTTTACATTCCTTTATGCTCTTGTAAAACAAGAAGTAAATTAAATTTTTTTAAAATTTCCCATATCGCTATACATTTTTTGAATTAATCTCATTAGATATTGACTAAAACTATTTTTTTGATATAATTAAAATTATTTTCGATGATATAGAGGACGAGAATTTTGTGAATGCATGGAAAGTGACAATGCAATTAATCAGCAAATATGACGATGAGATTTTGTGAGTTTATTTTTGTCATATTTACTATGAATTTTGGGCAAACTAATTCAAAATTAAAACAAAAAATTCGTCTCATTAAGTAAATTTTTTGGACTAAAAATCGCAGACCAACAATACCTAAAAGCAAATTTAACAGTACCAAAATAATTGCAGAGTGCCGAATTGGCTGATTGAAGTGTTTGCGTTCATCAAACGAGAGGAATTGATTCAAAAGAATTCCCATTATGCATCATTGCCAATTTCATGTCGAATATTCAACAAACTTTGCTTACCAAAATTATTTGGAAATGTGCCGCCCCATTCAATTTCCAAATTGACCATTAAATCTTATAAAGAGTACCATCACTGGACCCGATGCCCTTATGATGTAATTTTATGCGAGAAGCGATATTTGGATTCGACTTCTACTTCAACTGTACTCTCGGAACTTCCAACAACTCCACCACCGAAATATATAATCGGTTTTGGACGAATTGATTTAATGTAGGGAATATATATTAATTATTAAAATATAAGATATTATTATTTTTAATATTTTTTAGCTATTTAGCTAGAATTTATAGGACTATATAAATTTAATATGCGATTAATGTTACAAATTTTCAGGTATTTGGATGATCAAATTATTGAATTTTTGCATAATATTCTACCATCACTAAATTCCATAAAATTAATCATTGATTTGCGTGATTCACATTGGTCCCAGCGGCAATGGATTCCGGCAATTGGCCATTTGATTAAAATGATGGCCTCAAAAATTAGAACTTCCAAATTGCAAGTTCGGTTAGCCAATTTGGCCGCATTTAATCGAATATTCCCCTCTATACTTCCCACCATCCAATGCATGGCCGTGGAATTGGATGGCACCGATTTGAATTTATTAATTGAATGGCTAATTAAAATGGAAAGAAAATCACCAAGAGAACCAAGAATATTAATTTTAAGTTACAATAATTTTGAAGATCGATGCCAAGAATTTATACTGATTGAACTTATCAAGGAGGCAAGTGCAATTAAATTAATTTTTAAAATAATTTTAAAGGAATTCATCCACTCCAGAAACCCAATTTGTTTTAGCATTTTTCCAATCCATTTTGCTGACGATTTCACAATGAAAAACGAACAAACCGGGGAAATATTGCGCCTTTCTGACAAAATTTTAATTCGACAACCTCGAGGATACCCAAATGTTAATAATTCAATCGAAGAAAATGATGGAAGCACAACAATTTATATCGGAATTAAAAAACTTGTGGTAAATATTAAATTTAAATATATATATATATATATATATTTTGTTTTTTTTAGAAAATAATCAAATCCATTAATTAATAAGCAAAAGCCATGAAAGTCCGGCTGCAATTTGTGTACAACTATCTTTAATCAAATTAAAACAAACTTACCTAGCTGATATTTGCCAACTCCTTAAAAACAACATCAACATTACATATATTTTTGTTTCTTTTCCATTCACTTTTTGTTCTTCAAAAGCAAAAGAGGAAATGCGCATTTTTATTTTTATTATTCAGAAAATTTCTCAACATATTGAATCATATTTATTTCTTGATTTTTAACGACCATTTTTTTTAAAAATATTTTTAATAAATATTTTCCATGGTAAGACGCAAAAATGTTATGAAAGTATGGAAAATGGGAACGCAATTATTCCGCAAATATGATGATGATGAAGGAATTTTGTGAGTTTACTTTTTGTCATATTTAAATTATGAATTTTGGAGCAATTAACTATTCAAAATTAAGATGCATAGGCCATATATAAATCAGGCGACGAACATTTCCGTCTCGTCACTTCCGTCTTAGCGATTTTGAAGAGCCATAGCTCATTAGCCAATTAACCAATTTAAATGATCTAAAAATGCATTTAATAGGCCTAATTTTTGCTATCCATTTATATATTGATTATCCAAAAATGTAGAGTTTAACTTGGAAAAATCGCCTTTATTTTTGTATTTATGGCAATATCTTGGCCAAATTATTTGAGTTTTGGATGAACAATATACCAATGGATAGCTAATACTTGGGACTATAAGTTTGCATTTTATATATTTTTTGGTTAATTGGCTGATGAGCAATGGTTCGTCAAAATCGCTGAGATGGAAATGACCCTAATCGATATAAATTCATTACAAAAATTTAAAATTTCAACACTGGCTATAATTTGTCCAATTTAAATATTCATCGATTTTCCATGAATCATTTTGTAGGATTGTGCCGAATTGGCTAATTGAAGTGTTTGCGTTCATCAAACGAAAGGAAATGATCCAAAAGAATTCCCATTACGCATCATTACCAATTTCATGTCGAATATTCAACAAACTTTGTTGGCCAATATTATTTGGAAATGTCCAGCCACATTCAATTCCCTATTTGTCCATTCGACTTTACAAAACGTACTATGACCGGTTACAAATTGTAACAAGTTTTAACAATGAGCAAACTTGGTATTGGTATTGGAATGTGTATCCACAAATTCCCCGTTGGTTTTTGAATCCACAAAATTCCTACTATCTTCCTTCTTATTCTTCTTATGCTAAGAAAAATTTATACCATCTTCCGACAACTCCACCACCGAAATATATAACTGGTTTTGGACGAATTGATTTAATGTAAGAAATGAAAATACACATATAAAAATATCTTTTACTGATTAGAACTTATTTGATGAGGTTTTTATAATAAACAATTCTAATAAAATATATAATGTCAAAATTAATATAGGGAATAATCCAAGTACTTTACTTGGGTTAATTTTGGAAATCTCAGTTTAAAATTAAAGTACAGATGAGAAAATAAACTCATCAAATTCGGCATGTTTGATTTATTATATGAAATTTCAATTTCAGATTATTCTGAGCTTGTTTAGTAACATTTTCCCGTTTCCGGCACCCTATTCCTACCCTAACCTTATTATCGGTCTGAAATTGAAATTTCATATAGAAAATCGGACATTCCGAATTGAATGTGCCTATTTTCGAGTCCATTCGTTACTTAAAAGCCGAGATTTCCAGAATTAACTAAAAAAGTAGTTGAATAATTCCAGAACTAAGCAATTTCCGATATTAATTGTGAAATAAATATAATTTTTATTTCCTATTTAGCTTTTTTGGAATATAATATAATCATTTAGGGGGGGGGGTGGGTCTATTGTAATCCAATTATATATATTGTTTCAGGTATTTGGATGATCAAATTATCGAATTTCTGTTTAATATTCTACCATCACTTAATTCCATCAAATTAATCATTGATTTGCGTGATTCACATTGGTCAAAAAGGCACTGGATTCCGGCAATTGGCCATTTGATCAAAATGATGGCACCAAAAATTGGAACTTTCAAATTGCACATTAGTTTGGCCAATTTGGCCGCATTTAATCGAATATTCCCATCTATACTTCCCACCATCCAATGCATGGCACTGGAATTGGAAGACACCGATTTTAATTTGTTAATTGAATGGCTATTAAAAATGGAAAGAAAATCTCCGGCAGAACCGAGGATTTTAAATTTATGTTATAATATGAGAGTAAATCGATGCCAGAAATTGATGTTGATTGAGCTTATCAAAGAGGTAGGCGCATTTAATTTATGAAAAGAAAATTAAAAGGCTTAAAATTTCTTTTTTTAAATAATAGAAAAAATTAACCAAATATTAGAAAGTGGAGCGAAAATTCGTCACTGCGGAACCAATTAGAATGCCATATATTTTTAAAAAAAATTTAACAACATTAATTTTGTTTGATTTATTATTAAATTAATTTATTATTTAATTTTGCACAATTTTATAGGAATTTATTCACTCAAACAAGCCAATTTGCTTTCTTATTTTTCCAATCTATGCTGATGATTTTACAATGAAAAACGAAAAAACTGGAGAAATATTGCGCCTTTCTGACCAACATTTAATTCGGCAAGCTCGAGGAGAACAAATGGTTAATAATCCAATTGAGCAAAAACAAAATGATGGAAGCACAACAATTTATGTTGGCATTACAGAAATTGTGGTAAATATTAAATTTTAAAAAATATTATATTTATTTGTTTTTTAAGAAAATCATCAAACCCATTAACTAAATATGCAAAAGAAATGAAAATCTGGCAACATTAAATGATCATTTTATATTTTAAAAATTGCTATAATTATTGAAAATTTTTACCGATCGAATTTTTTACTATTTTATATTTCCATTTGCAATATTAATAAAATAATTTTAATGGTGAATTTAATTCATTTCATTATATTTCACAAAAATTTTGTATTCACGGTTAAAATTGGAAATTATTTACCAAGTGTTGTGTTGCTTAATTTTTGGAAATTTCGGCTTTTAGGTAATTTCCGAACCGAGAGTAAACTCATTCGACTCAATATGGTCTATTTAGTCTATGAAATTTCAATTTCAAAAAATTTTGGGAGTTAAGGCTAAGGTTAGGGCAAAGGATAGGTTGGAAGCGGGATAGAAATCTAATAGAAAATGTTCTAAATCCGCCAAAATTGATTTGAAATTGCAAAGTAAATCGACGATGCCGAATCTAATTAGCCTATTCTCGTATTTGTACATTAACTAAAAAACTGATATTACCAAAATTAACCTAACAAAGCACTTGGATAATTCGTAATTCCTCATGGGGAATTATTTTTCAACCCGTAAAAAATTGGGAAAATTAGGAGTCTAACACCTTAATTTGTGGACATTTTTCAAAAAAATATAGCGGATTTTGTAGTGTTTTAGGGAATTAAGAAAATAAAATAAAAATTTTATTTAAAATTCACCTTGATAGGAGTTAGGGGTCCTCAAAGTCCGGACTGGGAAATTAATAGCGGGAGGAGTTTTAATAGAAATTATATGGTATTCATTCCAACAGGTATTTGCTGTTCACATGGATGTGTGAATTTTATGGAGGAAGGAGAGGAGAGCAATGGGAGGAAAATTGGTGAAATGAAAATATAAAAATGATGAAATATTCATACATTTATTAGCAAATTATTTATCTGATTATTGAAAATTAATTAAAGTTTAAAATGATTTGAAAATTACTAAAATTATCATAAATTTGATGGAAAATATATTTAAAAATAAATCATTTCCTGTGAACTTCCATCCCTGAATTTCTTGTCATCATCTGCCTCTGGAATGTTGGCCCTGCAAAATGGACATGTTTTCTTTTGTTCCAGCCAAGTTTCAACGCATTCAGTGCAAAAAATATGTGAACATTCCAACTATAAAACAATTAATTATTATTTTTAATTTTAATTTTTTTAATACTTTAATTGGTTTGCGCAATTCCGATTGACAAATTGAGCATTCATTTTGTTGTTTTTTGCATTCATTTTGAGTTGGTATTTTGCCAATTTCTGGTGGGCCACGGAAGATTTTGAAAATTGCAAAAAGCCAGAATAAAATGAGGTCAACCAAAACAATACTCTATTAAAAATATATTCATTTATTTTTTATTTATATTAATTCCACCTTTATAATGACATACACTGTTGTCCACCAGTAAATGTCAACAAATTTTACCCAAAGGGGAAATGGGATGGCGAATTTGTAAATTATTGCGGAATATTCCAGCCATTGGTAGAGAAATCCTTTCCGACTTTTCAAACATTCCGGCATATAGAAAACCTATTCAATTTAAATAATTAATATAAATATTTTTCTGACCAAAATTTTCAAGCAGAGGCTGCAATCTTTGATGAAAATGTCAGCCAAAATAATTAAGTAGATATTGTGAAAAAATTTTGGTTTTTCTTTAAATTCATAGGAAAAGATTAGTGTGGCGAATATTTGCTTCCATTGTTTTTGATCGACACCATAAAAAATGAGGAATTGACGAAGTGCAATTCGGATTAGAATTGGCCAAGCCCTACGATCACCAGCAGAAACACATCTGTTTAGGGAGAATAATTTAATTAAAACGGTACTTTTCGGTGCAGAGATTTTTTTTGGGTTATTATAGGAAAGGTAACGGTAACACTCATGGGTCATCCGAGAGGGTTAGGGTCATCTAGAGATAGGTTATCGTCTTTACGTTTCCCTAGTCCTACTATAAAGGGGACATTCATTACAAAAGCGTTGCACTCAGAAAACAGAAAATTACCTTAAAAATATGAGCAAAAAGAATTTATTAAAATATTTAAAATCCCCAAACTTATGATAATTATTTTTTCACTAAAAATTAATAATTTCATTAAATTTTTATAAAACATTAATATCCTGTCATTTATTTTAAAATTGCTGGATTTATTTAATGTAGAATTTTTTAAAATAGTTTAATTAATCTCTCTTAGTAACATTTTATTTGATTTTGGTTTAATACTTACTCTCAGCAGATTATAATGTTTTTTCTTAAAATTTTCATCAATTCTTTTGAATAAATAAATTATTGAGCAAGTGACGCAAAAAATCATTGATAAAAATGTGGATTGTGTGTGGACCCACTTCTTAAAAACATTTGTGTCATATAAAGTAGTTGCAGCAAATATGATGGAAAGGAAAGAGGCCACAGCATGTGGGGTATTGAAGTAACCGACAATGGAATCGATCAATACAAAGCCACACACTGCGATAAAGCAAAAACACATGCCAATGCCCGTGTGTCCATAAAACTGTTTAGAACATAAATTAAACATTCATTTTGGTGCATTTTACTGTGCCAATCAATTCACAACAATCATCATCGTCATCGTCGTCGTCTTCACTTGGTCCATTCCCTCCCGCCGCCGAATTTACACCATTACTTTGGCCAATATCATTCGGAATTTCAATTGAGACAGCCGGAGGGTTTTGTTGAATTTGGATGCCCGTTTCCGGGTCCTAATATTTTTTTAGTTATTTTTAAATTATTTTATATTCAAAATTACCATTGAATTGACCAAATTACAATGGCCATAGCCAGCAACCATATTCGGAATGTCAATGGAGACAGCCGAAGGACTTTGATGAACTGGAAAGTGTGTTTCTGGGTCCTAATTTTTAAAATATTTGCTAATTTTTAAATAAAATTAAATACAGAAATTACTGGCTGAAAATTTGTGTGACCGGTGACATTGCGATTTTGGCCATTTATAGTAATTGGTATCGGAACATTTGAGGGACCATTGCCATTTGTCCCATTTTGCGCGGAATTTCTGTTCATTCGCACACTTCGTCGGGCCATTGTTCGAAAAACGCCATTTGGCATTTGGACAGGAATCAGGTCAAGTAGCATTTGACGATTTATCTTAACAAATTCATTTTTCATTCAATATTTTAGACTATTGAAATAATTAATAAAATTTATTCTACCAAAGAAGCCCAAATTCCATTTGCCGTTGGTTCTTCTCCTTCCCCAGCAATTACTCCGGTTGGATTATTTCCATTTCCTTCTCCTTGCTCCATGGAAATATTCGGCTGCTGAACAATTTGTTGAGGCATTCGATGAATTTGAAATTTTAATTTTGGATCTAAGAATTCAAAATTTGATGGAATAAATTGGAATAAATTGTATTATTTCTAGAAAGAATTTTTTTAAAATCAATTGCATGTTGCCTCATTCGACTGTTTGAGGTATCTGAAAATGAAATGTTTGGTCCAATCATCATTTTGTCCTTTAAAAAACGACGGAGTAAAGGCAAAGAAATTCCTTCATTTATTCCAAAACAGAAATGACACATTTATGGATGATTTGCTTAGATTTTACAGCTTCCTAAAAGCACAATGGAATTTGTTGCGGAAAATTTTTTGTTGAAATGATATCATTTAAAATTGTTAACATTTTTCTAATTCTTGGATGAATAAAAAATATTTTTTTTATATTTAATCAAAATTAAAATTTAAATTCCATAAAAATCGATTGTAAATTTTTGGGTAATTAAAATTTCGTCCATGCATTCGCCTTTTTTGCCGTATTTTTTGTATTATTTGTCCCGATGGAATTGGGACCTCCTCCCACGGAATGTTGCTGTGGATTTTGGACTTGGGTGGTGCGAAGTGCCAAAATTTGATTGGACCATCCAACCGGTGAAGGCAATCCAATTTTTGGCAACAATTTTGACAAATGATATTTGAACGCCTTTCGATAATCCGTACTGTAAAATTGGAAGAATAAATGAGTTGGAATGAGAGAATTATTGTGCCTGCTTTTGTAAAGGACAATTGCATTGCATCCGGCACAAATATTCAACAAAACACCGCTGATAAAGCCCAAATGCCAGATGAGGACGGGATTGAGGGTGCCGGGAGGAATGTGGAAAAGAATTTGATAGATGGCCAAAGTGACGAAATATGCACCAATATTGACCACCAAAATAATTACCAATGATTTTAGGAGCCGACTATTTGTCTCCTTTTTCGCTAAAATAAATATTAGAATATATTGATTGTTTAAAAAATTGAAGTATTTACCCCACTTTTTGTTTTTACCCCAAAAATAGTTTTTGAATTCTAATAAATCAGAAACTGGTTTTAGACCATATAAACCTATATCAATTTGTAGATCTCATCTGACGCATCGAATGATATATAAAATGTCTAATTTTGGCCCAAAATTAGTGTTTAAAACCAAAAATTGGAAATATGGTTTAAACGGTTTTACTCGCTCATCATTTTCGATTTAAACTAATTAATATGTCAAAAGACTTGTCTAGATGAGATCTATACAAATTGGTATAAGGTTTATAGAGTCTAAAATCGGTAAAAATTTTAGTTAAAAATGGAAAAAGATATTTAGATTTTAAATTATACCTTTTCGGCATCGAGTGACGAACCAAATTGAAATGTAAAAAATGGTCGCAAATAAATTCAAAATGGCCGTATCCCGAAAGAAAATTTCTCCCAACGGGCCATCATACAATTCCGAAATACAACCAGTGGAAGGGCTTAAAATTAAAAATAGATTAATTATTAAATTTTTAAAAATATTTTATTTACCTATTTGGGTCTTGAATTGTATAGAATTGGATTACATAAAAGCAGCAACGCGCCCCATAGAAAAAACAGACTAAAATGTGGACTCCAAGGTAGATTTTCTTTTTCAATGTGCGATGGCTGAATTATGAATGAAATAATAATTAATTAATTTTATTGAATAAAAATTATACAAATGTGGAGAAATCATTGCAAGGAAACGGTCAAATGCGGCACAAACCATACCAACAAGAGCACAATTTAGGCCAAATAACATTAGGACATTCAATCTGGCAGCCTAAATAACTAATAAATATATCAATGAATTAAAAATTACCAAAAATGTGCTAATGAAATTGATGCCGCTGAGGGCAATTGTGAAGAAAATGGCATGCCCGGATTGGTGGAATATTTCAAAAGTGCAAATCATTGCAATCAAAAAATGGGCTGTTTCATGCAAAGATCTAATATAAGAGGGCGAAAATTTTGAGAAGATATTTATTATTTACCTATTATCCGGGTCCTGATTTTTTTGAAATAAAGTTTCCCCCTACTGATGGGTGACTAGGGTAATATAAGATGGTAACCTCTCCCCTGAAGACCCTAACCCAATAGGGATGATCCATGGGGGGTTCCTGTACCTTTCTCTCATTGACCCAAAAAATCCGTACCCGGATATACCAATTTTGATTGAAAAGAATATGAATTGTTATGGCAAACTTTGTTTTAAATGTGACAAAAACAACAAAAGCATTCATTGCAACACCGAAATATCCAACAAAGAAGAAAAGGGCTGCAGGGATGATCAAAGACAGTGTTGGACCCGAATTACCATAAATTTGATAAAGCTGGTATAATTATTTAATATATAATTTTTAATTAATTAAGAATACTTGATTGTCGGAACTTTTGTTGATTGACATAATTAATTTTATATATTTTAATAAATCTGAAATTTTTAAATTAATTTTGTTTCAAAAAATGGACAAAATGATAGTAAATGAATGTTATTTATATTTATTAATTAACTGTAATTTTTTGAAGACAAATTCTTCTTAACATTTTCCAAAAATTTTTGTATTCATTATTTCAAAAATAATGAACAAAACATAAATGATCAAATGTGCACAGACCAAGAGGGCTGCAAGAAATGGGGAAAAAAATTTTGTATACGAAAACGAAAAAAATTGTAAATTTCGTGAACGAAATGAATTGAAAAGCCATTTAGGTATTCAAATTTAAATTATCAAATTTTTTATTTATGGTGCATAAATAGTTATTTTTTTCTTACCATTCAATGAATAAAATAAATGTTTCAAAGAGAAAATTTCGCCCATATTCACTTATTGAAAAAAAGGTAGTATGATATTTTTTCATAATTTACGCAAAAAATGAGAATATTGTGTAAAATTTTAGCTGAAATATGGTCAAAAGTACCAATTTTATGGGATGCAAATTTTTGCACAAAAATGGGTTTGCACGAAACGATAACGAAAAGAAAATACCAAAAAAAATTTTCGTAAATGAAAAGAAAACGGAACTCAAAATCAAAACATCATAAAAATTGCGAAAATCGCGAAAATGAAACTAAATTTCGTTCTTCGGCCTGGTGCGGACAAAAATAAGCAAAAATATAGTTTAATTTAAGCAACATGGAAAATTGTATTATGATTTGTGATGAGAAAAATTAGCAAAAATAGACAATTAAAATCATTCTTTTCACAGGATTGGCATTCTCTGTAGTGTATTTTGTTCGATTATGGGAATTTGTTGATTTTTTCTTACACAGTCTTTTCCAAATGATGAATTCAAATGAAAATCATTTAAATAGAAATATATCAAAAATTTAAATTAGGCCAATATAAAAATATGCATCATATAATAGAATATTCTAATAAAAATGACCAATTTTATATGAAAATTGGTTAAGCTTAGCCGGAAAATTAAATTAAAAAGTACCAAGAAAAAAAGCATAAAATATGCAAAATTCGTTCATTTTTTAGTATTTGAGAATAATTTAATTGATATCATTGAAAGTTCCAGACAGTTTAATTCCATTTCTACTAAAATAGGTATCAAATTTATGTCAAATTTAATTATCAATATTAAGTGCACATTAGAAAAAGAAATATTCAATGAGAATGGCAGAGAATTTTATTTCTATTCCAATTAAATTAATCCGTTTCCGAATGATCTTACAAAAGTGAATGAAGTGTTTAAAATTAGAAATATTAATTTAAAATTTTCGCATCAATAATTTTTATAAATCATTCAGCAACTTGTTGCCAAATTTCAAAAAATCATGCAAAAATTATCAAAAAAATTAAATTTTCAAATTTCAAAAAAAAGGTAAAAATTTCAACAGAAAAGATTTTTATTTTTATAAGGGTTTATTTCGACACATTCATGAATGATTTGCCTAGATTTTACAGCATTTAACAAAATGGAATTTTTGCAAAAATTTTTGTAAAAAATGATATCATAAAAATGTTAATATTTCTAATTCTCTGATGAATAAAAAAATTTTTCCAATATATATTTAAAAAATTAAAAAGTCCAAATGAAACGAATAAAAATATTTTTAACAATTTGTAATTAATTGTAATCAGCAGCATAAATAAAATATTAATAGTTATTTTATTGATTAATATTTGCACTTTTAGTTAGCTATCCAAATTATTTTTGTGTAGACATTGAATTTGACAAAATTTGTCTCATCAGGCAATAATATTTATGTAAATTGTGTGTACTGCTGTACTACAATCGCATGTTAAAAAATAATGTTTTGATTATTTATCGGATTAATCAATTAAATATTTTCATTCCACTTTCAACAATAACAAAAAAAAAGAACATTTTCGATTTCTTCCATATTTAAATTGGGGCTAATTGAATTGAAATATCTATTAATTTTATTCATATTTAGATTAGTTATAATGTTATATTCAATATAAAAATTGCACAAATAATTAAATAGAGAACATTTTTGGAAAATTAGCAATTATAGAATTATTGATGTGAAAAATTTAAATTAATATTTCCAATTTTAAACTCTTCACTTCACTCTTTTTGAAAGATCATACGAAAACTGAATCATAATTTTAAAATGAAAAAAGCCACCACATACCAAGAATATTTATTAAATATTTCTTTTAGCACTATAATTAAATTTAACATAAATTTTGTGCCAATTTTAGAAAAGTATTAAACTATATGGACCTTTCAATTAAATTATTTGCCAAATACTAAAAATCAACGAATATTGCATTAATTTTCTCACATTTCTTTTATTTTTATGCCTTATTTTCTTGGTATTTTTTTATTTAATTTACCGGCTAAGATTGGCTAATTTTCTCGAATAAAATTGGTAAATTTTTTGTAGAATTATTCTAATATATTCCAAAATTTTCCAAATAAAATTTTTTTAATATTTGCCAAATTTGCATTTTAATATAAATTTAATTTATTTTTGATACATTTTTATTTAGACCATTTTGATATGTAAAAATTCATCATTTGGATTTTTCATTCACTGTAAGTCAAGAAAATATTAAACAAAATTCCCAATCCCTGACTATTTTTTTAAAACAAAACAAAATACACAATACAAAAGAATGCCAATCCTGTGAATAATTTTAATTGGCTTCATTTTTGCTCATTTTTCTCACAAAATTCAATTCCCTTGAATCCAATCTTCCCAATTATTAATTGTTGCTTAAATTGAGCTATATTTTTGCTATTTTTGTCCCCATACTGATCATTTATGTTTTGCTCATTATTTTTGAAATAATGAATACAAAAATTTTGGGAAAATGTTGTGAAGCATTTTTGTTAAAGAAAATTAAAGTTAATTAATAAATATAAATAATATTCATTTAACATAATTTTGGCCATTTTTTGTCAAATAATGAAGAAATAAATTTAACTCACAATTTCAGATTTAAAAATTATTTAAAAAATGCCCATCAATGAAAGCTCCGATAATCAAGTATTTTAATTAATTTAAAATTAATTATTTAATTTAATTATTTCTCAGCTTTATCAAATTTACGGTAATTCGGGCCCAACACCTTCTTTGATCATCCCGGCTGCCCTTTTCTTCCTTGTTGGCTATTCCGGCGTCCTAATGAATGCTTTTGTTGTTTTTGTCACATTTAAAACTAAGTTAGCCCAAACATTTCATATTTTCCCAATCATATTCCCAATTCCAACCGTATAGACCTCTTCATGGAACAGCCTACTTTTTGATTGCAATGATATGCACTTTTGAAATATTCCACCAATCCGGGCATGCCATTTTCTTCGCAATTGCCCTCAGTGGCATCAATTTCATTAGCACATTTTTGGTAAATTTTATTAATGATTTAATTTATTTCAAATTTAGGCTGCCAGATTGAATGTCCTAATGTTATTTGGCCTAAATTGTGCCCTCGTTGGTATGGTTTGTGCCGCTTTTGACCGTTTCCTTGCAATGATTTTTCCACATTTGTATAATTTTTATTCAATAAAATTAATTAATTATTATTTCATTCATAATTCAGTCATCGCAATTTGAAAAAGAAAATCTACCTTGGAGTCCACATTTTAGTCTGCTTTTTCTATGGGGCACGTTGCTGCTTTTATGTAATCCAATTCTACACAATTCAAGACCCAAATAGGTAAAATTAATTATTAATTTTCTTTCAAATTATTGATTTTTTTATTTAAAGCCCAGCCACTGGTTGTATTTCGGAATTGTTGAGTGGGCCGGTGGGTGAAATTTTCTTTAGGGATACCGCAATTTTAAATGCACTTGCGGCCATTTTTTACATTTCACTTTGGTTCGTCACTCGATGCCGAAAAGGTAAATTTCGCTATTTATTTTTTTTATCAGATTTTATTTTTTTAACACAAAGGTAGTTTTGTTTTCTAATAAATCTGAAACCGATTTTAGACCCCACAAATCTTATACCAATTTGGGTAGATCTCATCGAGACTAATCGAATTTTATATAAAATGTCAATTTTTGGTAAAAAATTAAAATGTTTAAAACCAAAAACCGAAATATGGTTTAAACGGTTTAACTCGCTCATAGTTATAATTTAATCTAATAAAAAATTTATATATACGTGTCTCGACTCTCGATGAGATCTTCCAAATTTATGTAAGGTTTGTAGGGTCTAAAACCAGCTTCTGATTTATTAGAAGTCAAAAATATTTTTGGTTTAAAAAATGTGTTAAAAAATGCTCCATTTTAAAATGACCAATTTGGAATATTCATTATTTTAGCGAAAAAGGAGACAAGTAATCGACTTCTAAAATCATTGGTCATTATTTTGGTGGTCAATATTGGTGCATATTTTGTCACTTTGGCCATCTATCAAATTCTTTTTCACATTCCACCGGGCACCCTCGATCCTGTTCTCATCTGGCATTTGGGCTTTATCAGCGGTGTTTTGTTGAATATTTGTGCCGGATGCAATGCAATTGTCCTTTACAAAAGCAGGCACAATAATTCTCTCATTCCAACTCATTTATTCTTCCAATTTTACAGTACGGATTATCGAAAGGCATTCAAATATCATTTGTCAAAATTATTGCCAAAAATTGGATTACCTTCCCCCGTTGGATGGTCCAATCAAATTTTGGCCCTTCGCACCACCCAAGTCCAAAATCCACAGCAACATTCCGTGGGAGGAGGGGCCAATTCCATCGGGACAAATAATACAAAAAATACGGCAAAAAAGGCGAATGCATGGACGAAATTTTGATTCTCTTAAAACAAATTAACAATAATGGGAAGAACGATCATTTGTAGGAAATTGTTCATTTCCCTTTGATCTTTCTACACAATTCCCACAGTTTCTATTTCATTTTTACTATTTTGCACATATTAATTATTTATATTATTTTTTAATTCATTGTTTCCAATTTTCGAAAAAGAATTATATAATTTAAAATTTAGGTAATAATTAAATAGATGAAATAAATTTGAAGAATTTCATATAATTGACATCTAAAAGATAGAGCTAATTGTTATATTGGCGAAAATTATTATTTTCTTATAAAAAGAGGAAATTTGGCAAATAATATTATAAAAATTATTTTTAGATTAATTTTTGGAGGAAGGAAAATAATTGAATTTTTTGCCAATATAAAAAAAGCTAAAAACAAAAGACAAAAAAATATAAAAAATATCCATTTTAGTTGCAAAATTATTTTATTTTATTCTAAATTTTAATTTTTTTAAATAAATCAACATTTTTGCGGTTGAATTTGTGTTGATTTCAATGTCCATGCTTTCACCGATTCCAGCAGATCCAAATTTCCGACGAATCCAATGCCCAAAATTCGACCTTCCACTAAAAAATACAAATAAATTTGAAAACAATTTAAATTAATTGATTGCCAGGAATTCTCAAAGTGCCCGCCCATCTTCCATTGTCCCCAAAAACTTCAATCGAATCTTGGTCAATGAAAATGCGCAAATTAGATGGATTGGCCCCTCGGGCAATTCGCCGAATATTTTTTGAATTATCCCTTCAAAATATTGATTATATTTTTGTATTGAATATTTTTATTAATTTCACCATTTTGCCTCTATTTCCAGCCCTTCACCATTTAATTTGACCAAAATGGCATCATTCCCCATTTTGGAATGAATCATTGTCATCGAAATTTGTTCGCCTTCTGCCAACTTTTTTAATTTATATTCAATTTCCACAGTTCCAGATGGCCCCAAATCCATTGGTTTTCCTTGCATCAGTCCGCCTGCATCCATTTCATTTAACTAAATAAAATTCAATTAAAATTAGTGAAAAATTTTTTAATCGGCAAATTTAATTCTTTCGTCGGACAAGCTAATAACGGTTTAGAAAGTGAATTTCACCAGATAAATCATTTAGCATTTTTGTAGAGTTCATTGAGATGCGTCGATTTATATATATTTTGCCTGATTTGGCCTGAAACTAAGCGAGCTTTAAACCAAAAACATGAAACGGTTTATCATTCCGTTTTAGACCTAATTAACCAAAATAAATATGAATCGACTTATCTAAATGCTCTCTACAAAAATGCTAAATGGTTTGCTTAGTGAAAATCGCTTCTTAAACAGTTTATAAGTTGTAGACAAAAAAGCGCCCATTAAAATTAGAGCATAAAAATTATTGCAAATACAAATTTGCCCTTTATCTTTTATTGTTTTACCCTCAAATTTTGCACATTATCGTGTGGGGCAGTCATCAAAAATCTGCGATCAATTGACAATTTCATTGTTCGGGGCAAAGTAAATTGGGCATCAAAATCCGTTTTTCCGTCCCAATGATTCCCCAACCATCCAATTATCAATGCCTCCCCTGATTTTGCATCATAATATGGCTAATAAATAAATTAAATAATTTGAACATTTGATTGAATATTCACCAAATAAGCATATGAATCGGCGGCAAAATCCAAAATTTGTTCAAACAATGGCAAAATTGCTTTTCCATTGAATGTTCCCACAATAATTGGGGAAACACTTGTTCTTTAAATCCATATTAAATTAAAATCAATTAATGTTATAAGTTGCGAAATATTTGAATTGGTAAATTCCGGAATTTACCAGATGTTGGATTGAAATTAAATTTTGGAAATCTCAACTTCTAGGCAAACCCTTGATTTGAATTCGAATTGGAATGATTGATTAATCTATGAAATTCCAATTTTAGATCGAAATAAAGCTTAAAAAGTTCCGAAATAAAACTTATGCAAAAAAAATAGTAAATTAAAACTGATTAAAAGCGGTTTTGGTTTAGAGCAACGTTCCAGCTTTAAAAACAAGTTAATCTCGGTTTTAAAATTGAAATTTCATAGACAAATTTAATCACTCCAAGTCGAATGAGCCTATTTTCGACTTGGTCTAGAACCCTCAAAATTAACCAGAATAATATCTGCTGGTAAATTCTGGAATTTTACAAATTACAATATTTTCTTTTATATTTATTCCATTGTTTTCACCCACCTTCCATCCTCATCCTTGCTATTCTGCATTCCATAATTCAGCACAAAAAGTGTGTCCTCGCGTGCAGGATTCTGTAATGGAATAATCGCTGAACATTCGCACACATCCGATCCCCATCTGCTCTCCTCGTGCACAATTCCCTGAGTCCCAAATATTTCAAAATAAATTGAACTAAAAAACCCACCTGATATATCCATTCCTCAAAATTTATTGGCCGATTCCCAATTTGTTTTTGTTTGTAAAGTAAAACAACACCTCCTTTTGTTCGATTTTTCCATCCACTTCCCAGCGTCATAAAATAGGCATTTTCCGGCGGTGGCCCCATGAATACTTTTGGGTCGCGAAAATCCCAAGCTAATTTGTCCAGCATTTCCGCTGGCTTATTTGGGATTATTGTGCGTGATGGGCCCATTGGACGATAAAAATCCTTTAAAAAATTGAAAATGGGAAAATATTTTATAAAATGCACCTTGGTGATCACACTTCGTTGAAATTCTTTAATTTTTCGACCTAAATAAACAATAAAATAAGTGAAATATTTAATTAGGTCAAAAATTATTTAATAAAATTTAAGTGTCAAAAATAATCAGATATTAATTATAATTGGTCATAAAATCACGTGTTCGGGCTTATGTTATGATTTAGGGCCAAGGATGGATTTAAGAGTTAGGTTTGGGTAAACTAGGATTCAAAAGAAGCCTGATTTGACCAATTTACCTTATTTACTTTATTAGAAGCCCATTCTCTATTAGAAGCCCACCCTCATTAGGAGCCCACCCTCGATTTTGAAGTACTGTACCTCTTGACATAATGAACTTTTTGAATTTTTTTACATTTCTTAGTGGCATTAGCCTCACTAAAACGGCTATAGATTGTTCAAAGAGAGATAATAGAGTTATACCCTAAATTTTGCCAATTTTCAGGCTTATTAGAAACTTATAAACCCATGAGTTTCTAATAGAGGAAATACATAGCCTAAAGAAAGAGATTATTTTTCCGACATGAAAAATTTTCGGTAAATAAACACTCCAATAAAATCAATGCGTAATTGATATTATTTTCACCCACCTTCCATATGATCCGTGTAAAAGAGCATAAGCCCACCATCCGGGAATGAATGGGCCGAGCCTGAATAAATATGCGCCACTCGGCCGTGGGCATCCCTTTGAGGACGCAAAAATATTGGCTGATGGATCCAATTCAACATATCATCGCTGACCGCATGGCCCCAATACATCGATTCCCTGGGCCAATATTACATATTTATTGATTAATTGAATAGTTATTTAATTTGTCGAAAAAAATTTGAAATTATTGAAAGAGCATTGAAAATGTCGAAAGCATTTTACAGTTCAAATGTTTGTCAAAAACACAAAAAACTTATATCCAATCGATAAAAGTCATCAAAACGCATCGATTGGTATATAATTTGTCAGGATTTGGTCAAATTTAATGGGTATTAAACCGTTTAAACTCATAATGTTTTTTTGGCTCAAAACTGATTTAAATGATTAAACAAATTATATTACTATTCGATCCGTCTTGACGAGATCTAAAGATTGGATATAAGTTTTGGAGATCTAGATTAAACCAGTGAACCGTTTAAGTTTTTCGGCAATTCCAATATTTTTTTCAGATGTTTTTTTTAAAATTTTTCCTTCATTTTATTTTTCAACCATTTTTTTGAATGTGGATAATGTTGGTAAAAAAGATGATATTTTCCATCGGCCGTTCGGCTGAACCCATTTGGATCATTATTCCAGCCAAGGGGAGGCCGAAAATGGAAACTCCCATCACGATTTGGGCGTTTTGCTTGTGCCGAAATGAAAATGGGGCAAATGCCATTGTTCATTACCTAAAAAGGATTGAATGTTCAAAAATGACCAAAATGATTGGATCACTTTTTCTGGTTCAAATGAATAAAAATAAAAATATGAGAGGATAGTATTGTCTGGTTGCCAAGAGAATTCAATTTTGCCTTCTCTTTCCAATGAAATTTCCCAAAAATTGAACCAATCCGTTTCGGTTGTGCTGGCCAATCCCATTTTGTCGCCATTTTCAAATCGAACATAGAAATTTGCTGGCTATAAAATTTTCTGAAAATTTTAAAAAATTTTCCGAATTACTTGAGATTTGGTGGCCGCCTTCAGCCAAATATGCAAAATGCTTGTTTCGGTCAAATTGGCAAAAAGAAATTGGAATTCGCCCGGTGGAGAAGGAGGGGAAATTTGGGTGGTGGTTGAGGAAGGATTGAGGGCATCATCAAGCGATGAACTGAAAAATAATCAAAATTGAATAAATTAATCAGAGGTAACCTCAAATTTGATATTTTCCATATTTCAAAGACAATTATGGCACCCAAAATAATAATAATGGCAATTAATAATCCAATGGCACAATTCGATTTGGCCATTATTTACAGGAAGGAATTCTTAAAATAAAATTAATGATTGTCTTAATGATTGTCTTTTTTGGATTTATGCCCTAATTAATATTCTATTAATTTTATTAGAATTTTATTTTTTTTGGACCAATAATGAATTCGTTAAAAACCAAAAACAACTATTAACTTGAATTTGTCAATTTGTGGTTTTTGAGATGAATTTTTATCAAAACAATATAAATTTAATGGTAATAATGAAGAAGAATGAACATTTTAATTATCTTTTATTGGGAGCGTGGCCTCACTCATTTAATGAGTTTTATAATCAATGTTTGACAAATTTTATGTTTTTTTAATTGCAAATTGTAAATTGGGGGACGGGAGACGAGGACCATAATCTCATTAAAAATCAATCAATTAAAAATAATATGAAAATTATTTAATAAAATCAATCGATGGAAATCCCCTATTTTTTTTCTTTTCTGTGATGAAGCTTTAAAATATAATACTTTTAAATGAAATTGCGATTTTGTAATTCATGTTTTATTATAATAAAGTTTTTATGTATAATTCGACCATTAATTAATTTCACATTATTTTAAATTTTTTGCTATACTATGATGAATTTTCCAGAATGTCGATCGGAATTCGTACCGTACAAATTACATTTCCCAAAAGTGAAAGTGCATTCATTCCGGAAAAATGTATTTATATTTTTTAATTCCTTATGGACTTTGTGTTTGCCCTTTTCTTAATTACTATTTGTGGTTTGAATAATTCCATCATTTTTGCTGTAAACAAATAACCCAAAATTGTTAGCTGCCACTTCCACCCTCCATCCTCCCGTTTTCCATAACCTAACCCAACTATAACTCATTTACCGGCATGAAATATCCTCCCCAGAGGCGCCCAAAACTCAATCCATTCCGCGATTTGCGCACGCTGATGAGCTAAAGCCATCTCCTCTCCACCATTCACAACTTTCAATCCAATCCCCTGTCGACCATTGATGAGATGAAGCCACTTCTCACCATCACAGCATCCAATCCTCCCATTCCTTTCTCTACCCTTCAATCATCGGCTGCGCAAGCTGAAGAGCTGGGCCATACCCATCCCAAAACCATCCAAAACAAACCCCTTCCCATCCGCGCATTCATTTACTGTTTACCCATGTGATGAGCAGGGGCACTTTCCCATCCTATCATATCCAATCCCCCCACTCCCTCCATTCATAACATTAGGGCATTCAGCTGCGCACGCTGATGAGCTGGGCAATCCCCATCCCATTCAATCCAATCCATAACCATTACGACACTTGCGGACCCGACACTTGCGGACGAAACGGTCTAGCGCCGATGGTGGTAAAGCTATTGTGGAGTTGTTTATGGCATATTATTAGGCATAAAATTAGCTACAAAATAATGTGCAAAGCATTGGCCAATGGTGAATATTCATTGAGTTATGACCAAACAACCGTTGGTTTAATTAAAATTGTGTTTTTGGCTGTTTTTTGGCCATAACTCTGTGATTATTCAACATTGGCCAATGCTTTGCATATTATTTTGTAGCTAATTTTATGCCTAATAATATGCCATAAACAACTCCACAATAGCTTTATCTCTATCGGCGCTAGACCGTTTCATCCGCAAGTGTCGGCCAACCCATCCCCCATCCTCACCATTTGCGCATAAAAGATGATGAGCAGGGGCATTCAATTGCGCACGCTCAGAGGCTCTGGGATATCCCATACCATTCAACCCACCCCCCCCCCCTCCCGCCTCTGCGCAAGTGACCCCCTTAATCCCATCCAAACCAAATCCAAACCCTTCCATCCGCGCATTAATTTGCGCACGCTTCGATGCCGCATCGCATTCAATCATCCTTAATTTACGCATGCTTACTGGGCCAGCAATCTCAGATAATCAATAAATCCGTTTACTTTTCCCCATTTTTTCAGCTCCATAAAAAGTTGGCCATTTTTCAAAATGACACTCATATCCATCATTACCTAAATTTATTTCATTAATAAAAATATATTCTAATTTTAGTTTAGATGAATTCAAATAAATTCCTTCTATACTTTTCATTATTTTCTGCTTTTTTAAATGAATATTCCAATGCAACAAATGTGTCCAGTCTAATTGGCCAATCTGAAAAGCGATTCGAAAAATTGCATTTTGAATTGGAACACGAAAATGGAGAAAATGGGAAAAAAATATTTGGAGAAATGTTTGATGAAGAATTGTTGAAAAAGTTTGGCAATATTCTAGATGAAGTAAAGGAAAAACTGGCAAAAAATATTCACCATTTAAAAGTTGGACTGGAATTGGACACAGAATATACGATGGAATTCTGGCAATATTTGGAGACGGACGAGAAAAATTTAATGACAAAAAAATTGAACCAAAAAGTTATTGATAGAATGAACAAGAAATACGAGGAATTAAATGAAGAAATTAATGAAATAAAAGGGGATGAGGGATATAAAAAGGGAACGGGAAAACGTAAAATTAAAAGAAAACAAAAGGTGAAATTAGAGGAGATAAAACAATATCCGATTAAAGGGAAGTCCCATTTGGATTTGAAAGCACTTGGAAATTCGGCTGAAAGAAGGGCGGAAAAAGAGAAGGAAAATTTAATTGAAGAGGAAGTTTTAGCACGGGATCTAGTGAGTATAATACAGAATGAAAGGAAATCATTGGAACATTTGAAGGAAATTAGAGAGATGGGAAATAAAGCCATCGATCATTATATGGATAAAATTTGCGAACAAATAAATAATACGGAAAATGTGGAAAAAAGTCAGCCTAAATTGAAAATTGGGAATGAAAATGAGAGTGGAAATGAGAAGGAAGAAGAACAAAAACATGAATGTATTGCCCATAAGGTATATATAGCTTAAATATTATTAGTAAATTAAATTGTAAAAAATATTTTTGGCGACACGAAAAATTTGCTTCGGTTCAATTGATGCTTTAAGAAGGGCATGTCAATATTTTTTTCAAATACCCAATTTAAAATCCAACAGCTAGCCAAAATTAGCAAAAAGAGAATGAAATATTTATTCATTTGATGATTATTTTTTTCTTTATAAATTGAAAAGAATGGCTGATGATTTTAGACGATTCGAATTCTATTTTTGGCTAAATCGTGCTGCATCAAGATTATTTGATAATTTAAATCCATTGGCAAAGGAAATGATGAAAATTAAAACGGAATCAGACGAGGAAAAATTGTTTGGAACGAATATAAATATAAAAAGAATGTTGGAATCGAAGGAATTGGCCGAAATTATTAATGGACTTTTGAAAAAAATGAATTTGGATATAACAATTAAAGAATGGATTGATCATTGGAAGGAAACTGGGAGAAATGTTGATGAAGAAAAGGAAGAGAAGGAGGAGGAAAAGAAATTGGAAGAAGAGAAAATGAAGGATATAAAGTGGTTGGAAGAAGAGAAAAAGAAGGCAAAGGCGGATGATAAAAATAATGATATAAAGGGGAAAGCAAAGGAAGAAGATGAGGAGGAAGAGGGGAAGATGAAATTGCATGACGAAAAAAAGAAGGATATAAAGGGGAAAAAGGCAAAGGAAGAAAAATTGGAGGAAGAAATTCGGGAATGGAAAATCAAAATTCGTCTGGAAGTAGGCCGAGTATTGTTGGCATATGAGAAAATGAATGAATCCATGGCTTTTGATAAATATTTGGCAATAGGTGAAGCAAAAAATCTAGTATATGTCCCATTATTGGAGAGAAAAAGCAATATTAATTTTGTGAGATCAGCCGATCAACTTCCTGATCCCCGCAAATTAAACGAATTAATTTTCGCTTTGGTGATGAAAGTTAAGGAAGGGAAGGATATTGGAAGGAGATCAATGAATGCAAGAAAATTATGAGATCAAAAAAGAGGGATGGCAAGAAACAAACAAAATTTTAAATTTTCGGTTTCCTCTATAAAATTGAAAATTGTTGATTTATTCATGATTGCAATTTTCTTTTGGATATGTTATTTTTTTCATAAAATTCGAGGGATTTTTTTCACAAAATTATTACAATAATTAATATGTAAATCATCCAAAATAACATTCAAATAATTGCCCGAGGAATCGGAGACATTTTCTTCACTCAATGCAGGCGAAGCGAGGAAGTCGAGTGGGCCAAATCGAAAGCTTATTGTGACCATCACCAATTTCTTTGTTGTTCACCAAATTTATTTTCATCATTCAATAAGAATTATAGCCGGAACCGCCATATATCCGCCACCATGAATTCAAACATAAATTGGACATAATTGTCGGTTCCATTTGAATCTTCACAATCCAAAATAAATTTTTTGAATTTTATTGAGCTTTCATTGCTTACTGCTGTCCAAACATTAAAAAAGAGGCCATTCTCATATCCACTGACGTTTTCAAACATAAAAATGTACATTTCGAACCAAAAACTTCAGGCCACCAGCGTGGCATTCAAATTATAGGGTGACTTGGATTTATGATGAAATTGAAATGTTATTCGCCGACAGGGTTTACATGAAAAAAAAACACAACATGTCATAAAAGAGAAAACTTAAAATTTTGGAAAAAAACAAAATTTTTTTTTAAAAAACAATCCAAAGAAAAACAATCGAAATGTTTTGATGTTTTGAAAAGTAAAACAAAAATTTTTTGAGGATTAAAAACAAAAAAAAAATATTTGGAGGAATAAAAACGTAAATGTTTTTGAGGAATAAAAACACAAAATATTTGGTAAAACAAAAACATAAAAAGATTTAAAACAAAAACATAATATGTTGGAAAAAACACGAACATTCAAATTTAAATAAAAAATTTAAATTAGCATATTTGTACACCACCTTTTGTGGAAAATTGTAATAAGAATAATGATGTGCTTTATTCAATTAAATTTATCTCATCTAAAAATAATCCGAAAATATTATTCTTTTAATAAATATTATTTTGAGTAATTTTTTTTGTTATCAATTATCATTTCATTCTTCTTCATCATTGTTTCTTTGGAAGGAAACTTGGATCCGCCTTATAGCAACTTCCGCAGCAATTTAAGGCCATATTCGTTTTTTGCGACTATAAAAAGTAAAAATATAAATATTTGTAAATTTAATTGCCGCAACCTTGCATTGACCCAATTTGACTTTGGCTGCGCATATGGATGGCTGAAGTGAATCAACGCAGCCTGTATAAAATTGTATTTTTATTAAAATTATTTTTCGGAATTTTTACATTTTAATGGTTTTTTGCCCTTATACAGCATTGGTACTCCTCCGGGGCATTTTGCAGAAGTTGTTGGAGTGGCAGTTGTCGTTGTTTTTGGACTGGTATCGGTCGATGATTTACTTGAAGCACTCGAAGATGAAGTAGTTGTTGGAGTTGTACTTGATTCCGTCGATTGTGTTGTCCCGGAGGTTGTTGATGCTGCGGTACTTTCAGTTGTTGAAGCGGTACTTTCAGTTGTTGAAGCGGTACTTTCAGTTGTTGAAGCGGTACTTTCAGTTGTTGAAGCGGTACTCTCAGTTGTTGAAGCGGTACTTTCAGTTGTTGGAGCGGTGCTTTCCGTTGATGGTGTCGTTTCAGAGGTTGTTGGAGCGGTGCTTTCCGTTGATGGTGTCGTTTCAGAGGTTGTTGGAGCGGTGCTTTCCGTTGATGGTGTCGTTTCAGAGGTTGGTGGAGCGGTGCTTTCCGTTGATGGTGTCGTTTCAGAGGTTGTTGGAGCTGTACTCGATTCCGTTGATGGTGTCGTTTCAGAGGTTGTTGGAGCTGTACTCGATTCCGTTGATGGTGTCGTTTCAGAAGTTGTTGGAGCTGTACTCGATTCCGTTGATGGTGTCGTTTCAGAAGTTGTTGGAGCTGTACTCGATTCCGTTGATGGTGTCGTTTCAGAGGTTGTTGGAGCTGTACTCGATTCCGTTGATGGTGTCGTTTCAGAAGTTGTTGGAGCTGTACTCGATTCCGTTGATTGTGTGGTCTCCGTATTTATAGGATCTACGATCTCTATGTCTTGCCCAATACTAAATTGCAAGCAAATTATCAATAACAATCCGAGAAATATAAGATTTTTCATAATTTTTTCGACGAACAAAAGAATTTTAAATTTAATTGAATTTATGAGGATAAAATGGTGACAAAAATGATTTTTTCACGAAATTAAAAGGCAGATAAATATATTCTAGCCGGGGCCCGGGGGTGAATTCTGTCTATGAGCATTTTTATGTTTGTTCAGCAGAAGTTTAATGACGCAAATGAACCGCTGGAAGTGTGAATTGTGAAATCCGTTAGAATCGAGATATATTTACATTCAAATTTCATGAAAAATTTCAAACTAATTCTAAACAAATGGACTAAGGCCCGACCAATGATTAGTGCTAATTAATTTCCAATGAATAATATTTTGAAAAAATGTATAAACAAATAGCTGTTATTGGCCAATTGGATTTTGAACCGAGGCAAAATGTAGCAGAAAAAATTAATTTGAATTGAAATGAAGTTAGAAAATATGCTTTATTTAAATTACCTTTATACCATAGTAAATTACAACCGTATTTTTGTCTGTTTTTAATTTATTATATTCATTTATTTTCAATTTCAATCAAGAATTAGTCAACATTTTTTGTCATTTCCAAGATAATTGCAAAATATTACGAAAAAAAACATCCAAATCACATGAAAATTTGCAATATTTGAATCCGTTAATTGTATTATTTTTGCTATTTGATCGATCAAAATATCAAGCTAATTGTCCTTAAAATAGGGCCTAGGCCTAGCAAAGGGAAGGTGCCAATTTGATGGAATTGGTGAACTGAGGCGGGGAAAAAGCCCTTTTTGCCGGAAGGCTGGAAAACGAGGTTGGGGGGGGGGGGGGATGAATCTGAGCGGCCAGCAGCAGCAAAAGATGCGCTGGCGGGCATGCAAATCAAATGCGCATCCATCGCTGCTCATCCCACCTCCTAAATCAAAAGCAAATCCTCCATATACTGCAAGTGGTTGATTGGCGAAGGGTGGGGAGGGTGAAGGGCGAGAGTAGGAGAATTCGAAGGATTTGGCCAATGGTGGAGGGGATGCCACATATCCAATAAATCCAAATCCAATAAAACAAACAGTGATTACTGATTATTTATTTCAAATATCTTATTCAAAATTTTAAAATTAAATTAAATTAAAATAGTTGGAATGATTTGCTCATCAATGAATTCAATTAAAATTACCCTATTTATTTTATTTTCTATTTTATTCTTTCATCGGGGCATTGAAGCAAATAAGCTACAATTTGCTTCGAAAACAGGTATGAATGGATAATATAATTTTTAAATTCACAATTTTTAATTAAATTTAGCTAATTTTATAAAAAATCGGAGTGCGACGGCCATTCGAGAATCTATTCCGAATTTGGGTCGAAGTATAACTACAATTGGTAAGACAGCGGAAAACCCTATTACTGAGGCTATTGGTAAGACAGCGGATAATTTTATCAAGAATGGCGAAAAATTTTTTCGAAAAAATTGTAACACAACTAATAAAGTGTTGAGCAAAGGGCAAGTGTATGACAATGGAAAAGATCATCAGAAAAAATATTCGACAGCCACAGCCATCCAACGGATAACATCTTATAATAAGGAAGACCCAAATAAAATACCAAAATATCTTCCACCAAAAATTCCTAGAATGGAAACATTTGTAGGAATAGGAATGCGAAGGAAATTTGAACTTTTTGAGAATTCACGAAATATTTCACCCAATAAACACGATCAAAAGAATCTCAATGAAAATATAAATACGGGCCAAACTATTGGTTTGGCCAAAAAACCACGTTTAAATTTAAACGAAATGGTTTTTGGAAAAGAATATGACCAAAACATGTGGAAAATAATCAATCCTGATAGAGCGGAAAAATATGGTAAAAAAATCGAATCTGATGAAATGGAAAAATATGGCGGCCAAAACATGGACGAAATAATGATTTCTGATGGAATGGAAAAATACGACCAAAACATGAGCAAAAATTCTGATGAAATGGAAAAATATGGCCAAAATTTGAACAAGATGATCCGTTTTGATGGAATGGAAGAATATGACCGAACAATGACTGCAGCAGCTGCAGCATGAATCCATAACCATATTTTCGTCGAAGAGAAATTCGTAAATTGAGACTGTTTATTTATATGAAAGTTTATTTTTATCTCAATTTCTGATAAAATGTTACATTTTTCTCTCTTTCTTACTATGTTTTTTTTACCGATTTTCTACCAAATAACAAATCTCTTTTTTCCTATCCATATCCAAACAGAAAACAACCGATTTTAAAAATTAAACTTTTCAGTTTGTATTGATAAAATTTTTCCCTTTGAATTTTACTATATCCAATGTAAACCTGAGTGGAGTGTCTACTTTCGAATGATATATGTCTAATGAAGTCTATTCTCAAAAACCCAGGGGTGTGTGGAGTGGAGTCCAACAAAAATTCCAAATTCGGTATTTTTAAATTTTTGTCCGTAATTTACTTTGGGTGGAGGGGGTGCAAGGCGATGAAAAAGCGGAAGTTGGAGGACGAAGAAGAAGATAAGAATGATGAAGATGCGGAAGAAGATAAGAATGATGAAGATGAGGATGTAAAAGAAGATAAGAATGATGAAGATGAGGATGTAAAAGAAGATAAGAATGATGAAGATGAGGAAGAAGATAAGAATGATGAAGATGAGGAAGAAGATAAGAATGATGAAGATGAGGATGTAAAAGAAGATAAGAATGATGGAGATGAGGATGTAAAAGAAGATAAGAATGATGAAGATGAGGATGTAAAAGAAGATAAGAATGATGAAGATGAGGAAGAAGATAAGAATGATGAAGATGAGGATGTAAAAGAAGATAAGAATGATGAAGATGAGGATGTAAAAGAAGATAAGAATGATGAAGATGAGGATGTAAAAGAAGATAAGAATGATGAAGATGAGGAAGAAGATAAGAATGATGAAGATGAGGAAGAAGATAAGAATGATGAAGATGAGGATGTAAAAGAAGATAAGAATGATGGAGATGAGGATGTAAAAGAAGATAAGAATGATGAAGATGAGGATGTAAAAGAAGATAAGAATGATGAAGATGAGGAAGAAGATAAGAATGATGAAGATGAGGATGTAAAAGAAGATAAGAATGATGAAGATGAGGATGTAAAAGAAGATAAGAATGATGAAGATGAGGAAGAAGATAAGAATGATGAAGATGAGGATGTAAAAGAAGATAAGAATGATGGAGATGAGGAAGAAGATAAGAATGATGAAGATGAGGATGTAAAAGAAGATAAGAATGATGAAGATGAGGAAGAAGATAAGAATGATGAAGATGAGGATGTAAAAGAAGATAAGAATGATGGAGATGAGGAAGAAGATAAGAATGATGAAGATGAGGATGTAAAAGAAGATAAGAATGATGAAGATGAGGAAGAAGATAAGAATGATGAAGATGAGGATGTAAAAGAAGATAAGAATGATGAAGATGAGGATGTAAAAGAAGATAAGAATGATGAAGATGAGGAAGAAGATAAGAATGATGAAGATGAGGATGTAAAAGAAGATAAGAATGATGAAGATGAGGAAGAAGATAAGAATGATGAAGATGAGGATGTAAAAGAAGATAAGAATGATGAAGATGAGGAAGAAGATAAGAATGATGAAGATGAGGATGTAAAAGAAGATAAGAATGATGAAGATGAGGAAGAAGATAAGAATGATGAAGATGAGGATGTAAAAGAAGATAAGAATGATGAAGATGAGGATGTAAAAGAAGATAAGAATGATGAAGATGAGGATGTAAAAGAAGATAAGAATGATGAAGATGAGGATGTAAAAGAAGATAAGAATGATGAAGATGAGGAAGAAGATAAGAATGATGAAGATGAGGAAGAAGATAAGAATGATGAAGATGAGGATGTAAAAGAAGATAAGAATGATGGAGATGAGGAAGAAGATAAGAATGATGAAGATGAGGATGTAAAAGAAGATAAGAATGATGAAGATGAGGAAGATGAGGAAGAAGATAAGAATGATGAAGATGAGGATGTAAAAGAAGATAAGAATGATGAAGATGAGGAAGAAGATAAGAATGATGAAGATGAGGAAGAAGATAAGAATGATGAAGATGAGGATGTAAAAGAAGATGAGAATGATGAAAAAGATCATTCATCTTCTTCTTAATCATCTTCTCGCCTTGCTCCCCCCTCGTTAACAGGAAAGTAACTTCTGTTTCTGTCCTATCTCTAGTAAGTGGGCGGAGGATTAGGTCATGGGTTCGATTCCTTCCAGAATCAAATAATTTTTTAGAAGAATTAAATATGAAAAAGTGTTTTTATTCAAAAAATATCGAAAAAAATTTTCTAAGTTTACTAGATAAGTATTCTTTTACAATTTTAAAATAATCAAATGAATAATTGTGGATTAGTGTGGATTAAAAGAAAATAGTGTCAATTATCTTCATTTTCTTAGCCCATTTTCTTCGACTCGGTGTTGCTTTTTAAAGATTTTTTCCCGAAATGCTCACTCCTCCAATGGCTCTCTTCAATGTATTTGCACTGTTTTTCTGTTGGAATTGATAATTATTACCTGTTTGCTCTTTGTTTCCCCGCGGAATTGCCCTTCAATTTCGGGTCGTGGTCGAACCACATAGTCCTTGGTGGACGGTTTCGGCACACGGGCTCGGGGGATAAAGCCAGGCTCCCCTGGGTGTTTTGGCCCATCATCATCATGTAATTTGTTCGCACCCGAAAATATTGGAATGCCACTTTCATCATCAACTCTAATAATTATTTATTAATCTATGTTTGATTATTGCTTTTAATTACGAAAGTCGTTTGCGTTTGGCCAATGGCATTTGAGAATAATCACGTTGAACTCTTTCCTCCTTACTTAGAGAGCGAAAATCACTCTCAAGCTGGAATAATTTTTCAAATTGAATTAAATTAAAAAAGGAATGAATGAAACCTGAAAAATTGGTCGAGACCATTCCCGGATCAATTTGGACGCAATCAATTTATTCTCTCTTGTTTCCTTTGGATGCTTGAATAAATACATGACCGCGCGGCCTAAGCCCGATTGTTTCAAAGTACTCTAAAAAAAATTTTTTGAAAAAAATTTTAAAAATGGATGGAATTTACCTGTTCCAAATTTGGCCACCGCTCCAAAATTTTTAATAGGGAACATCTAAAAATTACAAATTTAATGCAATTTTTTTTGGAAAATTACCGAATTTCGAGGGCAACCAACGATTTATCTGGTAGCGGAGCCAACCATTCGGAAATTGCACTGACCATTCCTAAAAAATATTTTTTTCGTTCAAAAATATTTTTTTAAAATTTACCATTGTCCAACATTGCCTCGAAAAGGTCCACTTTGAGCAGAGTATTTTTGACAATTGGCAACATTTTACGCTTTCGAATTGCCGGTCTTCGGTCAATGTTTGCTTTTCGATCTTCCTAATAATTTATTATTTTGGCAATTTGAAACCGTTAAAAATTTACGGCTGCCGCCTCATTCATTGCATCAACCAGTGCTTTAATTTGGTCATCCGCATCGGCCATCAAATCGATTGAGCCATCTCGGCGGCGTCGACGCCGGCGTTCCAGCTTCTTTTTGGCCATCATTTCATCGAAATCCCATTTTCGTCCAAGCAAATGACTATTTAATTTTATTTCATTTTTCTATAGATTATTTTAATTTACTCGTCTTCGTCATCCGATCGTTCTACTCGAAGCAATTTTGGCTCATCCTCCTCATTGTCTGAACCATGAACCACTTTTCCGCTAGTTCCTTCCTTTTCCTCATCATCATCGCTCATATCCTCGCCAAAAATATTTTGCATTAATTCGGAAACATCGCCGGCTTCTTTTGACTTTTCTTCTTCATCTAATTCTTGTTCCTTTTCACTTTCTTGTTCATTTGAATCGTGTTCCTCTTCATCTTCTTTTTCTTCATCATCCGAATCGATTATAACACGTCTAGTTGGCCGTTTGTCCTTTTCCTCATCATCTTCTTTGTCATCTGAGCCTATTTCGTGATTAGAATCATTGTTCAATATTGATAATGGTAATTGTTAACCTTGATCAATTTTATCAGAATTGGAATTGCTGCTTTCTTTTCCACCTTCCACTTCATCATTTTCACCTAATATTTCTGGTGATTCTTCCGCTGTTTCTTCTCGATTTTCAGCGCCCTCAATTTCGGGTGGATCTTCTTGATTTTCGACATTATCAATTTCCTCTGCCTCTTCTCGATTTTCAACATCTTCAATTTCCGGCGTTTCTAATCTACTATTTTCAGCGCAAATTTTCAGTGAATCTTCCTGTCCAGCACCTTCATTTTCCGGTGCTTCTTCTCGATTTCCAGTGACTTCAATTTCGGGTGCTTCTTCTTGATTACCAGCGCCATCATTATCTAGTGCTTCTTCTCGATTTCCAGTGATTTCAATTTCGGGTGCTTCTTGATTTTCAAAACCTTCGGTTTCGGGTGTTTCTTCTTGATTTTCCTCGTCGTCAATTTCCTGTGATTTTTCTCGATTTTGAACACCATCAATTTCCGGTGATACTTCTTGATTTTCCGGTACTTCTTCTCGGTTTCCAGTGCCTTCAATTTCTTCTGGTGAATTCATTGTTTTGTTCGAAATTTGTAATAGTAAAATCTTAAATATATTAATGTTTTGTAATAAGCTAATAGTAATAAATTGCTGAGATTGGACTCTATCAAATCAAAAATATTTTATTTCTTGTTGGGGTTTGGGGATCGGTCTACTTCTACTCCCCTGTGCTGTGTTTAGATATTTTATCTACCAAAATCGCTACATGAATAAATAAATAGGACTCGAGAGGTCGAGACTCGAGAGTCGAGATTGGAAAAAATTATTCTCATTATTTTATGCGTGGAACATTAAAACGTGTTGGAATTGGAATTTTCTTTATAAACAATTTAATTGGATTTTTTTATAAAGTTATATAATCAGTAAAATAATGTTCGAGGAATTAAAAAGACGCACTTTGGATTTGTTGGCAGAAAAGGCAGCCAATTATCCGTTCGATGGTTTCGATGATGATGAGGAGGATGAAGAAGAAACGAAAGAAAGATTAGAAAAAGAGGAATACGATCCGACTGAAGGAATTGCCAAACTTGGCCTTTCTAATGGCAAACTTATGGGAACATTGAATTCAATTTTTGAACAAGAATTTGATGAACAAAATGATGGAGAAATGAACGGAATTGGATCGGTAGAATTGCTGGGAAATGGCAATTGGGACGAAAAATTGGTTCAACTTCAAAAATGTAGGAAAAAAATGCGAGAACTTGTAGAGAAACGCGATAAATGCAACCAGGTTTAGAAAAAAATGAAATTTAAATGGGCAAAAATAATTATCTTAGATTCTGAACGAACTTGGCGAGAAATATAATTCCGTGGCAGACAAAACATCATCCCTGCACGATGCCTGTGATCGAATGATGTCGGAACAAACACAATTGGCTGCGGCAAATGAGAGGATCAGTGCAAGTTTGCATTATTATCAACAATATGAATGGCTTCTCAAAGTAAATTGCATTTAAAATATATGTAAAAATTAACAAATTTAATAGAAATTGGCAACACCAAAGCTGTCTTTGACCGGCACTTTGTTCACCCAAATTCTGTCCACAATCCATGAATGCATTTGCTATTTACGTGCGCATCCGGAACAGTGCGAATCCCAGGAATATATGCACAAATATGAGCAATGTTTGAGCCGGTTTTTACTTCATTTTTATGAATAAAATCAAAATTTTTCCAAATGTTTAGCTCGTTGACCGCAATAAAAGCCGGTGTACTCTCTGATTTGGAAGCTTGCCGCCAAGATGTGCTCTATCGCCAATCCAGATCACACCAAAATCAACAACAAAATGTTGGTCGATCGATGGCCGGAATGCTCCCAAATGTGGACAATGATGACACTTTCGCCCTACTTTATGGTGTTTTTGGTGTAAAGGCAAATGCAATTCGGTCAGCCAAAAAGTTTATTCCAATAATATTTTTACTGCCAGAAATGCTTTTCAACAAGCCCATCAATTCTTTGCGGACTATCCGGAATATCAAACTGTGGTTTCGGAATGTGAACATGAATATTTCTCAATTCGTGACCAACTTTTAAGGCCAATTGTGCAGGCAACAATTCAGGTTTCCAAATTAAAATTATTAATTACATTTACGATAAAATATCTTTTTACCCCAAAAATTAGTTTTTGACCTCTAATAAATCAGAAACCGGTTTTAGGCTCTAAAACATAAAACCTTATACCATTTTGTAGATCTCATCGAGACGCAACGAATGGTATATAAAATGTCAGGTTTCGGCCCAAAATTTGTGTTTAAAACCAAAAACTGAAAATATGGTTTAAACTGTTTAACTCGCTCATCAGTTTCGATTTAATCTAAGAAGTCAAAAGACGCTTCTCGATGAGATCTACAAATTGGTATAAGATTTGTAGGGTTTGAAACCGGTTTCTGATTTTCAAAAGCTACTTTTTGGAGTAAAATATAAAAATGGGATAAAAATTGTTTATCTTTACTAAAATTACAAAATCCGTCACTAATATTAGACCCTTTGCCAACGCCACCAACAATCTTCGTGCACATTGACCCGCGATGGTTGCACTTTCCTCCTTCGCCTTTGCGATGATGAATTTCGACTTTACCGACAATTTTTTGTACTCGGCGGTTCGGCTGATCCCGGAACAAGGTTAAATCAAATAATGAACCATTTAAATTCAAATTTTAGGGCATCAATGACTCCGTCGAGTCCGCAAATTTTCTCATTTTGGCCACTCCAATCCACTGGCCAACAATCCACAAATCCATTCACTGAATTCATTGAGGGCCTCTGCCGAATTCTCTATGACACTTTACGGCCCCTAATAATCCACAATCCACATTTGGAAACGTTGGCCCAACTTTGCACTTTACTAAAAGTTTATTTAATTAATTTTAATTTAAATTAAATCAAAAATTGAAGGTGGAAATGATTGATGAACGTTGCGGATTGCCTCAACCAATTGGGGCCGAAATTGTTGATGCCCAACAATTGGAAATGGGATTGGCAAATCCAAGGGCCGGATTTGCCCGAGTGATCAGCGAATTGGTTGCGGACATTGTGGAACGAATTGTTTATAGGTATTTGATATTTGATTGGATGGGAAATAAATTTGTAGAAAATGACAAAAATTTATAATAGTTCAGAAGTTTATCCTAAACCCTATACCAAATCGATAGATCTGCTCAAGATAAATCATTTGATAATGATTTGACTTATTAAATATTTAGTTTTGAATCAAAAAACCAAATTCGGTTTAAACGGTTTAAAACTCTTATACCATTCAATCTTTATACGTCTTCTTCTTAACACACTTAACCGCTCTATCCAAATCCAATAGGATATGGTTTATGAATGCATAGGACAACCCTTAAACTTAAACCAATATAATTATTTTAGGCAAATTAAATTAATAATTTATATTATTAAATTTAATTCAAAATTAATTTATAGAACCACATTATTTGCCCAATCCGACATTTTTGACTATAAACCGGCACCTGGGGATTTGGTTTACCCGGAACGGCTATTAATGATGCGACAAATCAACGAAGGAAATGGAGGGAAAATTACGGAGAAAAAGTAAATTTAATTTTATTTTAAAATTTAATTAATTTAAAGTTTATCCGACGAAAATACTCCAAACGATGAAGGTGTGGCGGAAGAGGATGCCGAATACATTGGTCCATTACCCGAAACACAAGAACAACCAGAGCGAAGAGGGACTGGCACAAAATTTGTGAAACCATCAGTAAATTCCGCGAACAGTACTTCGCCCATTGACCAACATTGTCTTTGGTATCCGACGGTCAAAAGGACGGTGATGTGTTTGAGCAAATTGTACAAATGTTTGGATGTGAGTGAAAATGTAAATAAATGCAATAATTATTTCATTTTTAAGCCAACTGTCTTCCTAAATATTTCCCGTGAATTGTTGGATGTTTGTTGCCAATCGCTGGAACAGGCCGTCGAACGAATCCGGGCATTGCCGATTGATCCAGGTAAAAATAAAATTAAAATAAGAATTATATTTAATTTTGCAAAAATACTACCAAATAATTGTAGTGGTTTAAAGGTTTAAAACGTTCACAAACCATCTACCCAATTTTATAGAACTAGTCAAGAGGTATCGAAATCGAATTGTATATAATTTATCATGGTTTGGTTAAAATTAAATGCGTATTAAATGGTTTAAACCAATTTTGGTTTATTGGTTCAAAACAAAGTTAAAATTAGTTAAACCCAAGCCAAATCATTTATCAATCGATGCATCTTGACAGGGATCTATCGATTGGGTTGGGCATAAGATTTATGGATTTGGGATAAACAACTAAATCCTCTTTTTTGGCATTTTTAATAATTTTTTCACCAAATTAAATACCCAATTAAATTATATTCACAAATAAATATTTAGCCAAATCCACAATTCGTGGCTGTCCAAATCGTGCGCTGGACGCCGAATTGTTCATTGTCAAACATTTGCTGATTTTGAGGGAACAAACCAGTCCATATCGGCAACATCAAAAACACACAAATCAACCACAACATCGTCCACCTCCATTCTCCCGTTCAAATTCGGTCCTTTCAACTGGTTCCGGTGGAGGAGGTGGCGGAAATCCTCCAGCGGATGCCCAAATTCATCCCCAGCTGAATTATCAATTGGATTTGAGCAAATATACCCAATCAATGTTGCAAGTAATTCACAAAATACTCAATGGAATTTCTTTGATTTTGATTTATTTTCAGCTTTTAAGCCCCGAAAATCGTGCCCGATGGTTTGAATTTGGCTCAAACAATGCCCTTCTTTCACTTCTTTTATTGGTAAATTCAGGGGCAGGCTTCGAGATTTTGGTTTTTGGGTGTAGGGATTTTTAGGGATTTTGGGGTGAATTGGTAAATTCCATCATACCCCATCCCTAAACCAAAAATAGACACCGGTGCATGTCAGCGAATTGCAAACCGACTCTCGGCGAATAATTGAACAACATCTGAAGCGATGGTGCCACAGCATGATTGGCCATATTTCCGGTATTTTGCTTGGTCCACTTGCCCATTTTCAGGCGAAATTAGATCAATTCCAAGTAAAATAATTCATTCATTTTTTAAATTTATTTTTGATTTAAGGCGGAACAAGAGCAAAGGGCCCGCGACCAACAGGCCCCGCTGGATGTGGCCAAAAGTGAACAATTCTCACCGAGAGCCCTACACGATCAATGCTCGCAAGCATTCAAACAACTTAAACAGAATTGGCCACAAATTCGTTGCGCATTCGGCCTCTACATTGGGGTGAGGGAGACGGAGGAAATTTTGTTGCAGCCGATTCGGCGTTCAATTTCCAATGCATTTTCGGCAGTGAACACATTTGCCGAACGACATTATGGCGAAGAACAAAGGCAGGTGATTTCGGCACCGGGACAGGAACAAATTTGGATGCTTTTGAATGCAACAAATAATCAAGCATAATTGAATGAATGAATGAATGGATGAATTCAATTCAAATTGAAAGAAGACAAATAATAATATTAAATCATATGTGATATTATTTTATTATTTATTTATTGATTTTGAATTGGTTAAAAATTGGTACTACAAATTTCTTCGACTCGATTTATCTCTTAAATAATTCGTAATTTATTCGAATTTATTCTGTTTATAAATATGTTATTATAATTTAGAAATTTAATTTATACTTATAATTATTGGGGCTTTTTTAATTAAAAGTATTTTAGTAGGTACTATTACTAATGGAATTTAGGGGCTGGAAAAGAAAAAGGATGATGAAGAATAAGCTTCATTACATATTCTTCATCCTCATCCTTTTCCCTTCCAGCCCCTAAACTCCATTAGTATCTTTTAGTATTTCAGTTTAATTGTCAATTATTAAAACACAAAGTTTTGGAATTGAAAAAATGGCGGCTCAATCAAAACCAACCGAACCAACAAAACGATGGGCTCACTCGGGAAACGGCCATTCCAGTCAACAATATCTTCGCCGAATATCAGGTAAAAATTTTCATTGATTTTTGATAATTTTCAAACAAAAATTTCCAGTATCTTTGTGCCACCTATCCGGGCCATCAACTGAGAGGGCAGGCATTGTTGGCCGGCGGATTCGATCGAATTAGCATCACAACTGCGGATGGCCGGAATTTGGACATTTACTTCGACATTAAGTCATTCTTCCCCAGGGCCGGTGTCATTCAAGCGGTTTTGAGAATGGAATGAATTAGAGGATTAAATCGATCAATAAATATTTTCGATTATTAGGAATATCGATCTCCGATTGTTTTATTTAAAATATGATTCAATTATTGTAAATCAGCCAAATAATTTGTTGAATAAATTGCATTATTAATAATATCCATTTTTCTCATAATTCGTAGTTTGTTCGAATTCAATTTGTTTAAATATATTTATAATAATTTATTGAATTCTAATTTAATTGATTTTAAAGCATTTTATTCCAATTTAATTTTCTTAAAATCCAAAGTATTTAAATGTCAGATGAAATTTTGGAATTACAATTGAAAGAGAAGGATGACAAATTACAAAAAGAAAATGAAGCAATGAAAATGGAAAAATCACAAGTAAATTATATGAAATTTCTCGGAATTATTTCTTTATTTTACTTAGGAAAATGAAGCAAAATCAAATACTCCACCTTTAAAGCCAATGAAAAGATCTCATGAAGAAGAATCCAGCGAACAAATGAACATCGAAATTAAAAAACCAAAATTAACAGCAAAGAGGTAGGAGCCCAAAATTTCAATTCGTTTAATACTTTACAAAATTTGTTAGCATTCCAAATTAGCTGATCGAAGTTTTGGCTTGGATCAAGCGAACGGAAATGGCCAACTCTAAACTGAGCACCTCAAGTTGGACATTCAAACAACTTTGTTGGCCAAAATTGCATGGAAATGTCAATGAACGTTGTGTTCACCGTCTTACATCATTTTATGTTCAAGACAGTGAAACATTCAGTCTTCGGTCCAAATTGTGCAAAGGCAATTCCGATTGTTTTGATTTTCCATCAAAGAATTATACCACCATTCCAATTGCCAACATTGACCCACCAAAATATATTATTCGCTTTGAACAATTCCATTTTTGGTGAATTATTGTAAATAATTTAAATTTTTTTAAAATTTAGTTTTTTGGATGGCCAAATTCTTGAATTTTTGAAAATTGTGCTTCCTTCCATCGATTCAATTTTCATGCATTTTCGTTCTCAAATCCATAAATGGGACGAAGACAATATTCGAATTGGCCCTATTCGCCGTTTACTCTCAATATTGGCTCCAAAGACATTTGCGCTGACTCTTATCGATTTTGGCATTGATTTGTGCGTTTTAAACCGTCTATTTCCTGGCTTTATTGAAGAAGTTCAATATATTGAAATGATTTCAATAATATCTGAGTGGGATTTGCTTCTTAAATGGCTAAACACTGAAAGGGCAGACGGGGAATCCAAATTGCTTCTGCCATTCATAAAAAATGAGCACGAAAACGATATCTGGGATCGAATCAAAAAGGTAGTGTGGTGGTTTATACGATATATTATTTATGAGAATTCGATAATAATTTGTGTCCTACATTTTTTCAAAAAGTTTTAAAATTTTATGTCCCACAAAAAACTTATAGAATCTAGCATTAGTTTTTCAATAAAATAATTTCCTGAATTGTTATCAGTTCACAAACGGGTTTCGAAATTTGTAAATTACACAAATTATAAATAATTTCAATAAATTTTCTTAATTTTTTTATAGGAATTTTTGCTTTCAAAACGAAGAGCCACTTTCATCATCTTTATTGGACGGGCCTTTATGGAAGATCAAACTATTGAAAATGAAGAAACTGGCGAAGTACTGTCCATTTATCTGAGTGAAGAAACCCGGGATGAGGATAATGATCGAGTTCAATTTATTGTTCGTCATCAAAAAGGAATGGAATATTTGCGAAAAAATTGGGAGAAAAGAAATTCGATAATTGGGAATTGGGGCCATGAATTCACCAGTGTTGGTGTGGAAATTCAAGAAATTGGGGTGAGTGCTCAAATTATTTTAGGAAAAATAAATAATTATTTATTTTTACAGTTATTTTAATGGAATTTGGATTAAACTGGATATTGATTGGCGATCAAATGTTTGATGATTTATTTGCTGCACTAATTGAAATTGATTAAATTACAAATGGCGAACAAACATAAGCAAATTAAACACTTTTTTTGGTCTTTTTTAATAACAGAATAAAAATTTTCGTCTTCAACATTCATTTTTATTTTTAGAAAATTAAAAGTAGCATTTTTGTTGATTTTTTTGCCATATTTTCCTATTTTTATTCTAATCTATATTTTTTATTTTTATCCTTTTTTAATCTAATGAGCGGAGGCAGGGACAATTATTAGTGGAAAGACCGTTTAATAGCGAAAGTAAAGTGAATAACTGAAACATTTAGAAATAGTTTTTATATGATTTAAAAGAGCGAGAAAAATCTATTCATAATAAATAAAAATTAATTTTAAAATATATTTCTAATTTTTTAAAATATTCAAATTTATTACAAATTTATCAACTTTTATTATATTATAACATCATAATTGGAATTCTCTATATACATAAAATGGCGAGGGCAATGAACAAATCCTTTAATTGCTCATTTTAATGATTTTAATCCGTGATTACTGATAACATAATACAGGGGGTCTTCATTCATCAACAATTTACTGAAGATATCGATATCAAATTTCAAAACCCATAAAAATTTCAATTTCAAAAAATTCCATCAAGGTATAATTAAACCTAGGACTCGTGTCCATTACGTCAATAGGAAATGAGTTTTTAATTATGAATGAACCAAGGTTGCCGCGGATTGACAAAAATGTCGGATAGGCCAAAAAATTTTCGGATCGGATTTCGGATTACGAAAAAAACGTCGGAATTCGGATAAATTTCGAATCAAAAAACGAATTGAGAAAAAAAATTTGAAAATGAGGATCCATAAAATAATTGACAGGATTAATAAAATTTAATTTAATTTTCAATATTGTCTTCTTTAAATGTATTTAACCACTTAATTCACCAATCCTCGATTATATTTTCTTCATCAACCATCATTATACACACCGATAAGGTATTTGAAAATTGGGCCAACATTTATTTTATTCTTTTAAACATTTGGACGGGAAAATAAGAGCCAAAGCTTTAACCTTATTGGCCTCAAATAAGCCAATTTTTACATGATTCAATGGGATAGAGGCAAAGAAGCAAGAAAGAAAATGATTAATATTTTAGCCAAAATGGTTTCATTTTGAAAAATAAATGATACATGGCTTGTTGAAGGAATTGTGAATATGAATTTAGTTGACTTTATTCATTTTATAAATTAATGATAATTCTATAAAAATATTTAAAGAATTTAAAATTATTTTTCCCCAAAATTTGAGCCATGCACATCATTCGAATTCGACACAGCATATGACCTGTATGGAAAAAACTTTTATTTAAATTAATAAAATAATTTTTTACAAGATTTGCTCATTCTTCTTTCTTCGAATTCACCAAATTGAGGTCTGCATGCCAAAAGTATGGGGCCTCAAAAAATATGACATTGCAATTCCGATGCCCCTCATTGCCAATGAACAAAGCTTCAATTTCACTTTCGCCGCTTGCGGATGGTAATTTTTTAATTATATATAATTGGTAATTAGTTGATTATAAGTTTAGTTTGTACACTCTCGAGCTTCAAAGGGGCAACAAATTTGCCGATGGCGTCGACTACATTCCAAAAACCCTCAAATTTAAAGGCAAAATTGGGCTCGGAATGAAGCCAACGAAACTAAACGGTAAGCCATTATAAAATTCCATTATTATTTCCAAATTTCATCCAATTTTTGCATTTTTCAGAAGTCAAAATGCCATAGGATATATCACGGATGGCATTTTTGTATGGCCGTTTGGATATTTCAAATCCATGGGAATTGAAATTGAAATCAGATCAAATTTACTTCACTGAAATTCGTCAAAATTCTGCATTCTGGAAAGCTGGATTTGTAAGAATAAGAATTTCCCAAATAAATATTATATTTGAATTCGTATTTTTAGGGGAGAAAGAACATCAATTTGTTATGGAATAATTAAAAATGACCCGTCCGCAAGCGGCGAAAGTGAAATTGAAGCTTTGTTCATTGGCAATGAGGGGCATCGGAATTGCAATGTCATATTTTTTGAGACCCCACACTTTTGGCATGCAGGCCTCAATTTGGTGAATTCGAAGATAGAAGAATGAACAAAATCTTGTAAAAAATTATTTTATTAATTTAAATAAAAGTTTTTTCCATACAGGTCATATGCTGTGTCGAATGATGTGCATGGCTCAAATTTTGGGGAAAAATAATTTTAAATTCGCTAAATATTTTTATAGAATAATTGTTAAATTATCATTAATCTTTAATTTTGAAATAAATATTCTTTAATAAATTTTTATATTTTTTCTTGTCAATTTTATTTTTTAAATTAATTATTATTTTGAAATTGGAGTTATACTTTAAAACCTCCATCACTTTGATTAGTCTCATCCGAAACTCCTATTTAATTTATTATTTATCACGTTTTGCTCAAATTAAAGAAAGCATAATGAATTGTTAATTGAATTAGTTCCTCTGCTACAGTACAGATTACAGAACCAAACCATATAGTAAAGATGAAGCAACTAGGGAAGTTCATACTGATATAACTCTGACTAGCAAATTCCAATTATAATTGACTCATTATTTCTTCAACATATATAGCCATCCATATGTTTTCCACCAGTTTCGCCACAAAAGACATGGCACGGATTTAATCTTTTCGGTAAATTCAATAATTTATTCAACAAAATTAAATATTTCCATTATTTATTCGTATTTTCTAAAACATTAACAATAAAAACTGATTAGAATAAAAAAAAATTAGATGACTGTATTCATAAAACTGGGATTTCCATTATAAAATGTTCCATTTTGCTGCTGGAGGGTGAAAATACGGGAGTTTGATTTCTTTCGGCATAAAATACTAGAAAATTCTTTTTGCATTGCAGCACGATAATCAAAACTAAAAACAAATTGAAATAGTAAAAAAATTAATTGGAATAACCTGCAAATGTAGAGAACCGGCGCATTTGATGCTTGGCCAATTTTATTCAATTGTAGAAGGCATCGATAGAGAATATTTTGAAAATCGGGGCCAATTGGAAGATTGGGCAAAACAAATTTGCCAATCAAAGGAATTGGAAGGCCAAAAATGGAAATGATGGCAATGAGGACAAAAAGTGAGGTGAAGAGGCGACGATCTGCTTTGTGTTGGGCCTTTTTTACAACTAAAACAAAACAAGAAATAAATACATAAACAACGGCCGATGAGGAATTGGCCTTAAAGGAATAGGCCAGGTTTTTAGACTGGCCGATTTTGGGAATATAGACTTCTAGGCAATCTTGAGAGTTGAGAACAGGCTCATTCGACTCGGCATGGTCGATTTAGTCTAGGAAATTTCAATTTTGTACCCTAAATATGGCCTAGGCAAAAGTTTGTAAACCAAAATCCATTTGAGTTGGTTTAAGGTTTAGTTTTTCAAAATGAGTTCATACTAATTTGAAATTAATATTTCATAAAGTAAATCGACCATGCCTAGTCGAATGAGCCTATTCTCGATTCTATACGCTACCTAGAAGCCGAGATTCTTGAAATTAATTAAGCAAAGCAAATGGATAATTAATTCTGGAATTAACAAATTCCAATATTAACAATGATCCTGATTAATACAGTGTGGAGAGGGTCATTTGAACCAACCTTTGCACTTGATCATCGCCCAAATACCAACATAAACCGACAAAGTTGCAATAATACACAACAATGAACCGTAAAGTTCAGTTTGAATTCTGGCTGGACCCATAAAATCAGTTGGTTGGCAAAAGACCAGCCTTCTTGGATCAATCAAAACAAATTGATAATTTTGATAAATACTGCTCCAATGAAAGATTGCCGGGAGCAAAATTAGAGTAGACAAATATTTGCCTTTATGATCAATGGTAAATGTTTTGTAGCTGAAAATAATTTAATTAAAAATTTATTAAAATTTATTCAAAAACCGAATTGGATGAACGACGGCGAAAAGTCGATCGAGGCTAATCAATAAAATCAAAGTGCCAGAATTAAGCAAAGCATATGGGCCATAAAATAGGAGGAAAAAGCAAAGTTGAACGGAAATTTGATGGCCGGAAACAGTGAGAATGGGTGGAATAAAAATTAGGGAAAATTCATGGAAGCAATCAAAAATTGCCATTGCCATAATCAATTTGGCACAACAACTGGAACGAAGGTCCCTTTAATTTGGTTGAGAATTGTTTTAATTTTTTGGTGTAAAGACTTATTCCGGCAAAGGACGAACACAAGGAATCCATTCAGGATGAAACCAATGGAACAAAATGCGCATTGGAGTAATGCAATAATCGATGGCATTGAGGCCAGCAAAAAATTGTCCATTTATTTTTTCGTGGAAATGTGTAAAAATGTTCAAAAATTGTGAGAATTGAGCAGGTGGAATTGGCAAATTGCTTTCGGAGAATAACAGTCAAAGGAATAATAGAAGAAAATCTCAATTATATTTATATGAAAAATTGAAATGAAAATGGACAAAGAAAAGACATATTTTAAATAAAATTACTCTTTATTGTTTAATTTAATTTAACCCATTTGCATTTGCATTCAATTCGAAGTAAAGCGAAAATCAGCAGTAGACAATTTTATTATGTAATTAATTGCTAATTTCTTCATTTAATTTCAAAATTAAATCAAAAACTTTCATTATCTGAATTCATGATGTGGATTTTGTGAATTTGATTTAAAAATTTAATTTAATAGTGCGAAGGAGACAATATTTTTCATGAAAAAACGGAATATATTTAATTATGTATTTATCCCAATCCAATATTATTATTTGATTTTTGTTGATTTCCAGCTGCTGCTGTCACATTTCCATGGCCAATTCTTGTCATAAATAATGCACCATTGCTGGTTGGATGGCCGGAATTGGTGGGAGGAAAAATACGAGGAAATTGTTTTCGGAATGCCTTTTTGTAATCTTGACTAAAAATTAGTAAAAATATTTATTAAAAATAAATTAAAAATATTATTTTTGACCTAAAAAAGAAGAGAATTGGTGCATTCAATCCTTTGGCGGTTGTGGACAAAATTGAGGTAATAAATGTGAAATAGGCAATTTGGCTGAGGGAAAGTGGCAAATAAGGGGTGAAAAGGCGAGTAACGATTTTGGATGAAACAGAGGTAAAATAGCCAAAAATGATGACCAAAAGGATGCAAATGAGGGATTTCATGATTTTTTGGGTGAATGTGCCATTCACTAAAATTAATTAAAAATTAAATTATTTCCATTTATTAATTAAATTTATTATTTTTTTTTGTACCTTTTGCTTGATTGATCCGCAAAAGGAGCCAACCCGGAGTCTCACAAAATAGAAATGCAATAAAATGTGGTGAAAATTTAAAAATTTGTGATAATTCTCACTAAAGTCGCGGATTTGTGGAGAATTCGTAAAAATTGTTAAAATCCTTAGAATAATTTTAAAAATTGTAAAATTCCCGAAAATATTTGTGGACAAATTTGTCAGAATATTTGTCAAAATGCAAATGAAAAATATTTATCAAAAAATGAGAGAAATCCAGAATATTATCGGAATGATAACAATTGAGAGCATAATAATGAGAATATTGAAATTTGTGACAATAATGGTGAGAATAAAATGGAATTGTGGGAAAAATTCTCTTGTTGGATTTTGACTTTATTTCTAAAAATAAATATGGAGAATTTGATGAAAATGCTTATTTTGTTGGAAAATTTGTTAGAATCCAATGTGAGAATTTTTCCCGGAAAACATTAGAAAATATTTTTGACAAATATGATGAATTTGGGTTTGATATTGGGAATTTTGTGTATAGTGAGTTTTTTTTGTAGAGATCTTAAATATCAGGGGTTTGCGAATTTGGTAATTTTAAATTGGGATAAGTATTGATTAGATAACAATACCAGAATGTGTTTGATAAAAATTTATTGATTCTTCCATATTCCCGTTTGGACCATCCTTCTTCCTGCTCCATATCAACGGTTTACAATTTTGGCCAGGAAAACATTGTTGCTATTGACAAGGCTATAACGACATGCACGAAGCTCAGTAACGATTTGCACTTCCGGAGGGATCTCAGCAACAAATTCGATTGATCCATTCAATTCCTTAATTGTTAAATAATTTACATTTTTACAAATATAAAATTATGTTAACCTGCTCAATTTTTTTCCACCGAGATCTTTGTCACTTTGCATATTCACATTTTGAGGGTCCTGAATTTCATAAATAAATTAATTTTGAAAAAGATAAAAACGAATAAAAACCTGCTCGATTTCGACACCATTTCCGGTTTTAGGCTCCACATCAAGATCTTCACCGAGAGCTGGGGCAGCCTTCTTGGCAGCAATAGGACGTCCCGGCATTCCTATGTTATTTGGTTTTGCATTTTTTAGAAGAAGATAATTTAATTAAACCTGCTCAATTTCGTTGCCATTAGATTCATTAGCATTGGGTTTAGCATTGTTGCGGAGATCTCGCTTAATTTTTATGAATTATATTTTTATTAATTATTGAAATATTTACCTTGACATGTGGTTGCACAGAATATTTACCAGTCGGCTGAATATTTACCTTATTCTCATCATCCTGAAATAATTTGTTAGTTTTTTAAAATTTTGAGTTAACCGTCGGAATTGTCAAATCCTTAGCATTGAGCAAGCCGTCGGTAACATCCATCTCCACACAAAGATCTCCATTGTCGATTTTTGCGCGTTTGCCAATAGGCGAGATCTTATATTAGAAAAAGATAAATTAGACATAATTTAAATCAGACCTCTTTATCCATATCAACTCCAAATTTTAGCACAATAAGACCTGCGGATTGGAGTCGAAGTGTTCGAGCTGACAAATTCATTGAATTTGCTCTGGAAAATAAACAATTTTTTTATATTAAAATTTTTAAATTAACCTCAAAGTCGAACGGTTCCGGGGATAAATTCCGCGTCATCATAGCGGCTGTGATGGTCTTAAATTGGCAATTTTAATAACATAAATTTTTCTGAATATTCCTTGCCATTTGGCTCAGGGTTGGCATTTTTCGGCACAATTGTAGCATCGAGATCTTCCAGCATCATTTGGCTTATCGTTGTTTTCGTCACCTGAAGTTGTAATTTAATTTGCATTTTTTTAAAAAATTAATTTAATAAAATTAACCTCGATGTCTGCAGTATGTGAAGAAAGATCAAATGTATAGTGGTGTCAGAGAGCTCGATGGTCTCGTCGTTGACTTTTTGCTAAAATTTTTTTCTTTATCAATTGTATTAAAAAAATAAACCTGTTCTTTTCATTGACATTACCAGAACCGCGTGCAACATTGAGATCTTCGTCGCCATTTGGCGCAACTTTGACGGGGTCATTCTGAATTTTTTAATAAATTATTTTTTTTAAATTTTTACAAATATTTACCTGCTAAATAAGTTCTCCCAATTCATAGCCTTCAGGTGCCACTTATTCAACATTCTGATGGTCCTGAATTAGAATTAATTTTGGGTTTTACTTTATAAATTTATAAAAAATAAATAAACCTGTTTAATTTTAATGCCATTTACTGCCACACCAAGATCTTCAACGCCAACTAGTTCGCCGTTGTTGTGGTCTTCATGAATTTGTTTAAATTTAAATTTATTTATTTGTTAAAAAAACCTGTTAATTTGATTCACCAAAATTTTGATCATGTGCCTTGAGTTCCACAGCCGAATTGTCCCGGAATTTTGCAAAATAATTATTTCAATTTGGTCTCTAAATTATGCAAATTCTAAAAAAATATAATAAAAAAGCTCAATATAAATATTGTAATTACAATTTAGAAATTGATATCGCAATTAAAATTTTCATTAAATTCGGCGTAGAAAAAATCAAATGCATACACATTGTATTGCAGTTATTATTTGAAAAAATCTCTAATATAAAAGAGCAGATATTTTTTGATAATAGATATTTATTGGACATAGAATATAACTTTCTCGCTTCCCAGCTTTTTTATTTTTAAAGATCTTATAATACTAAATAATACACATTACTCAAATAGTTTGTTATCGATTAAAATGCATCAAGACAAGATTGTGAATAAATTTATTTACTTGCAATGAGGTTTGCTTATTTTTTAATTTATAAAATTCTTTTGCAAATTATGAATTTCCAAAATTGCGAAGCCAAAGAATGCATATTTGCTGACCAAAACGAGAGATTCTTCATGAACAAAGTTGAAGATCTTGAGGTTTGTATTCCCCACTTATTTAGAGAAAAAAGATTCTCAATAAAAACAATTAACTATTTCTAAGAATATTAATAGGTTCCTTAATTTGTTGAGCATCTAGTTTATAAAAAGTATTTATATAATGAAGATTTTTAATAGTTTTTTGTTCTCAATAAACTAGTTTATAAATTATAGTAAAAGATAGTACATTATTAGGAATTGTATGCGAAACGAAAAATTTGAAGTCATCTGGAATTTTACATTAAGATCTCACATTATGCTAAGCGTCTCATGAAACAAGTTCAATCAATTAATGGTGCTGTTTTTTTGAGGAGATATTTGATCGGATAAAAAAAAATAAAATCTAAATTTTAAGAACATAAGGATGAGTCAATTAAGGAAAAGGCACCTAATTGCCAAAAGCTTGTGGAAGCAATTTCAAAGGTTAATATAAGTCAATTTAATAAATAAATAAATAATATTCAAACGGGCCATAGCAACAATTTCATGATGTATGCTTAGCCTGATGCTGGCAAAGATCTTGTTGAAATAACGACGTAGGTAATATTTAAATAGAAATAAAAACTAAATTATAAATTTTCACGACGAGTCGAATAATGACAATGTGCAACATAATAGGCAAGATCCGATGGAAATGTTTGCAAAGGTTACCTTTTAAAAATCAATAAGCAAAATTAAGTAAACAAAGTTAATTACAACCAAGGACCAAAGCAACGATGATAATCAATTGCCGGCCCAGATCATGACGTGGCAATGGCATTGAGTGGAACCATTTGCACAGGTTTACCCAAGTTAATATTTGTACAAAATTTAAATTTAACACATTCATGACAACCAAAGCAACGATGAATCAATTGCCGCCCAGATCTTGACATGGCAATGGCAATCAGTGGAACAATTTGCACAGGTTTACCCAGGTTAATATTTGTACAAAATTTAAATTTAACATATTCATGACCACCAAAGCAACGATGAATCAATTGCCGCCCAGATCTTGCCATGGCAATGGCAATCAGTGGAACAATTTGCACAGGTTTACCCAGGTTATTGTATAAAATTTAAATTTAACACATTCATGACCATCAACGATGAATCAATTGCCGCCCAGATCTTGACATGGCAATGGCATTGAGTGGAACTATTTGCAAAGGTTTACCCAGGTTAATATTTGTACAAAATTTAAATTTAACATATTCATGACCACCAAAGCAACGATGAATCAATTGCCCGCCCAGATCTTGATGTGGCATTGGCATTGAGTGGAACCTTTTGCATAGGTTTACCTATCTAAATCAAAATAATCAAAAAATTAAACATTCACAGCAACTACGGATCAAATGGCATCAAATGGTTTGCATCAGAAATGGTATTCAAATTGAGCAGGTTAATTTTTTCAGAATTTAAATTTTTTAACCAAACAAAAATTTAAAAAACATTGAACAAAGGGGAATATGTGGGATCTAACCAAAAATTTGATAAACCAATTTAATAGGTTTAAATTTGTACAAATATTAAAATTAAATTTTAACAAATTTAGGACTAAAAAATGCTGAATCAAGTGCCAGCGTAGATCTTAATGTGGCAATTAGCCTGAAAACTGCTATCAAATTCACCAGGTTTTTAAGAATTAAGCAAAATTCAAATTGAATTATTTAGAAAATCAAATCAACGATTTGATCTACTAATGCAACCATTGACTCTCAACAGACAGGCACAAAATACGAGGTTCTTATTTTAAAAGATAAATACTTTCTACTTAATCCAATAACCCTAAGTTGATTTTGCTAGTTATCTAAATCGAATTGAAAATGACATTATATAAAGTTAAATGAAATAATGTTTAAGAAAATTGCAGAATGCGCTCCTTATGCCGAGCCGATAATGGAACGAACTCTGGATACCATTGCTGAATCAATGGTTTTAATGGTTTGCAATCTATTTTTAAAATGAATTAAAATTATCAATTCACAGAATATTTGAGATCTGGCCAATGGAAGAAAAATTGTACAATCCAAAATGCATCTCTGGAGAGTGGAGACTGCAAAAAGCAAAAGATCTTTGCATTCAATACGAGGTAATATTCAAAAATCTACGATATAAATTATTTTATTAAGAATTTGAGGCTGCTTAATTGTCAGAAAGATCTGTGCATGTTGAATGAAAAGAATATGAAAAAATGGTTGACTCCAAAATGCTGATTTCATATATTGACTACAAAAGAATAATTTGCAAAGGCTTAATGGTGAAATATAGACAAGCGAATTGTGTTTACGATGAACGTGCTTGATCATGACTGAACATTATATGTGGAATTCCGATGAACGATTTATGTAATGTTTTTTTTAATAAAATTATTTGTATCTACAAAATTTTCGAAAATAATCAAATTTACAAAAACAAAAAAAAATTATACAATTAGTCAAAAAAAGATACAAATAATAAAAAGCATCATATTTTGTATATTTAATCATTGGTTCATTAACAGTCTCAATATTTGTTAATACGTAAAACGATAAAAAATTTGCACATTTAGAATTTATTCTCGAAAACTAAACGAGAATATGTTCCAAAAAATATTATCAAAAGAAGGACTTTTTGGGCAGAATTTTAGGTACAACTTTCTTGGAATAATACTGAGAAGAGTATACCTTCTCGGCATTGTATAGAAAAAGAATGCCTAAAATTATTGCCAAAAAGGGGTCCTCCTTTTGAGAATTTTTTTTGGAACATATTCTCATAAAATGCTGGAAAGTAGGGTAAAAAATGTTGGTCAAAAAACTAAAAAATTTAGGCAATATTTTAGGAAGAAATTGTCAAGATTTTTCCTAAAATTAGACTAAAAAAATTTTTCGGGAACGCAAAAAATTTGACAATTTTTTTCAAAATGTAAAAATTTGTGAAATTTATTTTTGGGAAAAATTTTCTACTAATTGTCGCCAATTTCCCGACAATTTTGTCAAAAATATTTTTTGGAAGTAAAATTAATTTCAAAAAATTTACCAAAATGTAAAAAATTGTGAAAAAAATTTTTGGCCAACATTTTCGTGCCTATTGTGACCATGGCCACCACCACGCCGTCTCAAAAATATTTTTGAGAATTTATTTTTTTGTGGATTTAATTGTCAAAGTTCGCCCCTTCTCAACCACGTTGTAAAATTATTTGTGAAACAACCTTAGAAGATAAAGTTCACCATTTTCACACATTGTGGCAAATTTGCCAAAATTTTTTCATTTTTTGGGACTCCGGGAGAAGGAAATAGGCAAGAATTGTTAAGGAAATTACGGTTAAACTAATTCGGAAGAGAATGTCACCAATTTCGCCGGAATAAACTTCTCCTGGACTTGCACAAAGAACAAGTCTTGAAAATTATTAATTAGAATTTAGAAATAAAAAATAAATAAAATGAATTTACGCATTGCCATTATTTTTGACGCCAATAAATGCCAAATAAATGACAAAAAATGCATAGAGAAATGAAATGGACAAAATGGATCCCAAATAGAGGAAAACATTTATTCGATTGTGCCTAAATTTTGGTAAATATATTTTGATAAAAATATTATCTAACCAAACAGGAAAAATGATGCACAAAAGTCGATCGACCCCAATGGCCAACATGGAAACGGTGAATAAATTACTAAAAAGCATTGGCAAAAGTTGGAGCCAAAAACATAGCCAAATATTAATGAAACTGTAAAGCAAATTTAGAATAAATTCGGCAATCCTTATGAATTAAGACCCCTAAAAAAATTTATTTTTTTTTAAAAAGGGCTCTGAAGGGTGTTCATTGTTCCTGAATCTAATACCTATTATATCATATTTTCCTTCTGGGTAATTGCCTATTTTACAGAGTGTTTTAATTCTGCCTTTTTTTTGGTTAAATTAATTCTGCCTTTTTCCTTAAAGTTCTAATCTAGGGTTTCCGGTTAGTTTCCAGAAAGTTTTAATTCCGGCTATTTTATGGAAAGCTTTGTGAAAAATAATTTTTTGAGACTCCAATTTGTTTTGTAAGGAATGCCATAAAATCATTTAAATATTTCTTTCATCCATTCTTCCATTATAAGAAAAAGTTGGCTTACTCAATTTGTGTGAGCACAATAACCAATCCAATCAACATGAATGGACTGCTGATTGCGGCACAAAGTGCATTGAATCCAATCAAAAAATTGCATGTCCCAAATAAATATCTGGTCTTAATGGTGACCAAAA